>LPNX010729962.1:76071-147431 GCA_001517045.1 Pseudotsuga menziesii | reverse complement strand
ACACACTCTTTTGGTCAAATTGTCCTAGTTAAACCACTATCCTAAGTTTAATTGACATCAGTGGAGCATTAATTTCCATCATCCAGTCACACCCACGCCTTCCTACATTCAAGGAGGCTAACTTAGCCTTCTCCTACAGTCAAGGAGGCTAACTAGAGAACTCCGGGGGTGATCTATGTGACATTAATGCACCTAATTGCTAACTGGTGGTTACAATCAGTTCAACCAGTCAGTTACAGTCAGTTAAGGCGTCTCCATTCATTAAATATATTATTTAATGATTATTTATTATTATTTAATGAACTGGAGTCAACAAGGCACCTCCACCAACTTCTGATGGTCAGTTCAGCTTCAGTTAACATCATCGGGGTTCATTGGAGTCATGCAGAACTAGCACTTGATGATTGGATTGCTATGACATGTATTTGATCTCCTTTAGTTGAGATTCAGTCATTTATTGCACTCTGACTTCAGTTAGGGTTTGGTGAGTCAATTAGGGTTTTGTTCAAGTGATTAACTGAGTGAGATTGCATGGTTGAGAGTCAGTTAAGCTAGACTCACTCACTGAATTTGAATTGTCTCCTTAGGTATTCGAATTCTTCATGGAGTTAAGCCATTGCTCAGCATTGGTATTGTAACCCTTTATTGTTTATTAAATATACAGAGAGGAAACCAACTCTGATCCGATTATTTCCAATTCATGAGTATTGTTAATTATTCTTTGATGATTTTGATTCCTAGTTCCTAGATCATGTGCAAGAATTAATAGTTTTTAGGGAGAGGATATTGAATCTATTTTCCTTCGGAGAACAACATAGATCTGACTTTTGATGGCAGACAAAAGGAGGACACAGAATTGACTGTATCGTCTTCCTGGCCACTCCACGATTAAGGACTCCACTGGGGAGGATCCAGTTGATAGAAGATGAAGAGGCTAAATTCTAAATCCAAGTATCAATTCACAAGTCTTCTTCATTAACTGTTGTTGTTCTTTATTAGCTTTTCCATGCTTTTTCCTTCACATGTAAAGAGGATTATCTTATGTTTTGTTTATTCCAATGATCATCAACCTACCTTCGTATACCCATCTTTGAAAGAGGAGGGTTTGCAGCATCCTTGTGTGGTTGATGTTAATTCTATATTTTTGCCTCAGCCTATTCCTAAAGAATATTTTTGCATTCAAATTCCTTCTGAATTTGAGCATCCATGTAACCTTGAGGAGGTTGAACTTGTTTCAAAACCTGTCCATATCACAGCACCTTTTTCCCTTATTGTTGATCCTTCTTATCAAACTATTAACCCTCATGTTCATCCCACTGCTTTTCAGGTCAAAATCAGAAATAGGATGTTTAAACCTTTGAGGTTTCCATGTCACCTTAACCCTTATCCTTTTGATTTCTTTAAGTATCTTCACCGGTTTTCTGGAGATGATCATGTTACAGCTGAGAGGCACTTAAGGGATTTTGAAAACTTCCTTGATCAGTTTGAGATAGTTCATGATGATGTGATTATGAGGATATTTTGCAAAACTTTGTTCAAATATGCTGCAATATGGTTTAAGGGTCTGAGAGCTTATTCTATTGGCTCTTGGATCGAGTTATCTGCTTTTTCGAAGTATTGGGCTAAGAACAAATCTCTTGATTTGTATCTCGCTGATTTCTATTATTTGAAGAGAGAGGAGGATGAAGCTTTTCCTATCTTCAATCGAATATTCTATAGTACTTATCATGATATGCCTTTGGCGATCCAGCCTATAGAGACTGCTGCCATGATATATTATCTTATGGGTTTGCATTCAGAACTTTCCCTTCTCCTATTAGAAAGGAAGTCATCGTCCTTAAGAAATTTGTTTGAAGATGCAAAGGAAGAGGAGGAGAACATCCGTTCTTCTAGGAGGATCCGTGATCAAGATGGTTTTGAAAATATGTCTGCACAGGAGCAGGAATACTGTCAGTATGTTTTAGAATTTGAGCAGGAAAGTAATGAGTTTGAAGCAGATTTGGAATAGCAACGCGCATGTGAGTTCACTTTAGATTCAGGTCAAAATTATTCAATATTTACAAAGTACTCCAGAGACGGGTATGAGTCTGAATTTTAGGATCATTTTGTAAAGTAGAATGAATCTAAGGTAACCGATGATTGCATAGGAAACTACATGTTCTTAGTTGATCATAGTCCTTGTCATTTAAACGTTGCTCTATCATCATATTCTAAACACTATTTTGATGAGAAAATTGTAGTTTTTGATGATCACAAGTTGATCTCAAGAGAACCAGAAAGTGATCAGTCTTCTAACAGAGGAATAGTAATGGCTGAGCACCTATTTCCCGAATACCAACATGTTTTTTATCTTCCTTTCAAGGATCCGGTGGCAGCATTCAAGGACTTATTCTTTTCATAGAACCTAAAGATTTCAGATTTCCTTAGATTTCCATTTTTTATGGGTAAGTATGGTTTCCTGAATGAGTTCTTATCACTGCTATTACATTTCATACATTAGCTTCTAATCAGCGATAAACATGAGATTCCTTCAGTTTTAAAGTTGGTTGGATGGTTGTTATGGAAATCAACCTTTACCTAACCCGAATGCAAATTCGGTTAGAGTAATAGTAGGAGAATAAGATTGTTTTATGAGCAAGTAGTTTCTTTCAGTTGTTGGTTTGTTGAAAAAGCAAAGCAGGCTATAGGTGTATAGAGATCAGTTGCACAGGTCTTGATATTTTTCAAAGATTGGTTTCACAGGCCAAATGACTCCATATCCCAACAGATAAGGCGACTAGAACTGCTAGGTTCTTGGAAACTCACAGGGAGGATTCCATCCCCGAGTAGGAGCCAAATGTTATCTACTCAAATAAAATAGTCAAATTTTGTTTATTTTAGCTGATAGGAATGTAGAAATAATAGATCAATTCTATGTGCAATGATGCTAAGAAGAAGCACAGGAAATAGATCTTGCTACTAAGAATTATCACAAGCATACATAGGAAAAATAGAGAGAAGAAAAGAGACTGAATCACATGAATGAAGAGATGAATATTGGTGTCTATCCTTCCATTGAATAATTATGAATAATAGAGTACATAAATAGTACATCCCTCATGGGGAAGTCGAATTGTATGGAAACAACTCATAAATCTCAAAAAGGCTGACTTACCAACATATAGCAAACCCCCATAGGTGGATAAAGCACTTGCTAAATATATCAAGGACCTCACGATTTGGCAAAAGCATGAGTGATTTTTCAAGGAGATGGAAATAACATGCTAATACTAGAAAATGGAGGATGGGTTGGAAACAAAAGCTCCCAGTTTCCTAGTTGACTAGCTTTTATCTTATCCATAGAAAAGCAGGAAAAAGCAGAAAAAAGAAGAATTTTCTATAAGGTCCTGTATACTAATTCTAGATGAACCCAGAATCAGAAATAAATCATTCCTAGGATATAGATGGCATGCATTGACTTTAAGGTGCCAACTAATTAATCTAGTGGGTGAATAATTAATCAAATAATGATTAATTATTTTATCCTAATGTGAGTGGGTTTAATATATTCCTGCACCCCCCTATAAGTGTGACTTTATGATAGTATGACAAAAATATAGATGCATATAGGGCCCAGCAACAAGGTTATGGTCACCCTTTAACAATTATTATGTCCAGAAAAGTGAGGAAAGAGGCAAAACCACATGGGGAAAATCCTCCCTCAAGATAGGACAAGGCACAAAATTTGAAATATGTCTTCAACATATATTCATCTTCACTTTAATGAGCTGACTGAACTGCTTCTGGATGAAGGACTTGCTGAAGAAATCATGAACTCCATGATCATGTGCTGGAGTGTAGAACCTGTAAGAAGGAAGAGGAGAGACTCCTTGTATCTCATCATCTGATGAAGTAGGAGCATTATCTGAATGCTTCTTGCTGCTGTCAAACTCTGATATGCAAACATAATCTGAAATAGAAAATATATTTGTGCATACTCCTTTCCAAAGATTACAAAAAATAAGGCAATTTATTTCACACCCAATTCCCTAAATAGCTGCAAAATTGTGATGTGAATCACATGTCAATCTTTCAATCTGATGTAGCACCTGTATAGATCTGATATGAGGCTGATAAAACTCTGATATATCAGAAATATTAACATATGGAACAGCAAGAACAAAGTCTTCAATGGCTCCATGAGGATATAGGGCTAGACTAGGAAAATTATGAGCAACTGGGAAAAACTGATAAGTGTAAAAATATGAATGATGGATGGGTAGAATGAGATGTTCACAATCTTCAAGAAGGATCTGAGTATTGATGCCAAGATCAAAGAAGGATATGCTGAAGCTCATGAGATCAAGTAAGTTAAGTGGTATGACACAAATAAGGCTTGATGTGGCTAAGCAAACATCCTGGAAGTCACTGGGTTGCGCACCATCAATGAGAGAGGCATGCAAGAGGTGTGAAGAATCTGGCACATAGATCTCAGAATCTAAGATAGGAGATTTATAGAACAATGAATGGGTTATAGGATCATAATCAATATCAGCAGAATATCCATATGTTACTTATTTTTCATCAATAGTATCACAAGAAGAAAAATCACCTTCAAGAGACACTGAAAAAGATGGCTCTTCAATATTTGCTTCTTCATTGAAGGAGGAAGCATTTGAATGAAAGAGGGAAGCAGCAACATGAACTGTATGAGAAACTTCTTCATCATGATCAAATTCATCAGAGAATGTAGAGGCCAAGAGATCTTGAGAGAGAGAACAAGAGAAGATGCTAGGTTCGCTCCATGCTTCATCTTCGATTTCCTGCAAACCAAAAGCTTTGTCCAAAATTTTCCAAAGCTCATATGGATATTCAGAAGAATCTATGAGATGATATATATTTGGAGACATTCCCAAACACATAATTCCATAAGCTCTATCACAATTATTTAGCCAATCAATCTTCTCTTCATAGGACTCGNATTGTATGGAAACAACTCATAAATCTCAAAAAGGCTGACTTACCAAAATATAGCAAACCCCCATAGGTGGATAAAGCACTTGCTAAATCTATCAAGGACCTTACGAGTTGGCAAAAGCATGAGTGAGTTTTCAAGGAGATGGAAATAACATGCCAATCCTAGAAAATGGAGGATGGGTTGGAAACAAAAGCTTCCAGTTTCCTAGTTGACTAGCTTTTATCTTATCCATAGAAAAGCAGGAAAAAGCAGAAAAAAAGAAGAATTTGCTATAAGGTCTTGTATACTAATTCTAGATGAACCCAGAATCAGAAATAAATCATTCCTAGGATATAGATGGCATGCATTGACTTTAAGGTGCCAACTAATTAAGCTAGTGGGTGAATAATTAATCAAATAATGATTAATTATTTTATCCTAAGTTGTGAGTGGGTTTAATATATTCCTACAAGGAAGTCATTTAAAAAAACATTTCTAATTGTTTTGAAGCTCACTTTTAAGAGCTTTAAGTCTGTAATGAAGTTTGAAAAACATTTGATTTGGTTTTTTCCTTGAAAAATTCAAAACTCAGGTTTCAATGTCTTAGTCAGACATTTCAATTGTTCATTATCCACCGAAAATCAGAGCTTTCGGTAGCTAAAACACAAAATTCAGGGCTATTTTAGCCACCAAAAGAGCAGAAGCTTAGAAACAATCAGCATGTCTTGGGAAAACTCAATTTTCTCAGTCATGGAGAGGTCATTTTACATACTCAAATAGTTGATTGACAAATAGACATCCTAATATTTCCAATGGTACTTTCAGATCTACATTCGGAGCTTCGGAAGGCAATCAAAATTCCCTACAAGATGAGGCTGTGTTTTCATAAATATGGTGTTTTTACTATGTTGAGTCATCATTTTCATATGAGTATTCTGAGCGACTGGAGAATTATTTTTCAAAATGAGAGGAGGAGTTTGTTCCTAACATGTCAAAGAACAGTAACTGCTCTAATTTTTTCTACAAGTGTCACATATTGGGAGAATCAAATCCATCTATGAGACCTAATTTTTGGATCTCAAAATTTCCCTGTTTGAGACATGTTTCTGAAATACAGATGTCGAGCAAATGAAAACGAATCTCAAGGAACTACGAGAGGTTTTTTCTCATAACAAATCAATATACAAAAAAATTGCTCCATTTTCCAAAATATGTTTTTATTTGATAAATATAGATCAATCTCTAAGAATCATATTTCCAGAAAGTTCTGCATTTTCCAACCACCTCACAAATTCGGATTTGAGATAGGAAAAGAGGTTATCAGATCCATCTTTTGAGGATCTTGAAAATGATTTGTAAAGATTATTTAAGCTCGTTGAATAATCATTGTAGAAGCAAGGGGAGAAAACAATCTGAGGACTGTGATTCAAATTTGGATGCTTGTGGCCATACCTTATTTCAGACATCTATGAATTCAGTTTAACAGAGAAGCTTCTTTCATTTTGTTTATTCAATTTTTGTTTTCTTTCTTTTCATGTTTATGTATATATTATGACAGATGACTATCATCTCATCTCTTTATCAATGTAATAAACCTATATGTATTCTTTCATGCTTCATCTAACGCCTGGTAACTGTCATCTTATCACTGCATTGATGATCTTGGACTACAAATACTTTACCTATCATAGCTGGCCATTCAGATATGCTATTGTATGTAGATTTATGCTAGTATGATAAGTCTTCTCCATGCTACCATACATTTCATTTAAACCTTTTGAACAGTATAGTAGAAAGCCTTCGTATTTGAATGGATACATGTGTTTTTAAGCAGATGTGAGCATATTTATTCATATGAATTGATTCTTTTTCCCATACATTATTAAATATTTAAATTACTGGGCTCATTCCCTTCACAGTCAGGGAAAGACTTCTGGAGTGATAATAGTATCGTCCTTCTTTTTTATGAAAATGACAGGTGCTCCCCAAGAGACACACTTGGTCCTATATACTCTTTATCAATAAGTTCCTTTAATTGTGATTTTAATTCATTAAGTTCCAAGATATTCATTCGATAAGGAGCTTTTGAGTTGGGTACTGCACCTGGTACCAAGTCAATAGTGAAATCTAGTTCCCTTTTCGGAGGCAATCCCACAATTTCTTCCAAAAATACATCTGAATACCCTCTCAAGATTGGAATATCTTCTAGTTTTAGTTTATCTTCATTATTAATTTGTTCTTCATCAGTTACAGTTACATCTAAAGCTTTACATCCTTTCTAAACATCTCTCTTTAACTATAGGGAAAAAATTTGTCTAATTGTTGTTTTCCTAGGAATTCCTATTACGGTTATTGTTTCTTCTTCATTATTTATGCATGTAAAAGTTTTATCAAAATAGTTCAAGACTACTTCCACCATGGAAGTTTGATAATTAGCCTGTATGTTTTCCAGTGTCGCATTAATCCTAGGCATTCCTCTTGCTAAGTCTCCAACCATCATTTCCTCCTGCACTGTATGTGTTAGAATAATCAACCCATAGTTAGCTACCTTAGACATTAATTAATCAAATTTTTGTCTTATTTGCCTAGTTTCCATATTCCACCTTATGCAAGTTGTCCTCCACACATCCATAGTGGTCAAAATTGCTAAATTTGAGTCATGGAGCACTTGGGAAACCTCTTGGAATCAAATTTGATTTATTCCTAGCCTCCCTAGCGCATGTCTACTTTTTCTGCTTTATTGCCTGCTTTTTCTGAGTTTTAAGGCAATTGGGAAAG
Source organism: Pseudotsuga menziesii (assembly GCA_001517045.1). NCBI lineage: Eukaryota > Viridiplantae > Streptophyta > Pinopsida > Pinales > Pinaceae > Pseudotsuga > Pseudotsuga menziesii. The sequence goes on along the minus strand of LPNX010729962.1, from coordinate 139,717 downwards.
TTTGACTAGGTGAAGTTAACTTGTTTTTTGTCCTCAACATCCTCCACTCTTTTCTCCTATGAAAAGCATGTATGATTTGTCCTTCCACCACCTATTAGCTTGCCTAATTGATTTTTCCAATTCATGAGCTCCTAGACAGTTTTGGAAACTGCTTTATGCACCTATGGGGGATTTGCTTAGATTTAGTAAGCCTGCTTTTGACTCAATTCGAATGGAATATTCATGCATTAAAATCTCTCATGTAATTATTTATTGTGGTAGCCTATGAATTCACAGGGTTGGCTATTGTACACTTATTCAATACAGATTAGTGTTCTGCTCCATTATTCAGTCTCCTTTGTGAGTAATTTGCATGTGTAATTGGAAATTGTTGTGAGTGTAATTGTTCTAACAACTGGGTTCAATTTCCACATGGTATCAGAGCCTTTGTATATTGATTTCTCTCCTTCCAATTTTTTTTGCAGGTTCGACATCATTGACTGGGAGCATTCTGCTGACTAACGGGACAATTTCTGAGTTATGGATCAATCTCAGAAGATCATATTGACTCCATTTAACTTCTTTGAATGGAAAACAGAGATGGAGATACTGTTGAGAGAAAAAGGCCTCTATAGAGTGACTATGGCAATAGAAGCAGAGTCCAATGTAGCTACAGAGAAGATTAAATGGCACAACAGGAGGGATCAGGCCTATGGTCTCCTGTGTCTGAGTATATCCAGAGACCTCCTTTTCCATGTTGATGGATTGACATCACCGAATGAAGTATGGGAGAAGCTTGCTGATCTTTTTGGAAAGACAGATGAGGTGAGGGGACATCAAATTCAAAATGAATTCATCTCCCTGAGTCCCAATAGCTTTGAATCCCTGCAACTCTATTTTTCCAAGTTCAAAGCACTTGTTTTGCAGCTAAAACAACGTGGGATCGAAGAGAAGGATGATTAGCTCATCTTGGCCATACTCTCGAAGCTTGGCCCTGACTATTCAGTGTTTGTTTCGACCTTCTATGCCACAAAGTTGACAACTCGAGCCTGGAAAATGCCTAGCCTTGTAGATTTCATGGAATCTCTCACACAAGAACAAGATAAACTGGTGATGATGGGCACCATCAAACCATCCAACGACCAACCTCTGGTTGCTGGAGATTTGAGGGTGGATTCAAAAAGAAAGAATAAAGCTAAAAAGCCACCTGAGCAAAAGAGAGACAAGAACAAGTCTCCAGAGGAGCCTCAAGGTTCCAAGAAGAACCTCCAAAAGAAGAAGAACAAAGGAGAAATGAGCAAGTGCGCATACTGCAGTAAGGGCAATCATTCTGAAAGATCCTGCATGAAGAAGCAAATAGACATGCTGACCCAACTCCTGGAAAAGAATGGCTTCTCCCTTCCAGACAGCTCAAAGAAGAGGGAAGGAGGATCAAATTCAGAAGACAAAGAGAGAGTTCATGCATTGGTTGTTGGCACATCAAGCTCACCTAGTTTCATCATTGATTTTGGAGCTTCACGACATATGGTTTTGACCAAGGAGCCATTCACCTCACTTGACATGTTGAAAGGTCCACCAATATTACTGGGAGATGACTCTCTCACTGAAAGTTTGGGCAAAGGGAGGATTGATCTTGACCATGGTAAGTTCATCAATGTGTTGTATGTTCCAAGTCTTGCCTCTAACCTCTTATCAGTGTATCAGATGACCCACACAGGGTCTCCAAAGAAGGTCATATTCTCCCCTGATGAAGTTGAGATCACAGAGATCTCAAGTGGTAAATTCATTGCAAAAGGAGTTGCAAATCACACTTCAAAGGTATACATGTTCTCACACTTCCTACCCTACTCAAACCCCTCGGCTCTTCTGATTCATGCTAATGAGGCAAGCAATATTTGGCATGAAATATTTGGCCATGCAAATTACAAGTATCTTTCTGATCTTAGTGAAAAATAAATGGTCATAGGGTTACCAAAGATTAAGTTTTCCAAAGGAGTCTGTCAAGGTTGCATCCTAAGAAAACATCCAAAGCATAAATTTGAGAGAGCTAGTCATGAGAGAACCTATGCACCTCTTGAGTTGATCCACAGTGATGTTGTTGGCCCATTTCCTCATATGTCAATGAGTCAAGCCAAATATGCATTGACATTCATAGATGACGTTTCCAGGTATTGCTGGGTTCACTTCCTGAAACACAAGTCTGAAGTTTTTGGCCTCTTCAAAGTCTTTAAGGCTTTGGTTGAAAACTAGTCTAGGAGGAAACTCAAGGTCCTCAGATCTGACAATGGTGGTGAGTATGTCAAGTTTTAGTTTATTCAATATTGTGCAGATTCAGGTATTCAGATGCATCATTCTATCCCTTACACACCACAGCATAATGGTGTTGCTGAGAGGAAGAACAGATCACTGAAAGAGATGGCAACATGCATGATGGAGGCTAGGACTTTGCCACCAAAGTATTGGGATGAATCTATAAACTATGCAGCCTATATCCAGAATAGGGTGCCTCATAAATATCTTGAAGATATGACTCCTTTCAAAGCATGGAGTGGGAACAAGCCAGATGTGACCCATTTCAGGATTTTTGGCTCAAGGGCTTGGGCTAGAATTCCAACAGAAAAGAGGAAGGCTTTGCAGCCCCAAAGCCAAGAGTGTCTATGTTTTGGGAGCTCTAAAGATTCAAAAGGGTACAAGTTGATCAATTTTAGCACAAACAAATCCTTCATTGAAAGGTGTGTTCAGTTTCAAGCAGAGCCCCTAGCAGCAGTGGAAGTTGGAGAATCCTCTTCACCACCAGAACCTCTGAATGTAAGTGAAGAGATAGTTGAACATGATGATTCTGATATTTCTGATAATTATGATTTGATTGCAGATCCTAATATTCCTACAAGACCAAAATGTGTAGCCAATACCATTCATGCAGCTGGAGAACTAGCTGGAAATCCTAATGATCCTATGAGGACTAGATCTCAGTTTGAGAGTGCTCTATGCATGAAAGATCCTATGTTTGTAGAGAAATGCTATCTGATGGTTGAATTAGACCCACATACATATTAATATTCAGTAAATGACCCAATATGGTAAGGATCCATGAAGGAATAGTTCAGCTCACTCCAGAAGAGCAACACTTTGGAGCTGGTTGATCTTCCCCCAGGGAGGAAGCTAGTTCAGTGTAAGTGGGTGTACAAAACCAAATTTGTTGCTGATGGTTCACCTTTGAAGTACAAGTCCAGATTGGTAGCTAAGGGATACTCACAGGTTCATGGCATAGACTACAATGAGACCTTTTCCCCAGTGGCAAAGATGGACTCCATCAGGCTAGCCTTAGCCATTGCAGCTTCAAAGCAATGGGAAGCACATCACATGGATGTGAAGTGTGCTTTATTGAATGGAGATCTCACTAAAGAGATATACATGCATCAGTCTCAAGGATTTTCTACTAACCGATCTCTTGTGTGCAGGATAAAGAAGTCATTGTATGGGCTTAAGCAAGCCCCCAGGGCTTGGTATGCCAAGATTGATAGCTTTCTGCTATCACTGAATTTTGTTCGATGCAAATCAGATCCAAATGTCTATTTGAAGCTGATTCATGGGTCATTAATGATCATTGTTTTATATGTTGATGACCTTCTCATTACAGGAAGCTCAAAGGATGAGATTGCCTCCTTGAAGGATGCAATGAACCATGCCTTCTCAATGACAGATTTGGGCTTATTGAGCCAATTCTTGGGGCTCAAGATTGCTCAAACCAAAGAAGGAATCAAATTACATCAGTCCAAGTATGCCTTGGATTTTATGAACAAATTCAAAATGAAGGATTGCAAGCCAAGCAAGACTCCTTTCCTTTCAGGAGTGAAGCTTTAAGAAGTTGATTCTTCACCTATGGTAAACAATACACTGTATAGGAAATTGATTGGATGTTTGTTGTATCTTACACATACTAGACCTGATATTTCTTATGCAATAAGTGTGGCTTCAAGATACATGGATCAGCCTCATGAGATCCATTGGAGAGCAGCTAAAAGGATCCTTAACTTTGTTCAGGGAACAAGGACACATGGGATCTTCTATAACGCTAAATCTTATCTTGATTTGATTGGGTTTACTGACAGTGATTGGGCATGTGACAGCACAGATCGAAAGTCAACATCAGGATATGTGTTCATGCTTGCAGAAGGGCCAATCAGCTGGTCAAGCAAGAAACAGAGTGCCATTGCACTCTCATCTACAGAAGCAGAGTACAGAGGAGTTGTGAATGCAGCAACTCAATGTTTATGGTTGCAGGGTTTACTTGGAGAGTGTGGCTTCGAATCAGAATACTCAACTAATATCTACTGTGATAATCAGAGTACCATTCGAATCTACAATGATCCAGTTCAGAAGCAGAGAACCAAACACATTGAGATCCATATGCACTACATCAGACAGCTTGTGCATGATGGCACCATTCACCTACTCTTCTGTTCATCTTCAGAACAAGTAGCAGATATCTTCACCAAAGTTTTTTGTGAGAAGACATTCAGCAATCTCAAATCACTACTGGGGATTGCTGATCATGCTGTGAAGCATGAGTGATGACAATATTTCCAAATTTTGTTTTACAGTCCATGTTTAAGGGAGGATTTTTCCCACAGGGTTTTTTACTCTTTCCTTGGTTAAATGGACATGCAGTATGTAAAGGGTGACTAAGCCTTGTTGCTAGGCCCTATAATTTTCTGATATTTTACTCATAATTCAGGCTTAAGGGGGGGGTTTTAGAATAATCAACCCATAGTTAGCTACCTTAGACATTAATTAATCCAATTTTTGTCTTATTTGCCTAGTTTCCAGATTCCACCTTATGCAAGTTGTCCTCCATGCATCCATAGTGGTCAAAATTGCTAAATTTGAGTCATGGAGCACTTGGGAAACCTCTTGGAATCAAATCTACTTTATTCCTAGCCTCCCTAGCACATGTCTGCTTTTTCTGCTTTATTGCCTGCTTTTTCTGAGTTTTAAGGCAATTGGGAAAGTTTGACTAGGTGAAGTTAACTTGTTTTTTGTCCTCATCATCCTCCACTCTTTTCTCCTATAAAAAGCATGTATGAGTTGTCCTTCCACCACCTATTATCTTGCCTAATTTATTTTTCCAATTCGTGAGCTCCTAGACAGTTTTCGAAACTGCTTTATGCACCTATGGGGGATTTGCTTAGATTTAGTAAGCCTTCTTTTGACTCAATTCGAATGGCATATTCATGCATTCGAATCTGTCATGTAATTATTTATTGTGGTAGCCTAAGGCTTCACAGGGTTGGCTATTGTACACTTATTCAATACAAATTAGTGTTCTACTCCATTATTTAGTCCCCTTTGTGAGTAATTTGCATGTGTAATTGGCAATTGTTGTGAGTGTAATTGTTCTAACACCTGGGTTCAATTTCCACAGTATGAATGTTTCTAATGGTCTTGTTTCTTTTAGGGAAGATTGATGCATAGTGAGGTCCATTACAATCCCAACACTTTATTGGTTCTTTATATTCATTGTTCTTAATATAGTTGCTATGATTATTACCAAGTTCTTTATTTCTAGGACCATTAGGGTTTAGCTGTGAGTTACCTTTACTTCCTTGAAAATTTTTATTAGGAAAATTACGTGCATTATTATTCCCAAAATTGTGGTTAGGTGTGAAACATTTCTTCTTATGTTCAAAATTATTAGACCTCTTGGCCTTCCAGTTTGGCATGTTTTCCCTTTTTCGGTTCTGATCATAGCAAAAATTTGCCTTTCGCATAGCCTTTTCAAGGGTTTTAGGATTATCGTATTCAATTCTATCTTTAATGTGAAAAGGTAAACAACTCAGAAAACAATACACCTTGGGCTTCTTGTCCACAATGTAAGGCACCTAACGTTGTAAACTTAAAAATTTACTATTTATTCCTTCATGTTCATAGTTCCCAACTTCAGTTCATAGAAATCTTTAGCTCGCTCTTCATAATACTATTTCGACAAAAACGTCTTTTTAAAGAATTTTTTAAAAGTACTCCAGTTAATGTTATTTTCCTTTATACCTTTTACTCACTTTAAATCCTGCCACCAGATATCTTCCTTTCAAGTTAAGTTGTATATGGCCATTCTAGCTTTTAACTGATTGGAGTAATTATAGATTTGGAAATACTTCTTCATTCCAGACAGCCATGCTTCGGCTTCCTCCCCTTTCTCTGTCTCACCATTTAAAGTTGGTGCTTTTATCTTTTTAAATTCTCCTGAAATTTCCTCATAAGGCTTATATTTCCTTTTTCTAGATTGGTAATTATCTTCACTGCTATCGCTAGAGTACTGGTGATTCTTCTTGTGTGAATCACCATAAATTTCAGAGGATGAACTACTTTCAATTATAGAATGTTTGGACCTTTTACTTTTATGTTGGTAGGATGTATTGTCAGATCCTATCTGTTTATCCTTCCCTTCACTCTGAAATTTGTCCATCAGTATTTGGTTCATCTCCTCTTGAGCTATTAGAATTCTTTCATTATATTTTTTTCACTGTTTCCATTTCAGTTTTTAATTCTTTAACGGTTTATAATAGTTCAGAGGAATTGTTAGTTATTTCTTCCTTAACCGGTTCTTTTCTAGAATTAATTTTTCCATTTAATGGGGACCCTTCATCTGCATACTCTTCAAGTCCTTCCATCCTTGCAATTCTAGTTCAGAAATATTTTCTGGTAACAACATTTCAAAAGAAAAACAATAAATCAGTATGCATGCATTTTATTTATTGTTTGTCTACGTGAGTTGAGCCGCATTCAGGCCTAGTGTCTGAACATGTGCTTTGATACCATATGTAAAACCCCAAAATTTCATAAAAATTAAAAAAAAACTTGCAACAATTAATGTTTAAATTCATCGCTGAAGAGATTAACTTAGCTGTTAACATTCTAAAAGATCTAATCTAGAATATAAAACAAAATTCCTTTATTATTTTCTATAACTATCTTCTTTAACATTTTCCTTCAAAATTAAATAATGAAAGAATCGATTTAGGATATAAAAAGATCTGAAGTAGTAAGAACTGAAAACAACCGTTTATTTACTTGTGAGAGCAAAGTACTAAGGTCTGTCTCTTATTGAAAATGAAGGAACTTCTGGTCATGCCAACGATTACTTAACTTATTGAAGCTAATGCAGTGTAATGATGCTTCTTGATTACATTTCTTCTTACAGGTAAATCATTTTGTTTCCAGTTTCGATCGAGATTAGTTATTTCGACTGTAAAAGTAAAAAAAAATGCTAGAGTACTTTATTAAAATAAAAGATTTGGGTAATACAGGTATTCAAAACCTGTTCCTTCCTATACTTGAGTTCATTATTTTTAAGCAGTCATTTGGGAACAATATTCTTATCCTAAATCTAGGCTTGATGACATACTAGATTTGCCTAGTTTCATTTTATGGCATAAATAATTTTAAAATACAAGTAGTTTATATAATGCTTATACATATTTTATTTCTAACTATTGTATTAACCCTATCTTGGGTACTACAATACGATAATCCCATATGAGATGTTATGGCATAATAAACTAGGGTCATAAAATCGGTTTTTTTTTATGTCAAGGTATTAACGATGGCTTATTCACAAATGCAGGCTTTACTAAACCACAATAAGGGAATATAGAGAAACTCATATCCAAAACCCATAATATTTAACTCTTGGTGGAATCCACGAGTGGTAATATCATTGGTTAGGGTTTTTAATGTGCAACCCTCGCTATAAGTCAACCCAAACCTAAAAATCTTGCTTATTTCTCCTTTTTTTGTTGTCGTGAGGCAGAGCCAACAGGCTCATGGCCCTTGGACCTCTATTGCCAAAACCAAACCTTTACGATTCTCAACACTGATTACAGGCAAGCTAAACCTCTTTGAACTTCATGGGGTGGCTTCAGGAGATATCCCTCGATGGTGGTCTTCTTGGTTCGAGTTATAAGTAGAAATCGTGGCTTCTTCTTGAGGCTTTTACTGTCCTGTTTTCTCTCTTCATGTCAAGGTCGTAGACTAAGAATTTCTCTTAAAATGTGGCTCGATACCTCGGTTCCTTTGCCAGGGTTTGAGTGGTTTTCAAATCTACAGTGGTGTCTAAAAAAAAATGAAGGTAACTTCTTTTAAATCCTGCAAATTCTATTTTGTTTTACAGTAAGAAGGTATCCTTTTTTTTAAAGAAACTGAAAGCAAAAACCTTGTTTGTGTAGGTGGGACTACAGCTGGAACCCATCCTCCCAAAGTTGCCAAGAATGGGTTTTCTTGAGAAACAAAGAGTGCTCGAGCTATTGTTCACTACACTAGTCGACTTGGTAAGCCTCGATCTTACCACCTGGGTTTCTTCCTTCGGTGAAGTAGAGGGTTCTATTAGCGAAGATGGCTGACTCATTTTGTTTTAAAGTGTACTTTGTACAAGCAGTAAGGCCATAAATCCATTATGATATGTTGTGTTTATATATGTTAGGGTTTTTATTTTGTAGGCTTTTATATGTTGGGTAAAAAAAATTATAATCTGTGTGGCTCAGTAATTACGGTTGTTTAAGACTCTTAATGGATAGAAAATTTTGGGTTTAAACTGGTTTGGTTTTTAATAGACTTTACACTCTCCCAAATATTTAAGCTTTCCGGTTCTAAGATGTTTATGTTTGATTAATTTTTAATTTATTATAATAGGATTGTGGGATACTATAAACGAATGTTTTAAGAAATACATAGAATAAATCTTCTTGGTCAAGAGATTGGACCTCATGACTTAAACTAGGTTATTAATAAAATAAATTTTATATATATATATATATATAGATATAGATATATATATAGATATGTATAGATATAGATATATTTCTTTTGTTTGAGCTTAATTGTTACTACTTTGTTTGTATTATATAAATGTATTAAGAAAAAGAACTAACTCTGTTTTATGTAAAAAAAAGATTTCCTTTCTAAACTAGGAAATAATATCTATAATTTACTTCACCTTGAAAATAAATGAGGGTTCGGATAAAAGAAAAAATATATTGTTCTTGAGCTAAAAAGGGAGATGTAAATAAAACCTGAGTTACAAGTTTTTAGAGTTTTTACCTAAAAACATAACATTACCCTTTTTATTTAATACCTTGCCTTATTTATTATTTTTACTATTTAGTGCTTATATTGTTTAATGTTTTTAGTAATACAGAATTTAAAATATTTGGTTATTAGTAATACCGAAGTTATTACTATAGTTTCATAGTAATGTGTATATAGTCTAGTTTTATCTATTTGTACTATTTCTAGTAACTTAATAATTATTCATGTAAAATGTATTATCCTCGGAGAAAATAACCTTACCGTGTTAATACAAACATAGTTATAATTAAAAAATATGCATGGATTTTAGTAAAACATTCTTTTAAGTATTTACGATATTAAATAAGCAACTGTATTTAACTAAACAAACAACTGAATTAGAGGAATCTTTCTTTTATACATTTCTAAAATGATTATCAGTTGAAAGTAAATGATCAGTTTTTCTACACATCTTGATTTGATCTATTCATCAATCTTAAATTCACCTACTAGAGTACTACCTCTTCAGAGGTGTGGAAAAATACAGTCAGGTATTTCATTCATCAATAAATTTAAACTAACCCTAAATCATTTATTCTAATACATATTTAACTAGAATTTATCTATTTTTTATCAGTAAAAGATTTCGCTAACTAATTTTAATAAACAAATGAAGCAGTCATGTAAATATATTACCTCCTAAATTCACACATTCCAATTCCTATGCTTTCATAGAGAAAATTAAATAACATTTAGAACCTGGTAATATAGCCGAGGAGACAACAACCTAAGGATCCCATTCCACCTAACCAATTCCTAAAGACAACTGAGCTGCAAATCTTACGACCCCCGAGCTTGTCTATTGGTCCACCTGGTTGAAAGCGCTGGGTGAGAGAATAGGTTAAGAAACCCCTGCAACTCCACAGATTAATCAACAGTAAAACTTATGGCTGTAGCAATAAGAACTGAGCCAAAATAGCTGCACTAGTTCAGTAAATCTGCATTTTCACACTCAAACACTTCTGCTTGTCCCCTCCATCAAACCTCTTGTGCACAAATTTCACTCAGAAATTTCACAAGTAAAGATTGAACAACCTCAGCTGAATTTTATGGGTAGTTTTATTAGCATTCCTAGGTCTTCTGGGTCATTTTTTCACTTAATGAGCCACCTGCTCTTGTTCCACTTTCTTGGGGAACATGACCACAAAAATAGGGAATTTTCCTCCTGCAATAACTAGAAGTAGTTTGAGGATGTTGCCAAGTGTCAATATACTCTCAACCCAGCCTATTCTACCAAGGTACCAGCAGACACTCATTTAACATCCTCCTTAATCTGTTGTATCATCTTTTATTTATTAATTAATAAAATATTCAGTAATTAAATACAATTATCCTTGACCCCACTAGGTTAATAATTACAAACTTTACAATAAAATTAAAGCATAATGCATTCTCAAACATAAAAAAAATTTGCAATCTGGGGTATGTGACAGCAACAATCCTTAGGTTGGGTACAATGTATTCCATCGGTATCATAGCTTCTTGTCCATACACCAAGCGAAATGGAGTTTGACCTATCATCTTCTTACAAGTCGTGTGATATGACCATAGTACTGCAAAAAAATTCTGATCCCAATCATCTCTTTGGACATTGCAAATATTTGTCAACGCTTTCTCTTGGATTTTGTTAAATTCTTCGACAACACCATTCACACGAGGGTGATCTGGAAATTTTTTTCTATATTGGATCAAGAATTCTTTTGTTAGTTCCTCAATCAATTGATTTATAAAGTGTGTTCCTTGGTCTCTTATCAAAATTTCCAGGCTTCCAAATCTAGTCATAACATTTTCAAACAAAAACTTAGCAGCAGTCGTAGCAGTACAATATTTTACTGGTGCTGCCTCAGCCCATCTGGTCAAGTAGTATGTCACAGTAATAATATATCTTGCACATGTGTTCTTATCTATTGGACTAACAGGGACCACAAAATATACAACCCATTTGTCAAATTCCTGCAAAGTTATTTGGTGTACTAATGGAATTTCATCTCATCATGACGGCTTTCCACTTCTTTGACAGACATCACAACTACGACAGTATTCTCGGGAATCTAGATGCATGGTGGGCCACCACAATCTTGTTTGCAATATTTTTCGAACTGTAGCTTTTCCAGTAAAATGGCCTCCTGCAACACCAGCATGCACGTCATTTAGTATCATTGGTTGCTCATGTTCCAAGATGAAGCGACAAATAATTTCATCAGGGCCCATTTTATATAATTTTACAGCAATCAACTGGAAGTCCGTAGTTCACACAACTAACTGCTTCTTCTATGTAGTAATAAATTCAGCTGGGGCATAGCCCGTACTCAAAAATTGTTTGATGTCTCTATAATGATCATTAAATATTGTTATCACAAACAATTGTGCATTGGGGAGACTATCATCGAGGTTACCAAGTTCTTCACCACTCTCAATCCTCGAGAGATGATCTAGTCCTAAATTCAGTCAACCTAGTTTAACAATGACTTCCAAGTGAAATTCCTAAAACAGGAGAAGCGGCCGATAAATATTCCTCGCCAACACTTGCTTATTAACCAAATATTAAATTATGAATTATTTGTGTACATTTTGAAATGTTCACCCATCAAATAGTGTCAAAATTTCTGCAGATTGTATACCATAGCTATTCCTTCTCTTTTCGTCGTGGTATAGTTCTTCTCTATTGTTGATAATTTTATGCTAGTGAAGGAAACATGATTATCAATCGACCCTTCGTTAGGTTGTGCTAGTTACACAGCGAGTGCAAGAGAGGCGCATAGACATGTACATGATTTTCCTTTTTCCAGTATGTAAATACAAGTATGGGCATTGTAAACATCTTGTTCTTTAAAATGTCTAGACTTTATTGGAAAAAAAAAATTTCGCTGGAACTTAACATATTTCTTCAATAAATTCTCCATCAGAACAGTCACCTCTCTTTATCCTTTGATAATTTTTTGATAGTATCATGTATGTCACAATGTTTTTCTCAATTGCTTAGTCATGGTAGATGGTGGTATGTCGACAACAATCACAATTTTGGCATGACCGACCAAGATTCCATCGCGACAAACCACGTGACCTAAAAAATTCCAAACAGGGCACAAAAGATACATTTCTTTAAGTTTAGTGAAATTTGATACTAGTGACAGGGTTCTAGCATCATCTTGAGGCTCTTGATATGATCCTTAATGAGCCCAAATACCATCCAATCATCAAAGTATAACTCAAGAAATTATGAATAAAATCTTTGAGGTAGACACTGATATCCTAGGAAAAAATAGAAGGATAATTATTGATTCCAAAGGGAACAACCATGTATTGGAAACAACCCCACTTCGTTGTAAAGGTTTTCTTTTGTCGATCTTCCTTTGTGATTCTAATATGATGGTAACCAGAGAGCCGATCAGTGAATAATTAATTCTCTTGACCCTCGACACTCTCCAGTACCTCATATGTAAATGGAGTTGGAAATGGGTCATGTAAACAAGCATTGTTCAATTTTATTAGGTCAACAGAAATCTGCACTTCACCAGTAGTATTTTTATCTTGTACTATTATTGGATTGATCCACTTCAATTCTTATACAGGTTCTATGATACCTACATCCAGCATTCGACCCAACTCTACCTTGAATTTTTCTTTATACCGCGGATTTAATCGGTGTGGTCATTGATTGATAGGTTTTGTGTCATGATTTAACTTGTATCTTCATTTATCCAAGGTCTCTGGAAATACCTTTCGTCTCTGAGAATTTCATATGGAACATATCATGAAACTCATGCGCTAGGTCCATAATATTCCTGAAAGTATGGCCAGCACAATAATCTCCAATATTGGCAAATTTTGGACTCTTCAGGGATCCAATGTTGATTTTATTGACTTTTAGTGGATTCAAAAATTGGTCACTAGAAATACCAAATACTTCCATTGCACACGTACCTTTTAGAATCCGGTATGTTTGTGTCAAGTAGGTCATCATCATCAGGTTCTCCCATTACATTATAGCACTCCATCTAGTGCTAAATTATTGCATTATGCTGATTGAAGTTTGTCGTTGCAACATGTATGTCTTCAAATATATTTGTCTTAATTACTTGCAATGCAACATCAATCGACGAATGATCATAGATAAGTTCAAATGTGTGTATGAAGCTAGTAGCTAATTAATTCCATTCAAGAGTCCATTGTCTTGGTTCAACTGATGTATACCAGTTCCTTGTTATCATGTCTAATCTGTGTATGAACTGATGAACCCATTCCTATTGTGGATATGCCTCCCATGTCACATGACAATACTCTATATGTTCGACAATATTAGTCACTCCTGTATATTTTTTACCAATATAGCTGATCTTTTCTCTGAATCTTATCTCCATCAATCTTAGACATTGTGGCGATTCAGAGATAGATTCTTTACGTGCGACCCACCATCTAGCGGGTGTAGCTTTCAATGCAAAGTCCAATGCGGAGAAGTAGTGATGTTCTGTGACTTTTTCTTCAAACTCTGTCAGAAAATATGCAAGGTTAGGTAAAATTTCATATGTGGGTAGATCACTTACCTCGATTCCTACCCATCGCATAGACCATGTAATTCTTGTCCACCTTCTCATGGATACTACATGCATCCTATTCTTCCATTTTTCCAATGCTTTGCCAGAATATGATGCATAGGAGTTAATAATCCGCCAACTAATCTTTTCGTCGACTGTTGAATTTATAGAATCATCCCTTATGGATGTGATGTTATAAATATGGTCCAGATAATTAGCTTGTCCGCCACTATTTATTGGCTCGACGTATCTCTAACCTTCTAGTGGATCAATTGGTGCGACCACCCCTAGTTATGAATCTTCAAATGTTAATATTTTTTTCTTAAAATTGATGATGGTATGAATATAAATCGCCTAGTCAATCCCCAAAAGTGTAGGATACGGGTTTGTGTCATCAATAATGTCAATTAATTTAAAGCAAACATACGTTCTTTGGCCTTCTACCTCGACAAGAACTTGAGTCAGTCCACCGATAGGTAGGAATTTCGACTAGTTTTGTAATCTGAGATGAATAGGACACCACTCCAGTCATACTTTCCCCATGCTTTCCCATGTGTTCCTTGTCATAATGTTGACATCAGATCCCCATTCTAGGATAGCATAGTTGTAACACCCTGGTTTTGACCCCGTTTGCATTAAAATTATATGATGTAAATATTGTATTTAATCATGGTATGGAGCTAAAGGCAAAGGCCCCAACATCAATTTAGTGTTTTATGTTTCAGCACATAAAATCGATACCAATGGTATTTTGTGCTAGCCCGACGCATTATAATTTGGACATCATGTACATATGCAATTTAATTAAAATACCCACAACCAACTATGTCAATGCAACATTAAAGAGATGGGGGAATGATTTCCTAAGGATAAGGGGGGGGGGATATTCAAACCTTTGAGCCTATGGGGAAAATCCAAATGTTGAAGGGAAAACCCATCAAACTGTTAACTACCCATTTTTCGTTTTGTGCCCAATCATTTATTTCTACAAGAAATTGGTTGAGTTAGTTAATGCATGGGGATGGGAACAGTATGCAAGTCAAATTTGAATTTGAGAAGCCATCATATTTTGGAAAACATGTTTTTGACTTATGGGCGAATTAAATGCTAAAAAAATTTTACCATTCCCTCATGCATTCACGTCCTCCATTCCTCACAGAAGTGGAATCTTGCAGAGCTCTTTCATTCACGTTGTTTTTTCTACCTGTGTGTTTTCCCTCACGTTTGCAGCAATTTTCTTCATTTTCCCCATGGCTGGGAAGTTGTTTTGGTAGTGCTTAGGGGCTGGGCGCTCTCCTGGACGTTTTGTTGTTGTTTCCACGTTCACATGGTTGGGGAATTTACTTTTTTGGTATTACACAGCCAATGGGAGAATAGATCCCCAAATTGAGGGACTAAAGGGGTTGTTTTTGCTCATGTGAATCCCATAGAATGTTTCTGAAATGGATTTCTCACACTGGGTCATTTTTCCACATTTGTCATTATCGAATTTGGGTTCCTGGGTGTTTTTGTCGATGCCCAGAACTTGTATTTTGTTGTGGGTGCATATTTTGTGTTAGTTTCAACTGGTATGGAGTGGAATTGGGTCTGAATTAGCTTGATAAACCTAGTGTAGAAGGGAACCTCACAGACAGATCAAGAGGGGCTTGTTTTCTTCTTTGCACACTCTGAAGAGAACTGGAAGGGAAGGCATAACCCGAGGGACTGCATAGCAGAGAAGGGGATGCTTCCTTGTGTTCGATGTGTAGGTATTTTAGAGGCCAATCCAGATCTAGTGCAGGTGTCCCTAGCTCTGTAGTTGAGCTCAGTAGCTTAGCAGTTCAACCTTTCCAACTCCTTAGCATCTTGATAAACCCAAATGTAGTTTTGGCTTGGCTGATTTTTCCTGTGTATTGTGGCTATGTGTGATCTTGTTGTTGTTCCCCTATTCCTTATGGGATTCATGCCCAGCTTGGGGGTGGCAGTGCTATTGAGAGATTGATGAGCACATTGGTTTATGGTTGGGTGGATTTTGCAGTGACACAGATGATTGCGGGACAAGATCCTTTCAAGATAAATATCTCTTATGTATATAACCTCTGCAACTGTATTTGTTTTAATGAATTATATGAACATGTTGAATCCTTCAATGGATGAATTGATTCCATTGTATAATTTCATTTGTTATGCATCGGTGTATGTTTTATGTTCAATGCATTTTTATTATTGTTTATGTTCATGGGTCGTAGATCCTCGTCTAAATGATAGCAGCAGTGTCGTAGTCACGTCCTCTCGGATGGGAGGGAACGTGACAATAGTCCATATCATAATCTCTTATCTAGGAAGTCATCCTTAACTCACGATTGGTATTTAATGTTTCCCCCACATGGGTAACTATTCCAGTATGGTCCCAAATATTCTTGAGGTATTTCTAATAGAGATTTCAATTATGTGATAGCATCTTTATATTGTATTAGTGATAAGGAACTTTTAAAAAATTATTTAATATTACTAACATCTCCCATCGATTTCTTTTGGAATAGTTGATCAAGCCTTTCAGGAATCTCCATTATTGGTCTTCTTGGTAATGTAGTAGTAGACGTCAATGCTTGATTCTTGTTGATGAATTCTAGTCGCACGTCCAAGAATACTTCATTTTCTTTTTAGACGTTGAATGACACTTTATTTTATGTTCTTGGTTGCACCTGCGATTGTTCATGTTGTGCATCTTGATCTGCTACAGTCGTTGCACCTCCCCTTGTTTTGATAGCAATATTTGGTTCCTTCAGGTCAACAAAGATCATTTAAATATTCTAGTTGGGGTTTGTATTGGGATTCTACAGAGGGTTTGGATTTCCCACATTTCTAGCCTACCACTTCGCAATTAACTGTGGACATTGTTCAATGGTATGATCAAATGATTTGCAATATGAAGTTGTCTTTGTAGGACTTTCAGAGTCCCTGGAAAAATCTCATGGTTTCCCACAATATAACATGTGATTTGGCCTCTTCCACGACCAAATCCTCCTCCTTATCGTCGACCTCAAAACTTTCCACCCCCTATAGGTTGAGGGTATTATTGTTGCGGATATTGATTTCATGGATACTAGGGATGAGAATACTGAGCTTGCAGATATTGAGCTTGAGACCACTCATCTTGCATATGCTCTTCATTTTTCATTAAATAGGTGTCAATAGTTTTAGCTTGCAGCAGTTGGAATGCTCTGCAGTCCTTCTCATCATGGCCTACTAATTTACAAAATTTACAATATAAACTAATTGGTGCACTTACAATATTTTGTAACTAAAAACACTCTTCCGACCGATGGCCTCTAGTCTGGAATATTCTACACCAAGACATCCCTTGTGTATTTATCAAATTCGGCACTCCCGATGCAACATAGTTCATGAACGTCAGGCAATTATCCTTGTGGTGTCCTTCAGTTCTGCATCTGGTACACCAAAATTCTTCTTGGAATTCCTTCCATGTATTAATATCTTGAAGTTGGAGCATAATATTGGCTAGATGAGACTAAATTTCCATCATTCATGCATCAGTCTCTCCTACATGTGAGGATTTGAGCTCCATGGACAACTCTAAAGCTACATTTTGCAATGCAATATTTTGTTGCATCCATTAGAGGAAATTTGAGCTCAAAATGGGCCTCCTAAGGAAAATTAATAAAATAGTAGTGAAAATAATAAAATAATATTTATTAATTTTGGAGGAAGAAAAGAAAAAACTAATTTTTTGTTCGTATTTTCGACATATCTCCCTGTGTTTTTACTCAAATTTTGACTAAGAGATCTCATTGGATGTGGAATTAAATTCTGCATCCAATGAGTACCCACTCAGCATACTTTTGACGGGCCTCGCTACCCCAAAAACAAGAAATACCTTAAAAAATGTGATGATGACATCATCATCACATTTTTTAAGTATTTCTTGTTTTTGGGGTAGAGGGTCCCATCAAAATTATGCCGAGTGGGTACTCATTGGATGTGGAATTCAATTATGCATCCAACGAGCTCTCCCAATCGAAATTTGAGTAAACACACAGAGAGATATGTCGAAAATACAAACAAAAAAAGTAGTTTTTTTTATGATACCTATCCCCAAATTTATATTAAAAAATTGTTTAAGAGGTGCTCCCTTCTTGAATTTTAAAGATTTTTTATTGGCTAATACATGATGACATGGAATTTGTATTATTTTTGGAAGGCCCATTTTAAATTGAAATTTCCTCTGATGAAGGGAACCTGGATGTGCAATAACAATGCTACAGTGAACCACTCTTTTGGTGTACTTCCAACATCTGTAATATTACTTTAGCTATAATAATATTAAATCTCTGTTTGAAGTCCCACACAGACTCCATAAATAATTTCTTAATCTCTTTAATCTTTATAATACACTGAGATTTAGATTTGGGCTTTTTGGATTCATCTATTAGTCCCTCTATAATTTGGTTGAGTGTTTTCTGTGTGACTCCTATTGAAACCATAGATAACTTCATATACCATTCCATTGCATGACCCCTCAGAGTTGTGATCATCTTCACCTTATTTATTGCTTCATCCTGGACCTATTGTACGGTCCATACAACTTCACATAGAAACCAATGTTGCTCTGGGTCTTCTAACCCATTTTCGTACGGTCCATATCATTCCTAGCCATTATATTGGTCCTTGGTACTGCTGGATAAAAATTTCGGATAATAGGGCTCCCTTGTCCATTATTCCCACAATTAGTATTACTTGTATTGACAAATCCACTAAGAGATGAGTTTCTAGACCTTACCTCTGGAGACGTATGTGGAGTCGTAGGTGTGTCGTATTCATATTCTAGATCTGGGGATTCTCCTTCTTCTTCTTCCCTTTCAGGGATAGGCTTGTATTCCTCTTCCTCATCACAAGAACCTCGATCAAAGTGTGACGTCAACTCATAGTATCCTCCTCTATTTGTACTACAACTTCCTCTTCTTATCACAGTTCTTTTTCTTTTTTTTGACCGAAATCTCCTTCCACTTCTTAGACATCCACCCTTTGGTGCAACTCTGCTATCACCAAGAAACATCTCAACTTACTTTGCTCTATTTTTCTCGCACTTCTTCTGCAACATAACCCAGGTCCTTATAAATAGTTCTTTACTTGTCGGATTCCATTCACAACATCCCTTTCTTGCATTCAATCATTTTGATCTATATTTTCAAAGATGTCAAATACATTCCTATGGGTCCTTGGAAGAAATATCTTTCTACTTCACTATATGAATTTACAGTGTCGACGGTGATTTCTGTGATATATCCTCCCAAAATACTATCAACCCATAAATCAACATCTCTAGATATGGGGTTGCTAGTTCTTTTCAGCCACTCAATCAACTGAGGACCCCACTCTATCAGTTGTCCTCCTTGGAAGTTTTTCCGTTGGATTGTTAGCTTCAATAACCACTCATACAAAAAAATAGGGAACTGACAAAAGAAAATTTCATGATTATCTATATATAGGTATAGAGGCATCAATTCAACCACTTTGTCGGATTCAACCTCTCTCCTTCAATTTCTTCTCATGCAAACTCTAATGCTTTAGATACCACCCACTCTTAAATTTTCAGCTTTGTTGGATTCCAAAACATATCCCCCACAAAATGATTCATGGTACTGGAAATAGAACCATTTTTTGGTGTTTCCTCCTTTGACCTAGGTTCAGACCCTTGCTTTTTCATCAACAAATCCTAAGATATTGGCTCGACGGAGAAGGGCTCAGACGACAGCACCTGCGACGCATATGCAGTCTAACCTGGTGTATCTCTTATGGGAAACTACCAGAACCAGGTTTCTGCAGTTGTGTGGGAATTTCCTCTTCCTTGGAACCCTACTAGCTTTCTCAACCGAATCCGATCGTTATATTAATTACTCTTATTATGTGCATTCAAGATATTACTCTACTTATCTTTCGACAGAAAATACAACAGTTAATATAATTCCTTATTAGTGACTCCAACTAACAATAGTGCGACATATGCATATAGGCCCATCATTCATAAGCAAATAAACATACATTTATTCACAACATACAATCACTCAACATAAGCACATTCATCAAATATACACATAGACGACATTTAATGTGAAAACCCATCCGTGAAAAAACATAAAGGTGCTTTTCATTTGGCATGAGAAATATATGGCACCTTTCGTTTGTGAACTTAGCTTGTAGACTCTGTTCTAGATCTTCTCTACAATCTATACAAACTTCTCTCTTATCTCATCCTCTCTAGTATCAGGTCTCTGAATTTTCCTCTCCTTCACCCTACTATCGATTTCCACACAACCTAGATCGACTCTCTCTTCTCTACAACTATACAACTCTACAAATAGACAACATACAATAGATAATAAAAAAACTAACACAGACCAACCAAGAGTGTATATGTCTAACCCACACACAAATTGGGTTCACCCTTTTATAGACTCCATCATGATAGCTGGCAGGTTGTCCTTCCTGTTAGATTTTTATCATTCAATATATCATTATGATCTTAGGATCTTTAACTGAGAGAATAACATGCATAGCAATAAAACACAAGAGACAATGAACACAAATATTTTCCTTGGGAAAAGCATAAAGGAGAAAACCCTGCAACTTCCTCAAAGATAGAATCAAAACCAAAAGTAAAACTTGAAAACATAAAGATAATCTCCCAACAGCAGTAGTCTCTCTCTTGTCCCAGCAACTTCTCTCTCACTCATGCGCCCCAATGAGTGAGTGTGTGCATGATAAATAGAGAGGCGCACTCTCTATTTATATTCTTTTGTTCACTTGAAACCCACTCCAACATGCCGGCCTCACTTAACAATTAATTACTAGAGCCGACATCTCTAGGAGTTTCTAATAACCCTAGCGGCCCACAACTTGTGGGGACTTTGCCTCCTCCGACCAACAAGGAGGGTTATCCTTAACACAACGGTGGGGACTATTTCCTTGACTTGCAATGACTCACCTAGGGTCGACTTCTCTAGGATATTCTAATAACCCTAGGGCCCCACAACTGTGGGGACTTTAACCCTTGACCAATAGGAGGGTTACCCACAATGAATTGACATGATTTGTTTACATTATAGAACCTCCCGATGGGAACATCGGGGCATGACATGACTCAATTACATTACAGATACTTCCCAGAATAAACAACGGGGTACAATACATAAGATATACAAGTGAATACATTCCGAAGTTACAATTACATCAACACTCCCTCTTAACTAGGAAGGTATTCTCTCGACACAATTTATTGACAGAAGTCTTCTTCTCTATATCATCTGGATCATCATCAAGTTCTCATCATATTCAAGTCATCTTCATATTTAGTTCATCTTTATCTTCAATTCATCTTCATATGGATCTGGATCATCACTTGATCTGGATCATCATCACTGGATCTGGATCATTACTCGATCTGGATCATCTCTGCTGGATCAACATCACTGGATATGGAAAATCACTCGATCTAGATCATCATCACTAGATCTGGATCATCACTTGATCTGGATCATCACTACTGGATCATCATCACTGGATCTAGATCATCACTCAATCTGGTTCATCATCACTGGATCTGGATCATCACTCGATCTGGATCATCATTGCTGGATCATCATCACTATATCTAGATCATCACTCGATCTGGATCATCATCACTAGATCTAGATCATCACTCGATCTGGATCATCATCACTAGATCTAGATCATCACTCGATCTGGATCATTACTGTTGGATCATCATCACGGGTGCTATCTCTTGATTCTTCTCATCACAGGAAGTTCTACAGAGCCATCCCTTTTTCATGTTGGTTGTAGGCCTAGCCTCCATGTAGGTCTTCTTCAATGCGTATATATGACCCTAAGTCAGAATGGCCAGCATTCACATCTGACCATGACAAGAACACATCCAACATCATGTCAGAAAGGCACAGCACTTACATTCACCAGCATGACAGTACACAACTACTATCATCTGTGAAAAGGCACAGCACTCACATTCACCAGCATTATAGTACACAACTACTATCATCTATGAAAAGGCACAGCACTCACATCCACCAGCATGATAATACATAACTACTATCATCTGTGGAAAGGCACAGTACTTACATCTGACCTTCACTCATCAGAAAGGGACTCAGTCCTAGACTGAGGGTTCCTGGTAACTGACCAGGTGCCTCCATTCAGAGAATGGCAATAGCCCTTATATCTGATCATGTAGGAACCAATCCTACAGTCATATCAGAATGGCTCAGCACTCACATCTGACATGGAAGGAACCAATCCTCTCACCATGACAAAATGGAAATAGCCCTTATATCTGATCAAGTGGGAACATATCCCTCAACCACATCAGAATGGCCCTGCACTTATATCTGATCATGTGATAGTACATGCCACAGTCATATCAAAATGGCCCTCAGTCCTAGACTGAGTATTCCTGGTAACTGACCAAGTACCTCCATTCAGAGAATGGCAATAGCCCTTATATCTAATCATGTAGGAACCAATCCTATAGTCACATCAGAATGGCTCAACACTCACATCTGACATGGAAGGAACCATTCCTCTCACCATGACAAAATGGCTTAGCCCTTACATCTGACCATGGAAGGAACCTAATCCTCTCACCATGTCAGAATGGCTCTAGGTCTCATCATTTCCCCTTGGAGGGACCCTCGATATGGAGAACACCAAGATTCTCCCTGAAGTACTCAAACTTCACTTTGGCCATTTCTAGCATAGAATCACATCAGGGCTGATTACGTCCGAGGATGACCTATGAGCTTCGCCAGGATTGATTACATCCAAGGAAAACTTACAGGTATGTTTACATCTGAGCAACCTAATAGCTTCGCCAGGATTTATGCTCAGACAACCTGTCTCACCGACTATACTAGAACTCCCTCTTTTGAGAGATCTCGATCTGGATCACATACTGGAGCTTCACTGCTCCTCTCTCCCAAATAGCAAGTGGCAACATATTTTGCCTCAGCTGTACTCAGTGCCATGCAAGACTCCATCCTGCCAAACCAAGAGATCACACTTGATCCCATACTGAAGTAGCACCTCAAAGTGATCTTCCTATCAATGGCACTGCCTTCCCAATACTAATCCACATAACCCTCCAGGTTAATCTTCTGATTCACCTCATACTTGAGCCGATGCTCAACAGTACCCTTCAGGTACCTCACAACATGCTTTGCAACCATCAGGTGAACATGTCTCAATGTGTTCATATCAAAGCAAATATATGGTCTCGTATTCGTCAGGTACATCAAGGAACCAATCATCTGACGATACATCGTAGCATCAACCGTCTCTGGTGAACCAACACTCAATAGCTTTAGGTTCAATGCCATAGGTGTGGTCATGGCCTTGTAGTCCATCATCGTGAACCTCTTCAAGATCTCTACTGTATAATTCCCTTGTCCACACCTCCATGCCTAGAACGTAGTGCATCATCCCCAAGTCCTTTATCTCGAACTCGGTAGCAAGTCTTCTTCTTGCAAATTTAATGAGTTCCTCTTTTCTGTCAGGAACAAGTCATCGACATATAACAGGAGCATCACTGGTCTTCCACCTTCAACCTTGAAGCAAAGTTTGGAATCCTTTTTACTCTCTGTCAAGCCTAGAGTCATCAATAATCTATCCATCATGTCGTACCATGTCAAACCTCAAGATATTCTATAGTCACTCCCTTTGAATAGGTGATATCATTCCTTGACTCTTTTATTGTCACCAAGTTTGGTGTTCCAGAATCTTTGATTTTTGACAATGCAACCTATTTTTCTTCTGTAAAATTAAAAGAATATGCATTGGAAAAGGGCATAAAATTAAAGTATTCAGCTAATTATTATCCTCAGGGTAACGGATTAGCTGAATCTTCCAATAAAAATTTAATCAAAATTCTGAAACGCACAGTGGTTAATCATCATAGAAATTGGCACAATGCCTTATCAAATGCCCTGTGGGCTGATAGAGTGACTCCTAAGGCTGCCATAGGCAATTCCCCTTTCTTCCTGGTATACGGTAAAGAAGCTATTTTGCCTCCTCATCTCTTTTTACCCTCTCTACATCTCTCCCAGTCAGTGCAGGAAACAGCATGTTCTGTCATGGAACATCGGATTAATACTTTGCTTAAACTGGAGGAGGAAAGAGAGTTATCCAAAAAGAAATTTGACCAACACCAGAAGACAGTCAAACGCTGGTTTGATCACAGAAAATCAGCTAGTAGGGAGTTGGAAGTAAGTGACCTAGTTCTCAAGTGGGACAAAGAGCACGAAGACAGAGGAAAACATACCAAGTTCCAATGCCTGTGGCTGGGACCATTTATCATTATAGAAAAGCTTGGTCCTAGCACATTTAGGTTGCAGAAACTGGAGGGAGAGATCGAGAACCTTCCGGTGAATGGTCATCTGATTAAGAAATATTTCTGCTGATCCCCATTAAGGGGTTATCCTGTATATACCTTGTGTGGTTTTCTCGGTTTGTGGAACTTTTTAGTGTGTTTATTTTCCTTGTTTGCTTTGAATATTTTCTCATATCTATTTGTTGTTCAATTCATTTGACTTCAAAGATGATGACTTTTCACCAAATCCTGTGATTGATCTACAAATCATGCACTATGGTATTACTATCCTGAAAATTGCCATGCTGTTTTGCGTTTTGAACAGTGAACAGTTTTTCATATTTCTAGATTTTACTAGAAACTTTTAAGTCATGTAAACATAAATTAATGAGATAAGTCTCTGTAGAGATTTTTCCAAAAGGATTAAGGCAGTATTTTTCAAGGTTATCTATTTAAGTCTTTTACGCCACTCCTTCTCGTGGAGAGAATTAGATTTGCCTCCTCATCTGCTAAGATAATCTCATTGGAGATTTAATATAACTACGATCTGGCCATGGTTGGATTCGAATATTTCTTTAAAATAATCTGAAGGACAGAGGGTCTCATAACGAGCCAGTCTGTTCAGGATCATAGGTTTGCATTCAGTAACATTGTCGTTTCCGGTCACCAAGCCTGGACAATCGCCCTTGGATAAAACACCAAGGGATAAAAGGTCTCATTACGAGTCGGTTTATTTACTGTAATGCAGATTGGTGACTGACATGGTTAATACCTAGTTACCAAGCCAGAACTATGGCCTTTAGAGGTATAAATTTTAAAAAAAAAAAAAGGGAAAAGCAAAAATAATCGTAACGGTTCAACCTAACCAGAATTGTATATCTATAACTAGCAGATGGGATACTGGCATTCTTTGGTCTTTGAAGCAACCCCGTCGAGCCTATGGATGCCTACTGGAAGCAGGGCTATGCTTGTGGTATTGAGATTTTATTCTTCAGAATCAATCCATTTACTGTTTTACTTCGTTTGGACTTATTTTTTTGAGAGACCTGATTTTTATCAAATGAATAATCTGAACTGTAAATTTCTGGTAAGTTTTTAGAAATATGAAATTCCTGAATTTGTTTAAGATGTTAAAATATCGATTTCTGTATAATGGCATACATGAGGGATCTAATGATTTGATTGCATGGTTTCAGGTCAAGAAATCAGAGATAACTGTTTCGCCCAGTCAGTCGCCATCTGTTGTGCCCCTACCCAACAGCCTGATAAAAAAATACAAATTTTATCAAACAAAATGAAATTTTGTTTGATGAAATATTTGAAGTCCTCATTTCAAAATTGTAGAATCTAGAGCTACTGAAACGATGAAATTCTGTGAGCTACTGAAATGGTGAAATTCAAATTGTTTTTTTTATAACCTTGTCAACTATTGCTCATCGACAAAATTACTATGTTAAATCATTATTTTGAATGCATTTGTATGCTTTTCAACATAGTCTCACCTTAAGCCTTGTGTGAGCATTCAGCAATTGGTATGTTTATTTATGTTTTTTGCAAATTGGACAAGGTCCTGGAACATCAAAGGCCAAATGTTTTATGCGAGGGTGCCTTACCCTAAGTTCATCCTTTAAACTTTGAATCATGCTTGATCTTACCATAAGTGTTTAATTTCGATCTTTATAATATGCTCCATATCGTGACATATATTCTTGCATGTAAGGTTTGGGATTGGTTTGATGGTTTATGAAATTTCGTATGATCGCCATTTTCGAAGATTGAAGTCATTATAGGGTAAGGTCGACGTTAACGTCCAAAGTTCAACCCTTATGGTTGGTTTGATCTGTATCATCATATCCACATCCGATTTGCTGGATAGAGGGTTGATATGGTATCATTGCACTCGTACATAACTCTGTAAATAACATTCAATTGCAAGTACGTGCTCAGTGTCGTGGCTACCTGCTCGTTGAACACCTGTATCTGATGCGAGGAGTGGTTTTATGGCGATTAGACCGGATAAATTATGGCAAAGTGAGTTTAATCTGGAGTCTTCGCCGTCACTTTCTATTACATGATTGCCACTCTGCGTGATCATTCTCCCTCCCCCATGCCGAGTTCACAGGGTCCTTGTCTGGGTTTTCTCATGTCGCACTTCGTTTATCACAAAATCGGGTTTCATTGCTTGTGTTTTCTGCTTGGTTTTCATCCCAAATGCTCGCTCTCCAACATTCTGTCTTATTGTCAACTATGGTGTCTCCTCTGTGTGCAATTTCATGCATTTGCGCTCGCATCCATGGCTCCGGTTGTCAGGGTCGAGCCCAATAACACGAAGCTCCTTGATGAAAATCCTGAGCTCCTAGCTAAGGTAGAATCAGTGGGGTGGCTGCCATTTATCCGCAAGTTTGCAGACTCAAACCCTGAGGTGACTAGGTTGTTTTCTATGTCGCTATTTGATGCTAGGGTTAAGGTGGCCGACCTCCAATTCAAGGTCAACGAGCGCTCAGTTTCTTTGGCTACGGGCTTGCCATTGGCACGTGAATGTTGGTTCAAATACAAGCAGATGGAGGTCACTGAATGGAGACAGATGTTGAAGAATCCTTGCCAGGATGTGTCCTTTAGTACCGGTGTATCGCGAAAATATTTCAAGAAAGAATGGCAACCGGTTTTAGATGTTATTCACAGGTATGTGACTTGCGAAGGTCGTCTTTCCTCGGCTTATGTCTATCATCTTCGATTGATGGCTATTTTTCTTGGCTTGCCTATTAATTTACCCTATTATTTAGTTCAGAGCATGACCAAGATGTCTTCAGCCATTAAGAAGGGGACGAAGAACATCGGTCGCAGTCTTTTTCATCATGGCCTGGTTAGGATGTTGGTGGAGAGAGAATTCTCTAAACGAAGTTAGTCGTGGGATGATTTTCTTGAACAAAATGGCTTCATGGAATTCTACCATTGCCAATTCGATTGTGCTGAAGAGTGTGTAAGAAATCAAGATCCTTGTCAAGTTCTGACTCACCTATACACGAGCTTATGTCAAACCTTGATGATTGTGTAAACCCCTGCATTCACGATGATCTTGCTCCCACTCCAGTGTGTAGTCCTGGTACTCCTATGCCTTCCAAGCATAGGAGGAATCCTTTAAACCTATCCCCTGTGATGTCGAACCGTAATGACAATCCTGGTAAACAGGCAAGCAAAAAGCCGAATGTTAAGATTACTGGCAGGTTTACGAGGAGTATGGTGGCCAAGGGTAATGTTGTTAAGTCTTTCATGAGTAATAACATAGACATTGAAATAGTTGTGTTAGACGATGAGGAAGATAAACCTGTTTCGCATGATGGCCCTGACATGGGTACTGATCCTTTGATTCACCGTGCAGACAACAGTCCTCATATCTCTGATACAAATCCTTAGGTTTATCCTGTTGTCGATCCACCAGTTAGGGGCAATTCTATTGAAGCGAACTTACCTGGGTCTTATCGAATTGATGAAGTAATGCACCTGTTATTCATAAATTGTTTACTAGATAAAATACATAGAATGGAGGAAGGAGTAACTGAGATGGTAGCACATGGTGAGGCCATAAAAGCTGAGAATATAAGATTGAAGGAGAAATCTGACTCAGATGATAAGTCTATGTTGCGTCTCAAGAAACATAAGAACAGGTTGATTCGAAGAGTAATGAAACTGCAACATGAGAATCAGAAAAATGAGGAAAAGATTAGTGAGTTGAACGCTCAGGTTACTCTGATGCAGTTTAAAGATCATTCACAGAATCCATCGGCTGGGGTGAATATACAGGTGTTTAATGCTCGTGTTAAATCATAGTATTTTGGGCACACTCACTATTGTACATATGTTTATAAAGTATTTCAGGTTTGAAGTTTGTAATTAAATGCAGCAAGTGATAATCAAGTTATCTTTGTTTCAGGTATTGTTTTGTATTGTTTGATTGATTGTGTAATTTAGTTTGTTTACTCTTGTGATTGTGTTAATTTGTTTTTGTTTTTTTTACTGTGTAGTGTCGCAGGTGATTTGGTTGATGCGTTTTCCCTGGATTTTTGTGATCGCTCATTTTCAGGATGATCCCCAGAGAATTATGAACAAATCAGTTGATGTCCCAGGTGTCACTACATAACTAGTGTCTTTATCACTTTATGATTTAGTGTCATAGGTTGAAACTTTTGCAAATTTTGGGATATCGTGACGTATATGAAAAATGAAAATTTCATTTGTCATTTTTCTATTTTGGACGAATTTGGTTAAGATTATGATTATGTAGTTTCCTGCTTTCTAGAACTGTCTCCATGCGAGATCGAATGTATTTAAAGGAGATGTGGTTTTACTGAGAGGGGGATCGATGGTTGGGAAAAGGGGCTAGACGAGATCACTTCAAACATTTTCTGTGGCTTAAAAAAAAAATTGTTAGCATTTGCAGCACTGTTTAACTGGTGATATTTATGAATATATTTGCAGTTTTTATACTAGACAAATGTATTTATTATATCGTTGATCTTGTCATATATTTTCGCAAGTTTTTTATGTTTTTGTCATATTTTCTTTTAAGAAATGTGTAGATGCATCACCTTTTTAACTATCGATTTATTCTGGCTTCATTTGCAAATGTACATCATGTAATAAATCTGATGTTGTCGTCATAATATATGTGATATATTCGTTCACTGTGTTGTTGCGTTAAATCTCATAATTTTTTCTGATGAGTTTAGGATTTGTCTTCACAGTAACATTATTTGCAAATTGATTCCAGGGTTACTACTATCGTGCTCCTGATCAGGATAGGACATTCGGGATAGGTTAATGGTAGTTTTTCTTTATGTATTTTACAGAAAAACCTATTGAATCATATTGTTATATTTATATTTTGATGAGTTATCTTTCAATTTTGTTATTAATGTACATGTGTTCATAGTATAACTTATGTAAATTGATTGAATCTGTTAATATTTCCCTAATTATTTATTCTTGTATTCATAGATTAATTGTTTAATTAGGTTAATTCCAGTTATTAGTTGTGTAATGTATCAAACTAATTCAGTAATTATCTTTAACAGTTTGTTGTGTATATTCATAGGTATACTATAGATTTAGTTAACAAACAGTAGCTTTAGTTTTACTTTTTGAGTCTTTTCCTATAGCTGGGAGTAATTTAGGGAAGGCAACGGGGCCTTAATCCCGTCAGAGGTAGCTACCTAACGACTGAGAGAATATTTGAAAACTTTCGGATCGGGTTGTCTCTCGGTTGACGATTGTGCCAATTCCAACCGTCGACAATGGCGCTAGAAGGAGGGCTAGCTTAAGCAAATGGCTGATGAGAAAAATCCTATTCACAAAACTGATCAATCCTCTACTCCTCAATTTACACCACTTTCTAGATCAGGTCAATTGTTGTCATCATCTCAACCACAGACATTCCAGTCATCGCAATTAGATGAGACTCCATTGAATGATACTGTTTGAAATCTCATTGATCAGTTCAACTCTAGTGTTGCCCATCCACCTGAAGAACTTGACGAGTTCAAGCAGACCATAAATGAATCTCGCATGATTTTAACTAGAGCTTATTCGAATCTCACTGGGATCCAATCCACAGATTTTTCTCTTCCACAGATCAGGCGTCCACGCACTCACCAGATTGAGTCTACTTCTGAAGAACAGAATCAACCTTTAGGTGCCTTCCTTGACCAGCAATTGCAACAGTTTCAAACAGGCACTAATCAACCTTCATCTTCTTCAGGACCACCTGCTACAAGAGGGTCTGGTCAACCACTATCACCACCACATTCACCTCCTCACATTTTTCAAACGCCGCCTTCACCACCTCCATCACCAAGGAACATGGCAGGTTTAAACCCGAACCCCAATGCCAATTTTCCATGGTTAGCTCAGGATGCGGTTGTTGTTCCAGGTGATCAACATCCTTTTCCAAAGAATCCTGAGAAATTGTTGCCCAAGTTCATTCCCGAGCTGAAAGAGCCCGCAAAAGATCATGTTAAAAAATTCATGCTAGCAGTTCGGCTTTTGGATGTTGAACACGAAGACGTAGTTTGTCGACTTTTCCCTTTCACGTTTGAGGGCAAAGCCTCGACTTGGTATTTTTCACTTACTGCTGGTTCTATTACCAACTGGAATGAATTCGAGTTGGCTTTCATGAACAAGTTTCGGAGACGATAAGACTCCAGCTGTGTTGGTGTTAGAATTGTCTAGGATCCATATGGAAACCAAGGAGAAAGTCAAATATTTTAACCAGCGATTCTTGACTCTAACAAACAGAATTCCTGCCACCTCAAGGATGGCTGAAGATGTCACCATTGAATTCTATACTTCTGCCTTGCCCGTGTCAATGGCCATGTTTGTCAGAAGAGCGGCTAAACCCACTCTCACTGAAACCTTTGATGAATCCATTAAGGTCGAGAAGGACATGTTTGCTATTACGACGAACCCAGGGGTAGATACCGATTCTGCATATTCTTCTCTCAAAAAGACTGAGAGTCCTTCCAAAACCACAAACCCTGAGAAAAAGGGTCAACATGCACTAGACTTGGACAGTCTCCAAAGATTCATAAAGAAGCTATCCAATGAAATCATAGATTTGAAGAAAGGTACTTTTGAAAGTACTCCGAATAAAGAACCACCTAGACAGCCTTTTAGAAGATCATTTCAAAATACAACTGCTAAACAGACTCCACCATCTGAAGCTAATAATGTTGATGAAATTAATAGCTTCCTGAAATTGTTGGTCTCGGGCTTAGAAACATCAGCCGAAAGTGAAGCCCAATCTTTAGGACAGAATTCTGAGGATGCCCAAAGTAAAGACAGTAACACTGAAGAACAGCCTCCTCAAATTATCAGTCATTTCTGGGATACCACAGAATTGACCGATGATGAAGATGTTGCTGTTGTGAATGTCAATCAGCATCAATATAATACCAGGAGCAAGAAAATTCAGTCCTCAGGGGAACCTTCCACAACATCTACAGATGACAGTTCAACTGTCAAAACAAAAAACCAACCTTCCAACACTAAGTCTACACAATCTCTTGATTTAGAATATGACTTGGTTGAACATTTGAAGAAAATCAGAGCCAACATTTCTATCTATGAACTCCTCAAATTTCCTGTGATTCGAGATAAGATGATGCAAGGGGTTTCTCTGAGTAAAAATGGAAAAAATTCCTCCACTCAAAACAGTTCTGCTAGTACAAAAGACAACCCAACAAAATCTTCAGTCAATGCCTCGTCCATAGGTAAGAAATCAGATTCCTCAACTCCTCCTTTTCTGCTTACATTTGAAATTTGCAATCGTAAAGTACACAATTGTATGATAGACTCGGGGGCTTCTAAAAACGTCATGCCATATTCGGTATGCAAAAAACTTAATGCAGTCCCCGTGCCATGTGACACAAGCATTGTGCAACTTGACCGATCTAATGTAAAGGTAATAGGAAAGTTGAACGAAGTGGTGATAAGATTATCCTCAAATCCTCAAGTTCATTTCATCATTGACATAATTTTTGCAGATATCCCGAAGGCATATGGCTTGTTTCTCAGCAGAGATTGGTCTGAAAAACTGAAGGGATATTTTGCAACGGACTGGTCACATTTATGGATACCTCATAATGGTCGCCCAAACAAGATCAGAATTGATTGAGAACATTATATGAAACACACGGTCACTGAACTGGATGACTCAAACGAACCAGTGTTATTCACTGATACTACAATGGGCAATTACATGGTTGATTCTTTCTTTGGAAACCTTGAGGCAGAGACGTCATCAGCCCAAGATTCGGAACAGCAATCTGAAGTTTTCCATTTTACACAAGTTCCAGACGAAATTCCGACTCCAAATACTACACATTTGGACCCGAATGATGGCCTTTGGTCTCTATACTTTGACGGGTCTAAATCAAAGGAAGGAGCTAAGGACGGTTTCCTGTTAATAGATCCCCAGGGAAAAAGGTACTTTGTTGCTTGCAGGATGGAATTCGAATGCACCAATAATATTGCTGAATATGAAGCCCTTATTCAAGGGCTGAAAAAGGCAATTGATCTAGGAGCTAAAGCTTTGGTAGTGTTAGGAGACTCTGAAATTATCGTTAGACGGGTACGCAACACTATACATTGCATTGCTGGACACCTAAGAAATTACCAGACAGAGGTGTGGAATTTATTATTGTCATTTGAAGCTTTTAACATAAATTCTATTCCTCATTATTTGAATCAGGAAGTAGATCTGTTAGCTAATGTTGCTTCAAGGCTAATTCCGTCTGAAGGGATGCTTGTTGATTCTTTTTCTGTTGAACTGCTTTTCAGACCTTCCATACCTGACAACATTGTCAATTGGAGAGATTTTGACCACGATGAGCAGTTAATCGAGTTTTTGACTATGAAGGACACTTTCAAAGACGCAGTCATCGATGAAATTACTCATGATGAAGATCTGTACAAATTTGCGGTAATTCATAAACCTTGTTCGATTGAAGAATCTCTTAATCAGGTCAGTACTCTTCCTAGATCTGTAATTAAACTGGAGAAATTATACGATTTGAAAGACAAATTTAAAGGTGCAAGGAACTGTAAAACCACCAACTCTACCACACGATCTGAAGTCATAAATTTAGGTACCGAACACAACCCTCAATATGTCAATCTAGGCAGTACATGTACCCCCTAGGAAAAAACAGCTTTCATACGACTCTTTAATGAGTTTAAAGACATTTTTGCTTGGACATATGACGATCTCAAAACAT
The DNA here is from genome assembly GCA_001517045.1 of Pseudotsuga menziesii. NCBI lineage: Eukaryota > Viridiplantae > Streptophyta > Pinopsida > Pinales > Pinaceae > Pseudotsuga > Pseudotsuga menziesii. The sequence goes on along the minus strand of LPNX010729962.1, from coordinate 106,931 downwards.
TTGATCCAAACATAATGCAACATGTCATCCCCATCAAACAGCAGGCTAAACCTTTCCAGCAGAAGTTGAGGAAAATGCACCCTAGCCTAGAACCGGCTGTTAAGAAGGAACTTAACAAACTCCTGGCTGCCAGGATAATTGTTGATTGCATGGGCAGACCCGGGTTTACTATGATCAATCAACAACACCCCTAACTCACTGGCCCTTTCAGCGATAGACCGCGAAGCGATCTGAAGTCTCACCCGAAGTGAATCTAATCGGTTGGCCAGGACTCAAGTGTCTTGGACCAGGTTCTGCGCATCCTACGTCTCTTCTCTTACTCCTGTGATTCACAAGGTCAGCTATATCTGCGCATCGCACATCCCCTTCTACTCACAGCACTTTTACTGTGCGATTCTTATCCACGCGCAAGTCGCATAGTTCCTTTCTGCATCGCACGACTCCCACTTACTCACAATATCCCCAACCTTATCGCACCTCTGCACATCGCGGGACACCCTGCCTCTCCTCAACGCTAAGCTCTCAGCTCACAGTATCGCGCACCGCAGCTCCTCTGCCGGTGCGATATCACCTCTCTGCGATATCCTACCTCTACGACTTTGCACTCTTAGCGTTGACTGTGTCAAGGTGCAGAACTCTACTTCCCAGAAGTTATATTGTGATTAAATGGTCGTTAGGAACAGACGTAAAGGAGTCTTTAAGCAGCTTACTAAAATACTTCAACTTATCTCTATCATCTTGCATTACCATGAACTGAACAATACATACATTCACTTACTGCAACTAACATCATATGCATAGTAACCAGTAACAATAAACAAGTACAATCACATTCACACAACACATAACACGCAGATTTAACGTGGTTCACCCCCGGGATGGGAGCTACGTCCACCAAACTGTGCTTCTATTATATCTCTTGAGGGAAGTTAGCACAGTCTATTGCACTGCATATCCAGTGCGAGATCTCTTCTAGATCTCTGGCCTATTTCTATCCCTATATTGCCTTTCTTTCAATATGTCCTTCCCTCTCTTTCCTCTCTTTGGATGGTTACATACAGACTCAAATGACTCACAGACAAGCTAGGAGTCTGGATCGTTACAACACAGTCTGTCTGACTGACTCCTGAGTCTACTTCAAAAATAATCTACTGACCAACTAACGACTCATCCTACGAGCCAACCAACTGACTAACTGACTGATTAGCTAACCCTTTACAATAAAAAATGCAAGCTTTTATAGGCGGCCCGAAGGTCTCGCCATTACAACACTGTGGGCCTGTCCCAACAGTAAACCCAAACCCTAATTAGTGACAGTCGGTCCTCTCTGTCCTTGAGGTCGCCGCTTCCCGTCACACCACAGCTCTCTGCAGTCTTCCATGCTTCCCGGCACTGACCATGGGTACTATGCACCGCTTCTCTTTTCTGTCCTTCGCCTTCAATGCTTGAGACCCGTTGCTCCTTCTTCTTTATGAGGGCCGCTGAGCCCTCCTGTCTTCCGCCGCTGCCTTCAATGCAGTGGTTGGGCTTTCTTCTCTCGACCGCTTGGGTACTGTTGTCTTCTTGACTTTTCTATCCCAAAAGTCATGGTTTCCGGCTCTGCTCTCCATCTGGAAACGTGCGACGGCGTCGTAGCTCTGCCTTGTCCTCTTTCCGCCAAAACTTATATCTTTCCGCCAAAACTAGCAGCTTCTTCTGTAGCTGCGGGACCCTGCTCCAACAATAATTTTTCCAGTGCGGCATACGCAGTGGGTGGAAAATATCATCCCGCTTAGAAAGAAAAATGGCAATATTAGGTTGTGTGTCGATTTCTGAAATCTAAACAAGGTTTCAGAAAAAGACAATTATCCCGTTCCCCCTATGGAAAAGATATTACAACAGGTTTCTGGATCTGAAATGTTCTCACTTTTAGATGGATTTTCGGGATATAACCAAGTGTTAGTATCCAAAACAGATCAGTTGAAAAAAACCTTCAGAACCCCTTGAGGAACTTACGCTTACAGGGAAATGCCATTTGGTTTAATTAATGTCGAAGCGACATTTCAAAGGGCAATGGATATTGCGTTCAGAGGCCTGATCAGCCAATTTGTTGCCATTTACCTTGATGATATAACTGTCTTTTCAAAGAATAGAGCCGATCACCTAACACATCTTAGGAGGGTTTTTGAGCGTTGCAGGAAATATGGGATCTCCCTGAATCCCAAGAAATCCATCTTTGCAGTTACTGAAGGTAAGTTGTTGGGTTTTGTAGTTTCAAAACAAGGTATCAATATTGACCCTGAACGTACCCAGGCTATAGCACAGATTTCTATGCCTCACTCAAAGAAAACTATGCAGTCATTTCTAGGGAAAATAAATTTTGTCTCCAGGTTCATTCCTGGGTTCACTGAGATTGTCAGACCACTTCAGAAAATGAGCAAGAAAGATGCTGATTTCAAATGGTCCGCTGAAGAAAAGCAATCCTTTCACGATATATTAAAATCTATTGCTGAAGCTCCTACCTTAACAAGCCTGGATTTCTCTAAACCATTTATTTTGTACACGCTTGCTTCTAACTCTTCATATGTTGTTGTTTTAACGCAGAAAAATCAGGAAAACAATGAAGCTCCCATTGCTTTCACAAGTTCCGGTTTAAACGGCGCAGAGCTAAATTATCCAGAAGTAGACAAACAAGCGTTTGTTGTCTTTAAGTCAGTAAAACATTTTAGGCCTTATCTGCTGAAGTCACACACCAAGGTTATTGTGCCATATTCTGCAGTCAGAAATCTTTTGGTGCAAAAGGACATAGGTGAAAAGCGAGCCCATTGGGTCACAACGCTTCAGGAATATGACCTGGAAATCAAGCCTTTGAAGATTGTCAGAGGACAGGGACTTTGTAAGTTGGCAGCTGGATCTTCAAATATCTCTGAATCTGATCTGCACTTTATTGATGAACATTTTCTGTTCGAAAGGGAAGTTTTTCCAATCTCAGCCCCCTCTGATTCTTGGTATCATGACATTAAATTTTTTCTGTTGCATGGAAATGCTCCTGAACATTTAGATTCACGTAGCAAAAGGGCTTTGAGATTAAGATCTGCACCTTATCAGTTGATCGATAACATTCTGTTTAAAAATAATTTCGAAGGGGTCCTCCTTCGTTGCTTAGAAAGGAATGAAGCTGATAGTGTGCTACCTCAATTACATGCAGGGCAAGCCGGGGGACACTTTGGTGGAGAAACCACTGCACATAAAGTACTCAAAGCTGGATATTTTTGGCCTACGTTGTTCAAATATGTATATGCCTTTGCGAGGAAATGTCAGGAGTGTCAGAGAGCAAGCGGCAGACTTAAGAAAGCAGCATTACCTCTCCAGCCTGTCATTATTGAAGTCCCATTTCAACAATGGGGTTTGGACATTGTTGGCCAATTACACCAGCTTCCTCACAGCAGCACAAATACATTCTGACAGCCACCGATTATTTCACTAGATGGGTTGAAGCCATCCCCTTGTGAGTGGTTAACTCAGAATAGGTGATATCATTCCTTGACTCTTTTATTGTCACCAAGTTTGGTGTTCCAGAATCTTTGATTTTTGACAATGCAACCTATTTTTCTTCTGTAAAATTAACAGAATATGCATTGGAAAATGGCATAAAATTAAAGTATTCAGCTAATTATTATCCTCAGGGTAACGGATTAGCTGAATCTTCCAATAAAAATTTAATCAAAATTCTGAAACGCACAGTGGTTAATCATCATAGAAATTGGCACAACGCCTTATCAAATGCCCTATGGGATGATAGAGTGACTCCTAAGGCTTCCATAGGAAATTCCCCTTTCTTCCTGGTATATGGTAAAGAAGCTATTTTGCCTCCTCATCCATTTTTACCCTCTCTACAACTCTCCCAGTCAGTGCAGGAAACAACATGTTCTGCCATGGAACATCGGATTAATACTTTGCTTAAACTGGAGGAGGAAAGAGAGTTAGCCAAAAATAAATTTTACCAACATCAGAAAACAGTCAAACGCTGGTTTGATCACAGAAAATCAGCTAGTAGGAAGTTGGAAGTAGTTGACCTAGTTCTCAAGTGGGACAAAGAGCACGAAGACAGAGGAAAACATACCAAGTTCCAATGCCTGTGGCTGGGACCGTTTATCATTATAGAAAAGATTGGTCCTAGCACATTTAGGTTGCAGACACTGGAGGGAGAGATCGAGAACCTTCCGGTGAATAGTCATCTGATTAAGAAATATTTATGCTGATCCCCATTAAGGGGTTATCCTGTATATACCTTGTGTGGCTTTCTCGGTTTGTGGAACTTTTTAGTGTGTTTATTTTACTTTTTTGTTTTGAATATTTTCTCATATCTATTTGCTGTTCAATTCATTTGACTTCAAAGCTGATGACTTTTCACCAAATCCTGTGATTGATCTACAAATCATGCACTATGGTATTACTATCCTGAAAATTGCCATGCTATTTTGCATTTTGAACAGTGAACAGTTTTTAATCTTTCTAGATTTTACCAAGAATTTTTAAGTCATGTAAACATAAATTAATGAGATAAGTCTCTGTAGAGATTTTTCCAAAAGGATTAAGGCAGTATTTGTCAAGGTTATCTATTTAAGTCTTTTACGCCACTCCTTCTCGTGGAGAGAATTAGATTTGCCTCCCCATCTGCTAAGATAATCTCATTGGAGATTAAATATAACTATGATCTGGCCATGGTTGGATTCGAATATTTCTTTAAAATAATCTGAAGGACAGAGGGTCTCATAACGAGCCAGTATGTTCCGGATCATAGGTTTGCATTCAGTAACATTGTCGTTTCTGGTCACCAAGCCTGGACAATGGCCCTTGGATAAAACACCAAGGGATAAAAGGTCTCATTACGAGCCGGTTTATTTACTGTAATGCAGAATGGTGACTGACATGGTTAATACCTAGTTACCAAGCCAGAACTATGTCCTTTAGAGGTATAAATTTTATAATAATAAAAAAAGGAAAAGCAAAAATAGTCGTAACGGTTCAACCTAACCAGAATTGTATATCTATAACTAGCAGATGGGATACTGGCATTCTTTGGGATTTGAAGCAACCCTGTCGATCCTATGGATGCCTGCTGGTAGCAGGGCTATGCTTGTGGTATTGAGATTTTATTCTTCAGAGTCAAGCCATTTACTGTTTTACTTCGTTTGGACTGATTTTTTTGAGAGACCTGATTTTTATCAAATGAATAATCTGAACTGTAAATTTCTGGTAAGTTTTTAGAAATATGAAATTCTTGAATCTGTTTAAGATGTTAAAATATTGATTTCTGTATAATGGCATACATGAGGGATCTAATGATTTGATTGCATAGTTTCAGGTCAAGAAATCAGACATAACTGTTCCGCCCAGTCAGTCGCCATCTGTTGTGCCCCTACCCAACAGCCTAATAAAAAAATACAAATTTTATCAAACAAAATGAAATTTTGTTTGATGAAATATTTGAAGTCCTCATTTCAAAATTGTAGAATCTGGAGCTACTAAAATGATGAAATTCCGTGAGCTACTGAAATGGTGAAATTCAAATTGTTTTTTTTTATAACCTTGTCAACTATTGCTCATTGACAAAATTACTATGTTAAATCATTATTTTGAATGCATTTGTATGCTTTTCAACATAGTCTCACCTTAAGCCTTGTGTGAGCATTCAGCAATTGGTATGTTTATTTATGTTTTTGCAAATTGGACAAGGTCCTGAAACATCAAAGGCCAAATGTTTTATGCGAGGGTGCCTTACCCTAAGTTCATCCTTTAAACTTTGAATCATGCTTGATCTTACCATAAGTGTTTAATTTTGATCTTTATAATATGCTCCATATCATGACATATATTCTTGCATGTAAGGTTTGGGATTGGTTTGATGGTTTATGAAATTTCATATGATCGCCATTTTCGAAGATTGAAGTCATTATAGGGTAAGGTCGACGTTAACGTCCAAAGTTCAACCCTTATGGTTGGTTTGATCTGTGTCATCATCTCCACATCCGATTTGCTGGATCGAGGGTTGATATGGCATCATTGCACTCGTACATAACTCTGTAAATAACATTCAATTGCAAGTACATGCTCAGCGTCGTGGCTACCTGCTCGTTGAACACCTGTATCTGATGCGAGGAGTGGTTTTATGGCAATTAGACCGGATAAATTATGGCAAAGTGAGTTTAATCTGGAGTCTTTGCCGTCACTTTCTATTACTTGATTGCCGCTCTGCGTGATCAGTCTCCCTCCCCCATGCCGAGTTCACAGGGTCCTTGTCTGGGTTTGCTCATGTCGCACTTCGTTTATCACAGAGTCGGGTTTCATTGCTTGTGTTTTCTGCTTGGTTTTCATCCCGAATTCTTGCTCTCCATCGTTCTATCTTATTGTCAACTGTGGTGTCTCCTCTATGTGCAATTTCATGCATTTGCACTCGCAGCCATGGCTCCGGTTGTCAGGGTCGAGCCCAATAACACGAAGCTCCTTGATGAAAATCCTGAGCTCCTAGCTAAGGTAGAAGCAGTGGGGTGACTTCCATTTATCCTCAAGTTTGCATACTCAAACCCTGAGGTGACTAGGTTGTTTTCTATGTCACTGGTTGATGCTAGGGTTAAGGTGGCCGACCTCCAATTCAGGGTCGACGAGCGCTCAGTTGCTTTGGCTACGGGCTTGCCATTGATAGGTGAACGTTGGTTCAAATATAGGCAGATGGAGGTCACTGAATGGAGACAGATGTTGAAGAATCCTTGCCAAGATGTGTCCTTTAGAACCGGTGTATCGCGGAAATATTTCAATAAAGAATGGAGACCGGTTTTAGACGTTATTCACAGGTATGTGACTTGCGAAGGTCGTCTTTCCTCAGCTTATGTCTATCATCTTTGATTGATGGCTATTTTTCTTGGCTTTCCTATTAATTTACCCTATTATTTAGTTCAGAGCATGACCAAGATGTATTCGGCCATTAAGAAGGGGCCGAAGAACATCGGGCGCAGTATTTTTCATCATGGCCTAGTTAGGATGTTGGTGGAGAGAGAATTGTCTAAACAAAGTCAGTTGTGGGATGATTTTCTTGAACAAAATGACTTCATGGCATTCTGCCATTGCCAATTCGATTGTGCTGAAGAGTGTGTAAGACATCAAGAGCCTTGTCAAGTTTCGACTTCACCTGTACACGAGCTTATGTCAAACCCTGATGATTGTGTAAACCCCTGCGTTCACGATGATCTTGCTCCCACTCCAGTGTGCAGTCCTGGTACTCCTATGCCTTCCAAGCGTAGGAGGAAGTTTTTAAACCTATCCCTTGTGACACCGAACTGTAATGACAATCCTGGTAAACAGGCGAGTAAAAAGCCGAATGTTAAGATTACTGGCAGGTTTACGAGGAGTATGGGGGTCAAGGTTAATGTTGTTAAGTCTTCCGTGAGTAATAACATAGACGTTGAAACAGTTGTGTTAGATGACGAGGAAGATAAACCTGTTTCGTATGATGGCCCTGACATGGGTACTGAGCCTTTGATTCACCGTTCAGATAACAGTCCTCATATCTCTGATACAAATCCTCAGGTTGACCCTGTTGTCGATCCTCCAGTTAGGGGCAAGTCTGTTGAAGCGAACTTACCTGGGTCTTATCGAATTGATGAAGTAATGCACCCATTATTCGTAAACTGTTTACTAGATAAAATACATAGAATGGAGGAAGGAGTAACTAAGATGGTAGCACATGGTGAGGCCATAAAAGCTGAGAATATAATACTGAAGGATAAATCTGACTCAGATGATAAGTCTATGTTGCGTCTCAAGAAACATAAGAATAGTTTGATTCGAAGAGTAATGAAACTGCAACGTGAGAATCAGAAAAATGAGGAAAAGATTAGTGATTTGAACGCTCAGGTTACTCTGATGCAGTTTAAAGATCATTCACAGAATCCATCGGCTGGGGTGAATATACAGGTGTTTAATGCTCGTGTTAAATCATAGTATTTTGGGCACACTCACTATTGTACATATGTTTATAAAGTATTTCAGGTTTTAAGTTTGTAATTAAATGCAGCAAGTGATAATCAAGTTATCTTTGTTTCAGGTATTGTTTTGTATTGTTTGATTGATTGTGTAATTTAGTTTGTTTACTCTTGCGATTGTGTTAATTTGTTTTTTTTTTTACTGTGTAGTGTCGCAGGTGATTTGGTTGATGCGTTTTCCCTGGATTTTTGTGATCGCTCATTTTCAGGATGATCCCCGGAGAATTATGAACAAATCAGTTACTGTCCCGGGTGTCACTACATAACTAGTGTCTTTATCACTTTATGATTTAGCGTCATAGGTTAAACCTTTTGCAAATTTTGGGATATCGTGACATATATGAAAAATGACAATTTCATTTGTCATTTTTCTATTTTGGACGAATTTGGTTAAGATTATGATTATGTAGTTTCCTGCTTTCTAGAACTGTCTCCATGCGAGATCGAATGTATTTAAAGGTGATGTGGTTTTACTGAAAGGGGGATCGATGGTTGGGAAAAGGGGCTAGACGAGATCACTTCAAACATTTTCTGTGGCTTAATACAATTTTTTGTTAGCAGTTGCAGCATTGTTTAACTGGTGATATTTATGAATATATTTGCAGTTTTTATACTAGAAAAATGTATTTATTATATTGTTGATCTTGTCATATCTTTTCGCAAGTTTTTTATGTTTTTGTCATATTTTATTTTAAGAAATGTGCAGATGCATCACCTTTTTAACTGTCGATTTATTCTGGTTTCATTTACAAATGTACATCATGTAATAAATTTGATGTTGTCATCATAATATATGTGATATATTCGTTCACTGTGTTGTTGCGTTAAATCTCAGAATTTTTTCTGATGAGCTTAGGATTTGTCTTCACAGTAACATTATTTGCAAATTGATTCCAGGGTTACTACTATCGTGCTCCTCATCAGGATAGGACATTTAGGATAGGTTAATGGTAGTTTTTCTTTATGTATTTTACAAAAAAACCTATTGAATCAGATTGTTACATTTATATTTTGATGAGTTATCTTTCAATTTTGTTATTAATGTACATGTGTTCATAGTATAACTTATGTAAATTGATTGAATCTGTTAATATTTCCCTAATTATTTATTCTTGTATTCATAGATTAATTGTTTAATTAGGTTAATTCCAGTTATTAGTTGTGTAATGTATCAAACTAATTCAGTAATTATCTTTAACAGTTTGTTGTGTATATTCATAGGTATACTATAGATTTAGTTAACAAACAGTAGCTTTAGTTTTTCTTTTTGAGTCTTTTCCTATAGCTGGGAGTAATTTAGGGAAGGCAGCGGGGCTTTAATCCCGTCGGAGGCAGCTACCTAACGAATGAGAGCGTCTTTGAAAACTTTCGGATCGGTTTGTCTCTCGGTTGACGATTGTGCCAATTTCGACCGTCAACACATGGTATTTGGATCACATACCAAAATTGTCCTCGAGGCGGTCAAGTACCGAGGCTTAGATTGTTCCCTTTACCCTGAATCCTTTTACTTTTGGCATGCCAAATGTCTTAGCTATTATATAATCATCCATCCATGTTACTAGTGGTAAATATAGTGGTTGACTGGGGGGATTGCAGCTCCTTACACTGCATATTAGATTGGAGGTGGTCACATCTCTACTTCTACTCTGTTTGTTGGAGGGGGGCATCCCCTTCATCAGTTACTCACACTAGTGTTAATCCTTTTCTAGGTGGTGGTGGATATGTGAACTTTGGGTCTACAAATTATATCCCATATTTTGTCCCATATTCCACTACACATATCCCTTTGAATGCATTTATCGTGACAAAAAATCCATATACTTCGTGTGGGCCCTTGCGAGGGCATGGTACCTTTGGTAAGGTTCCCTCATCATCTAGTGTCCTTGCGTCTAGATGCTATGTTCCTCCCTAGGTGTTTGGGGGCCATCCAGTACACCATATGGGTAATTTTGGTAATATGGTTCACCCTTACCAAGGAATGCCTTACATGTGAATTCATGTGCATCCTTACATGGGTCGTATGGAAGGAGGTTTCTATCCGATTGGGAAAGGTCATGGCCTTTACTAGAACCCTCTGTATCAAAACCAATCTTTCCAGGGTGGATGGAATCCAATGTTGCAACCTAGGCTCCCTTTAGCTACGTTGAATATGTGTGATTTGTCTAGAATCACAAATGACACAGTGTGTATTAATATGTCATGGACTTCGGTACCCACTAAGCTTCCTTTAGACATTTCTAAGTTTGAAGGTAATAATGGAAAGGATTATGGTGATCATGTTACAACATTTAATCTCTAGTGCTCTTTGAATTCATTGAATCTTGATTCCGTTCGATTGATATTATTTCAACACACCCTTACGATTCCATCTGCAAAATGGTATATAGAGATTCATGGGGGCACATATCATACCTTTAATGATTTGGACATGGTATTAATTAATTACTTTCAGTTCCTGGTTCACTACGATGTCGGTGCCGAACTCTTGTCGACCTTTCGAAAAGAAAAAAAATTCCACCCATATTTCCGGCCATATTCAATAGTGGCATAGACAAAAGTGATTGATTAAGGCCAACATTTCACCATTTTCTGAGCTCAACAATTAGAATTGACCTATGCTTAGTATGGGCTCCTTTATGATATTATTCATGGTGCACTGAGGTCAAATCATGACCCCGTTTTCAAACCTAGGTCGCATCCCAATGGAATTGTTGGTTCTACAAGTGTGAAAGTTGTGGGCCAAGTTACATATCAAATGTAAAATTTGTTGATTAACCCGTATGTGGACGGACAGTTTATGGCTTCATCTACCCCCACCCAATTGATGAATGTACATTCCATCAAGTCGGAAAACTAGAAGGGTATCCAACAACCTAGATGGAATAGTAAAAATGGGAAAAATAATAAGGGTGGGAATAGAAAGGAGAATGCTAAGTATGACAATAATGACGAATTTAAATGTTGGTGGGGACAAGAAGACTAAAAGGAAGGTCAAATTCTGATCTAGGAGGATATTGGTGGATACCCGCCTATTCCACTTAGACCCCCACCATTGTTTCTTTCAATTTTTCAATTTTCTTAGTTGTAGCACATTTACTATTTTTGTCAGTTTTTGGGTCCTAAACTTCCGGAACCGTTTTCTAGGCCCTAAACGACGTTTTTTTGGCATCAAATGGTCGAGCAAATATTAGTTCGTTCTGGTCTCATTATTTATTATTAATGGATGTATCCCTTGGATAGATATTTCTATAGATGTATCATGTGCATCAAACGGAGATAGTATGCCAAAGTTACGACCCCAGGAAATTGATGTACCAATTTACCCAACGGGGCCCATATTCTGGCATTTGACCTCCTACAATTAGGTTTTTGGATGTGTAGGGTTTTCCCTTATTTCTCAATAATATATAGGCCTTCAAGTCTGATTGTAACATATATTTCAGATGCATGTAGCTGCCACATCTCTTCTCAGAGATAAGCTACCAACACTCTAGCTAGTTTATTTCCATCATGTCTGTAAACAAGTTTCAGTTCTTTGATATTAATGAAATGAAGTGTTATTTCCACTGCATATTTATTTTTATGGTTATTTTTTTATTTTTTTGCATTCTTGCATAAATCCGGGTCAAATTCCCATGTAAAATTTGTGGAGGAGTCCATATTATGCACGTGTGCCCTAGGATTGAGGAGGCCTCGAAGTTTATGGAACAGATCGCAGTTGTGCTAACAATCCCCTTCCGCACAATAAAAAGAATGACTTCAAGGAATCAAGTCTCTAGAAGTGGGTCTAGTGGGAATCAAAACCCTCTATCCCATAATGGTGATCATTATTACATTAATATGTTGTTGATTATTCATGTTATGGTCCATTTACGTGACTATGGTCTTTCACAACTGACTTTTGGAAAAGAGCTTCCTCCTCTGGAGACCCCTTTGGAGATTGACAAGCATGAGGCTATACCACGTATAAAGAAAGGAGTCCTTAAGTGCTCGGTGCACAATCCTAATTCTTGATCCTCCCAAAACTATTCTATCCTGCAAGATCTAGGCCAAACAACGTGTGTGATGTCATCTTTAGAGGTTCTCTAGACGATTTTTAATGCACAGAGGAATTCCTTGTTGGATTCTTTAGGAGATCGTGATTTAAGTAGCCCAAGTATGATCAAGTTTGAGATGATTGATGTCCAACCTCACTTTCCTTACTATGTGTATTTTCAATTCCATGTGGAGTGTCTAAACAACACCATCAAATGCAGGATTATTGATGAAGGTGATTCAACATCAGTCACGTCGTTATCTTGTTGGAAAGGTCTCGGCTCTCCCCAATTGGCTCGATATTTGACTATGTTGAAGAAATTCAATGGATTATCATTTAGAATACACAACATTATTCCTTCTCTTCATGTCCATTTGGGATGGAAGACTATGTCAGTCGAGTTTAAGGTGGTTGCTTAGCCCCTTTACTATAACCTTTTTACTGGGTTGGAATTGGATTTATGCCTTGAAGGTGATCTTATCGTCTGTGTTTTGTGGTGTATCCTTTCCTTGTGAAGGAATAATCATGGTGATAAATCTGTGGAAATTGAACCCAAGAGATAGAACAATTACACTCAAAAAATTGCTAATCAAACATGCAAAATTAACACCAAAGGAGACTCAAATTGGAACATAATACTAATCTGTATTGAGTGAGTGTACAATAGCCAACCTTATGAATTAATAGGCTACTATAATATATAATTACATAAGATAATTGAATGCATAAATATTCCATTCGAAACAGTCAAAATGCAGGCTTACCAAAACTAATCAAATCCCCCATAGGTGCATAAAGCAGTTTCCAAATCTAGGTAGATGCTCACGAATTGGATAAGTCAAGTGGGAAAGATAAAGAGGGATGGAAAAACAACTCATACATGCTTTTATTTGGAGAAAATGAGGGAGGATTATGTGGGAAAAAAACAAGGCAACTACACCTAGTCTAGCTTTTCCTTTTGCCTTAATTCAGAAATAAAACAAGGCAACTTTTCAAAAAAAGCAGATATACACTTTAGAGAATCTAGAATAAAGAAAACATGCTAAATTGGGTGTCCAGGATGTTTCCCAATTTCTCCATGACTCAATTTTAGCATGTGCTGACTTCTAGGACATGTAGAAGGCAACTAGCATAGAATGGAATCTAGGAAACTAGGTAATAAGACAAAAATAATTAAATTAATGTCTAATGTAGGTAACTATGGGTTGATTATTCTAACACCCCCCTTAAGCCTGACTTTATGAGTAAATATAATAAAACTATAGGGCCTAGCAACAAGGCTTAGTCACCCTTTACATACTGCTTGTCCATACAACCAAGGAAAGAGACAAAAACCCAGTGGGAAAATCCTCCCTTAAACATGGACAGGAAAAACAAAATTTTGGAAATCTTGTCATCAATCATGCTTCACAGCATAATCAGAAATCCCCAACAGTGATTTGAGATTTTTGAATGTCTTCTCACAAAAAACTTTCGTGAAGATGTCTGCTACTTGTTCTAAAGATGCACAGAAGAGTAGATCAATGGTACCATCATGCACAAGCTATCTGATCTAGTGCATATAGATCTCAATGTGCTTGGTTCATTGTCTCTAAACTGGATCATTGTAGATTCGAATGGTGATCTGATTATCACAGTAGATAATAGTTGAAAACTCTTATTCAAAGCCACATTCTCCAAGTATCCCCTGCAACCACAAACATTGAGTTGTTGCATTTACAACTCCTCTATACTCTGCTTTTGTAGATGAGAGTGCTATGGCACTCTGCTTCTTGCTTGACTAGCTGATTGGTCCTTCTGCAAGCATGAACACATATCCTGATGTATACTTTTGATCTGTGTTTTCACCTACCTAATCACTGTCAGTAAACCCAATCAAATCAAGATCGGATTTTGCTTTGTAGAAGATCCCATGAGTTCTTGTTCCTTGAAAAAAAATTAGGATCCTTTTGGCTGCTCTCCAGTGTATCTCATGAGGCTGATCCATGTATCTCGAAGCCACACTAACTGCATAAGATAGATCAGGTAGAGTGTGTGTAAGATAAAGCAAACACCCAATCAACTGCCTATACAATGTATTATTTACCACAGGAGAATAACCTGCTTATTCAAGCTTAACTCCTGAAAGGAAGGGAATCTTGCTTGGCTTGCAATATTTCACGTTGAACTTGTTTAGAAAATCCAAAGCATACTTGGACTGATGTACAATAATTCCATTTTGGGATTGAGCAATTTCGAGACCCAAGAATTGGATCAACCATCCCAAATATGTCATAGAAAATGCATGGTTCATTGCAAATTTCAAGGAGGCAATCTCTTTCTTTGAACTTCCTATAATCGGTATGTCATCCACATATAATACAATAATCATCAAAGAACCATGAATCATATTCAAATAGACATTAGGATCAGACTTGCATCGAACAAAACTCAGTGATAGCAAAAATCCACCAATCTTGACATACCAATCCCTGGGGGCTTGCTTGAGCCCATACAATAATTTCTTTAACCTGCACACTAAAGTTGGATTAGAAACAAACCCTTCAGGTTTCTGCATGTAAATCTCCTCAGTGAGATCTCCATTTAGGAAAGCACACTTCCCACTGCTTCGAAGCTGCAATGGCTAGAGCTAGCCTTATGGAGTCCATCTTTGCCACCGGTGCAAAGGTTTCATTGTAGTCAATACCATGTACTTGTGACCTATTTCCTTGGGAGGACCTATATTATAGATAGTCTTCCCTACCAGAGCTTGAAAGGGATGATCATTATGACTCCTAGTCGACCTTAAGTGAGAAATTTGATCACCCTATGCTCTATTTGGACAAGCATGGTCTATATGTTAAAGGGAACATGGAAGATATTTTGGATACAATCCCAATGAATCCCTGACACCCTCCTATCATTGAAGTTGAGACTTATCTGGATAGCCTCGTTGTCTATTGTCACAAGAGAATAGATTATCCATTTCACTTTCTACTTGTGTTTAAAAGAGGCAAGAACCTATTGTGATTTATCATTTATATGGTTGAAATCTTGGTTGACCATTTAAAGGTTTAGGCAATACTTCAGTTTCCTCCCTCAATCTCAATGAACTATGTTTGATCCTCCATCCTCGACTAGCACTTTGTACATTAGTGTATATATTTTGGTTATACCTACCAGCATTTCATAGTTACACTCTAGTCATGTATCCATATCTATATATTTTTTTGAGCTTTATGGACTACTGTTACAATGTGAATATTTTTTGTGGAACAGTTTCTTCAGGTGGTAAGGGATTGTTCCTAGTATGCTAATGCCTTCGACAGGTATATCTCATCACTAGCATAAAGGATAGGATTTCAAAACGCTTGCAACATTGCATTGTCCTATGACCACGTCACTTAAACCATAGGTATGAACCCACTTCTTAATGGCACATAACCTTCCAACTTCTTCTAGAAGTGTCGTTATGTAAGTGGTAAATCTTTCCCAATCATGGGTACTCTAGTTAGATCATGTCTTTCCATTTCGTGCCCATGTTGAGCTTCCTCCTTAGTTCTGGGATTCCCTTGTATTCCCTCCATGAATTCAAATAGAAACTTCAATTTATTTCGTATATTTTATGTTGTCCATCTCCCTTAGGGACTCCCATTTTATATCAACTTGTAAATGCATTGCATGCATCCACTTTCCTAATTGAGTTTAATGTGGGCTCCCCGCTTCAATATTATAATCCAAATTTCCTGAGATTGTATCATCTCTAGCCAAGCAGAACCTATTATTTATCCTTTTCATCTTGATCACCCCTCACCCAAAAGGAAACATTCACACGAGTTTCCTTATCCTGTGTCCATTCACGCCTCGTGGGGCTCGCTTCACTCCAAGATTTCCCCCTGCTAGCTAGTTACCCACCACATCAGTATCTTGTTTTGACTTTATTTTTTCACATTACTCCTAATTCATAATTGTTCAGGACTGCACGCCTACCCCAACCATCCTTTCCTCTCCCATTAGTTGCATTGAGCATAGGTATGTCCCACTGCTTGGAACTATTTTGCTTGATTGCGACACTCGTTTCCTCTTTGTTGTAATATAAGCACATTTTATTCTTTTTCAATATTTATAATATGAAAAACACCCCAAAAAAATTTAAAAACAGAAAAACTTGGATTATAAATGATATTTTCTTATATTAGAAGTTATTGTGTCACCTTCTAATAGAGCACAGTTTATGAGTCCATCAATCACGGGTCTGGTTTTTAGTATCTCCTTAGGAGTTGTACTTGTTATTCAGAGATTTATCCACTTATTTTTTAAGCTTATATTCCCTATGTAACCTATGTGGATTCCTTATATGTCACATAGTTATCCCAGTTTGTACATTTGAGTCTATGTTGCAAGTGTCTCCATCTTCCTCATGCTCTTGTTCGAAGGAAGTCTATCCTAAGTCATCCATTCCTCAGTTATCTTGACTCTACATGTCAGCCATTCTTGGTACATTATAGAGTTATGGTATTACTTGGAACCATGGGCCTACTTTCATCATTGGTAGTTAACCTTGAACTCAGTAGATGACATCTCATCATTGGTAGCTGACCTTGAACTCAGTAGATGACATCTCATCATTGGTCACTAACTAAGTGGTTTATCTTGTGTTCGACGACAAGAAATCTATATATACATTGGGATTCTTGCAGTGTCTTAGATTCTATTAGACCCTATTGGTGGTTCCGACACCGCTGTCATTATTTTTCATCATTGGCTTCTATTTAGGGCGTCTCTTCTGTATGCTACTTGCATTAGGTATGTGCAAGAGACGCACATGGTTATTGGATCATGTAAATCTTATTCGTATGAGTTCTTCCAAATCACCCAGTCATGTTGTATACCTCTTGTTGGTTGATGGGGGATTCCTTAATTCCCTCCTTTAAGTGGATTCCATTCCATCAACTTCATATCATTTATTCTAGAATTGGGATTTATAGTCATTTGAGTGCCTTGAGACTTGCAGTCATCAACGACAAGTTATATCTCCATCAACATATTGGGAATACATCAATGTCCCCTACTTGATGGATTCTTCAAGTGTTCGACCTCAATGCCTTTATTCACACTTGTTGATTTCACTCTATACCTTGACACCCATTTTCATCATCCATGGATTGTCTTGTGTATACACAGGTTTGACCACTAAAACCACGTACATCGGGATGTGTACAAAATCCAAATCCTTTTGGAGTTTTCCTTGACATGGATCCGACTCATTTGACTCCTGGCCTTCCATATGCCTTGAGATCGCTCGGATTCGACCTTTCATTACCCCTTTGAAAAGCTATATAAGGAACCCCTTGGTACATTGAAGGCATAAGAGAGAATTAAGAGCAAAGAAACTATAGTCCATTGTTGCCGGAATTTATGCTTGAGTCTGCATCCCTTTGTCCCTTGGAGCATTGTTGTGTTCTTCCCAAGAATGCCTTTTTCTTGTGAGCTTGCTATCTAGTGATGGAGGATTGAAGTGGTGGAGGCCCAAGTGGGGGATTCAGTTTCTCCGGTTCGCAAATGTGCCGACAAAGGTTGTATCTTGTAATATCTGATTTATATTAATAGAAATATCTTTTCCTGTCCAATAATGTGTGTTTGAATGAATATTTTATCCATTGGATTATGTCAAATGCTTATACATTATTGATTATATATGCTAGAATAGATCTAACACCATGATATATAGAATTCTTGTATTGTTTACTTGTTGTTGAGGAAGTAATATATCAATTCAAGCTGAAGATGGAAAGCTCAACGGGGATCTACTTCAACCATCCGGAATAAGGTACGAGGTCTAATCCTTTAGTGTTAGACATTTAATTTCTATTGCATATTGGAAAGGATTGATTTCTAGAGTCAAGCTGTCTGTTGTGGTACCCCAAGCCATAGGAATTTCTCTCCGTAGCAGAATTGGTGACTCCACTAGGGATCAAACCCAGAATCTCTGGTTTCACAGACCAGAGATTCACACTTTGTATGGCCTTCGCCTGTCCCGCTACAGACTCCTTAGACCCCATGGACCATTTTTTTCCTTTGATGTTTCCTTGACCATCCCTAAAAACATGTGAAAAATGATACACACGACTTTTAAACCTGTAAGCGCATATATACGCGGGTTTGACCACTAAAACCGCATACATCGGGATGTGTACAAAATCCAAATCCTTTTGGAGTTTTCCTTGACATGGATCCGACTCATTTGACTCCTGGCCTTCCATATGCCTTGAGATCGCTCAGATTCGACCTTTCATTACCCCTTTGAAAAGCTATATAAGGAACCCCTTGGTACATTGAAGGCATAAGAGAGAATTAAGAGCAAAGAAACTATAGTCCATTGTTGCCAGAATTTATGCTTGAGTCTGCATCCCTTTGTCCCTTGGAGCACTATTGTGTTCTTCCCAAGCTTGCCTTTTGCTTGTGAGCTTGCTATCTAGTGATGGAGGATTGAAGTGGTGGAGGCCCAAGTGGGGGATTCAGTTTCTCCGGTTCGCAGACGTGCCGACAAAGGTTGTATCTTGTAATCTCTTATTTATATTAATAGAAATATCTTTTCTTGTCCAATAATGTGTGTTTGAATGAATATTTTATCCATTGGATTATGTCAAATGCTTATACATTATTGATTATATATGCTAGAATAGATCTAACACCATGACATATAGAATGCTTGTATTGTTTACTTGTTGTTGAGGAAGTAATATATCAATTCAAGCTGAAGTTGGAAAGCTCAACGGGGATCTACTTCAACTATCTGGAATAAGGTACGAGGTCTGATCCTTTAGTGTTAGACATTTAATTTCTATTGCATATTGGAAACGATTGATTTTTGGAGTCAAGCTGTCTGTTGTGGTACCCCAAGCCATAGGAATTTCTCTCCATAACAGAATTGGCGACTCCACTGGGGATCGAACCCAGAATATTTGGTTTCGCAGACCAGAGATTCACACTTTGTATGGCCTTCCCCTGTCCCACTACAGACTCCTTAGACCCCATGGACCATTTTTTGTCCTTTGATGTTTCCTTGAACATCCCTAAAAACATGTGAAAAATGATACACGCAACTTTTAAACCTATAAGCGCGTATATACGCGGGTTTGACCACTAAAACCACGTACATCAGGATGTGTACAAAATCCAAATCATTTTGGAGTTTTCCTTGACATGGATCCGACTCATTTGACTCCTGGCCTTCCATATGCCTTGAGATCGCTCAGATTTGACCTTTCATTACCCCTTTGAAAAGTTATATAAGGAACCCCTTGGTACATTGAAGGGATAAGAGAGAATTAAGAGCAAAGAAACTATAGTCCATTGTTGCCAGAATTTATGCTTGAGTCTGCATCCCTTTGTCCCTTGGAGCACTGTTGTGTTCTTCCCAAGCTTGCCTTTTGCTTGTGAGCTTGCTATCTAGTGATGGAGGATTGAAGTGGTGGAGGCCCAAGTGGGGGATTCAGTTTCTCCGGTTCGCAGACGTGCCGACAAAGGTTGTATCTTGTAATCTCTGATTTATATTAATAGAAATATATTTTCCTGTCCAATAATGTATGTTTGAATTAATATTTTATCCATTGGATTATGTCAAATGCTTATACATTATTGGTTATATATGCTAGAATAGATCTAACACCATGATATATAGAATGCTTGTATTGTTTACTTGTTGTTGAGGAAGTAATATATCAATTCAAGCTGAAGTTGGAAAGCTCAACGGGGATCTACTTCAACCGTCCGGAATAAGGTACGAGGTCTGATCCTTTAGTGTTAGACATTTAATTTCTATTGCATATTGGAAAGGATTGATTTCTGGAGTCAAGATGTCTGTTGTGGTACCCCAAGCCATAGGAATTTCTCTCCGTAACAGAATTGGCGACTCCGTTGGGGATTTCATAGTAGTTGTCCTTTAGGGGTTGTTTTCTCGGCATTCAATGAATTTGAATTGCTCTCTCTCTTGTTTCTGTGTCGGGTCTGGGGGCATGTATGCCTGGTAGTGTCTGATTGGTGTGAAGTTTGTCTCAGCCTGTCTGTTTGCCTTGATTTTATGCACCTTTCTTCCTGTATGTGAGTTTTTAACTCACAGTGGCGTATACATGCGGGTTTCTCTTCGATTTCCGCGTATACACGCAGGTTTACTGCGAACAGTCGCATATGCCTTTGCTTTTGACTATTTGTGGAAGTTAAATGGTTGTTGGGTGAATTTTGATATTTGTTGAGTCTCCTTTGGCACTGCCTGAGTCTGTTTATACCTCTGTTTCTGACCAGAAACATTTTTTAGGCTAATTTTTTTCTTTTTAAGAAGGTTCTTGTCATGGCATTTTCGATTTTTTGTTTGAGATTAGTGCATTAGAGTTGTTTTACCTTAGTACTTTTCTTGAGTGCTGTTTATGTGTGCTTGCAGAGTCTAGGGGTTGTAGAATCATTCTTTTGTTTTTTGCATCTCATTTTATTTCAAAAAATCCAAAAACATTTGCTTATCATCATGCATTGCATTTTTCATTTTGCATTGTACTTGCACTAGATTTGCTTTGGAGTATTAGTTAGGACTTCATATAGGAAAACTTGCATTCATCATTTGAAGAAAAATTGTGCATTTCACGTAGTAGCATACCCTGTTTTCATGGACATAATGAATTTGCATTGATTGTTAGGTGTGCATTTTACTTCATGTTGTGTCATAACACCATTAGTTGCACAACCATATCCCATTTTTGAGTAATAAATCCAATTAAAATCAATGCTAAATTAAAATGAACTACACTCTTTTCTTTTATAGGGTGCACCAACAAGCTTAGGTTTTAGGATCTTGGAATAGTTCATTGTGAATCAATTCTCCAAGACCACTAAACAACAACATGTATGTGTCTGTCCAGGTGAGTGTGTGAAATCCTTGGTATAACCAATGTTTCTCAGGATCCTCCTCTCAAAAGGGAGTTAAGCACGAGGCAGTGTGAGCGGTTATTGATTGGGATGACCCCTAGTCATAATTGAGTAGCACCGGAGATATTTCCGGGATTTTATTCGTATCTAGGGGCTCTTTCGAGAGTTTCGGGATTTGCTACCCTGCCCATACGGTCAATCCCACTTGCGACTGTCCGCCTGAGCATTGATTATATCGAGGTGACCTTAGTTGCCTTACCTTAGTTATCGAGGGGGTACTTACAGAGGTTATTATGTGAGTGTCCTGGCCAAGTAGAGATCGGACAGCATAGTCTCTTTATGCGTTGAAGCTAAGGGCCACTATAATTGGTTATGTACCTCCACTTGTAGTGTATGGGAGTTTCGAGCCTCTCCTAGGCGAGACATACCTGCTGCATTCGGGAGCTCACATATCCTCCCCTTGGTTTGCTTGTATTTGGTTGTAGAGTTTCTTAGGAGTGTGCTCTTTGTGCGCTAGTTGGCCTTTGGGATCGCGGTTACTTGAGTATATTTATGCTCTCTTGAGTTCGAGTCCTTTTATTTTCGGCATGCCTCGTATCCTGTCGCCCGTCCTTGGTCCTAGTACGAACCCTGGTGTCAGACTTGGGGGCATCACAGCCCCTTACCGTGCTCATAGATTTGGTAATGGTTATATTCCATCCCCTACTCCATTTGTGGAGGATTTTCATTCCCTTCGTTCGGTCTTTACACCAGTGGTCACCCTCACAGGGGTGGTAGTGGATGCATGAACATTGGGTCCACAACTTACTTTTCGTTTTATGTCCCATTGTTCACCGCATTGTTTCCTTTAGGTGCAGTTGTCATGATCATTACTCCCTATATCCTATAGTTTGGATTCTTTATTAACTATTTTTGGGTTGTTTTGGACTTATATGGTTTTCATGTAGGGTCTAGTTTTTGTACACTCTCTCCGAGGTTTCGACCTGTTCGTTCCTATCACAGGTATCATGTCTAAACTGGCATATAGGTTAGGATATCACATCCGCTTGCACTTATGCATTGCCTTATGACCATTCCATCTTAACCTTAGGTATGAACCCATTCCATGGTATCACGGAACCTTCATGCTATTGTTAGAAGTGATATTATGTGAATGGTAGAGATTTCCTATACATGGGTGTCCTAGTTAGCTACCTTTTGCATTTGATACCCATGCTGCAAGTCCTCTCTTAGGTCTGGGAGTCCCTTTTAGTACCGCCATGTCCTTGAGCAAGAGCTTCATACTCCTCTTGAACGTTTTGCTGGCTTATTTCCCTCTGGACTCCCTCATGTCAAGTTGTGAATGCATTATCATGAGCTTTTCCTTCCTTATTGAGCTTTATGCCAGCTCCCCTGACATTGCGTTTCAGCCATATAGCTCAAGCTTGTCTCATGTCTAGCCATGCAAAGCCATTTTTTTATATCCTTCGCAGCTTGTTTCCCTTTTTACCGGGAGGGGATTTTCCCCTGAGTGTCGATATCCTACACATGTATCCTTGCATTGAGCATAGGTATGTTCCACTGCTTGGAACTAGTTTTTTTGCCCTTATGACACTCATCTCCTCCTAGTCTTTAACTATAAAGCCATTTTATTCTTTTTCAAGCTTTTTAAATAATTGAAAAAGTCCAAAAAAATCAAAAAACCAAAAAGTCAGACAAGGAAAGATGTTATCTGTGGTAGCTGTCGAGTCGTGTCACCTTCGAATAGAGCACTGTATATCACATCCATTGGTTGGGTTATAGTTTGACTTTAGGAGTTGTACTCGTTTATCTGAGTTTATCTCCACTGACTGGTTAAGCTTCCAGTCCCTATGGAGCCTCTGTCGATGCCTCCTATGTCACAGAGATGTCCCAGTTTGTATATTGAGTCTATGCTGCCTTTATTTAGTCACCATACATCATTATGCTCTTGTTCGAAGGAAGTTGAAGCTTGAATCGGCCATTCCTCAGTTCTCTTGACTTTGCATGTCGGCCATTCCCGGTACAGTTACTAGTTCGTGCACCTTATGATCGAGTCCTTCCACATTATACAGCTTTGCTGAGTACCTCATGTTGGATGATGGGGGATGCCTTAATTCCCTCCTTCCAGCGGATTTCATCCCATCGAATTCAGATCATTTATTCTAGGATTGGAATCTAGAGTCATTTTGAGTGCCTTGAGACTTGCAGTCATCAGTGGCAAGTTCTCTCGCCATCGACAGTCTTTTGGGAATACATCAATGTCCCCTGATCGATGGATCCTCTCAAGTGTTCGACCTCAACACATTTATTCACACTTGTTAGTTTGCACTCTAGTACCTTGATTCCCATTCTCATTATCGGTGGGTGATCTCGCGTCTGTTAATGGTATACCTTAATGACCGGTAATTAGACGATGGACTACTATGTTCGACCTCGACACCTCTATTCGCATAGTAGGACATGTACTCGTAGCGGTTTGTGTAGAAGACTTTCCAGATTGGTGGCATCTCATATATGCTACCTCCTTGATCGTGCCAGTGTTCATGAGATTTCAGCTCTCGTGACTTGATTCCAGTATATGTCAGATATTTCCAGCCACTATGGAGATTTTGATCTGTTATATATCTTCAGCCATTATGGAGATCATGGTCCTTTGAATATCTTCATCATGGAGATTCTAATCTATGTA
Organism: Pseudotsuga menziesii; assembly: GCA_001517045.1. NCBI lineage: Eukaryota > Viridiplantae > Streptophyta > Pinopsida > Pinales > Pinaceae > Pseudotsuga > Pseudotsuga menziesii. Next base: position 83,287 of record LPNX010729962.1, on the reverse strand, counting down.
TATTGTACGTGGCGATGACCACTTATGTGATATATTGTATCATGCCTATTCATGGCCATTGTACTCTTATGTATCCGGGACTGCTATATGTATTTGCAGTTATGTGCAGAGTTGTATTATTGTACTATGTTGATTGGGTGGCTGGTATTCCATTTGGGATCCTTCATCACTCCACTTATGGGATGGACTTATAATGTATTTCGGCCATCGTATAACCCCTCTGACCTCACACATTAGGGGGCATCTGTTATAGCTGATTTCACCACTCCAGGTGAATCACACTTTGTATGGCCTTCCCCTATCCCGCTACAAACTCCTTAGACCTCATGGACCGTTTTTTCTCCTTTAATGTTTCCTTGACCATCCCTAAAAACATGTGAAAAATGATACACGCGACTTTTAAACCTATAAGCACGTATATACGCGGGTTTGAGCACTAAAACCGCGTACATCAGGATGTGTACAAAATCCAAATCCTTTTGGAGTTTTCCTTGACATGGATCCAACTCATTTGACTCCTGGCCTTCCATATGCCTTGAGATCGCTTGGATTCGACCTTTCATTACCCCTTTGAAAAGCTATATAAGGAACCCCTTGGTACATTGAAGGCATAAGAGAGAATTAAGAGCAAAGAAACTATAGTCCATTGTTGCTGGAATTTATGCTCGAGTCTACATCCCTTTGTCCCTTGGAGCACTATTGTGTTCTTCCCAAGCTTGCCTTTTGCTTGTGAGCTTGCTATCTAGTGATGGAGGATTGAAGTGGTGGAGGCCCAAGTGGGGGATTCAGTTTCTCCGGTTCGCAGACGTGTCGACAGAGGTTGTATCTTGTAATCTCTGATTTATATTAATAGACATATCTTTTCCTGTCCAATAATGTGTGTTTGAATGAATATTTTATCCATTGGATTATGTCCAATGCTTATACATTATTGATTATATATGCTAGAATAGATCTAACACCATGATATATAGAATGCTTGTATTGTTTACTTGTTGTTGAGGAAGTAATATATCAATTCAAGCTGAAGTTGGAAAGCTCAACGGGGATCTACTTCAACCGTCCGGAATAAGGTACTAGGTCTGATCCTTTAGTGTTAGACATTTAATTTCTATTGCATATTGGAAAGGATTGGTTTCTGGAGTCAAGTTGTCTATTGTGGTACCCCAAGCCATAGGAATTTCTCTCTGTAACACCACTTCTGGGACTATTATAGTGTCTTTCGAATAGCATGTCCCCCTCTGAACTCACACATTAGGGGGCATCTATTATAGCATGATTTGCCACACCTTATGCATCATGACTTGATGGCCTTCCCTTAGCCTTGTGCAGACTCACTATACCCCCCTTATTCAGTATAGCCCTGACGCTTTAGGTTAACCCTAAAAAATACATTAGACATAAGCGGGTCAACAATTATGCATCCCATGTATACACAGCTTGCACCATTACAACCCGCGTACATAGGTTTTATGTTCATCGAGTAACAAATATTTTGATCCTTGGCCTTCCATATGCCTAGAAACGCTCTTATTCGACCCTCCATTTCCCATTTGAGGGCTATATATTGAGCCATTATGAAGCATTGGAGGAGGAGAAACTTTGAAAGTAAGGAAACTATAGGAAAATTTTATCCCATTGCCACATGCTTAAGTCTGCATCCCTTTATCGTTATTGATATAACTTTTATGTTCATCTCCCAAGCTCTCCATTGTCTAGTTTGTGAGCTTTCATTGCTATGGAGGATTGAAGTAGTAGAGGCCCAGGTGGAGGAACTTGGTTTCTTGGTTCCTACAAGGTGCTGACAAAGGTTGCCACATTGTATTTTTTTTTATATATCAATAGAAATATTCATTTCTCATCCAAATTTCATGTGTGATTGTTTATATTTGTATCCATGGGTATAGTTTCTTTATACATGTTTAAATGGATTACGCTAGTTTGAATTATAACATTTAATATATTTTATATGCTTAGATATATATATGTTGTTGAGAACAAAGTGCAGGGAACAAGGATTTGATTGCGAGCTCAATGGCGGTCTTCTTCGAACATCCAGTTGAGGTATGATTTCTATCCCTTAGTTGTTATCTTATTTAATTTACCTAGCATATTTGAGAATGGATATGATTTCTGGTATCATCCTATCTATTGTGGTCCACCCCAATCCATAGGAATATTTTCTCTGTAACAGTGTTTGTATAATGGGTTCTAGGGATGACAGAGATATTAAGGGTTTGTTGGTGGAAGATGTGGGATCTAATGATTGGTGGCTTTAGGAGGGGGTGTTTCAACTCGATGAGGTGTATAGAGGAATTTATGTAAGTCATCCACCAGAACTACTAGTGGGAAATGGTGATTCGGTTGTGGCAGGTGGAAATACTGAGTTCCAAAAAAATGTTGGTGGAAAAGTAGGGGCCTTGTTAGGAACATGTGGTGGATATGGAGTTTTGGTGGGTTCAGATGATGTACCTGGGGTTTTGGGGAGAATAGGTTGCATATATGGGCATTTAATCGGCACAAGTGGTGAATCTGGGGCACTGGGAGGCCTAGGTAGGGGAGCGCATGGGAAGGGTCATATGTCGGTGACAAGTGCTTCTTTTCAAGGTGGACTAATAGGTGGCCTCTCCACACCATTAACCAGGGATGGGGGGATATGATCCTCAGATGCCCGCAAAAAACTGGATGGTTGTGAGATTGGATAATTAAAGGTTGCGGGTGATAAGGGAGTAGGCGAAAGAATAATAAAAAATAGTTGCAATGGGAAAGAGCCCTATATAAACAAAGGTGGAAATAAGTCTAGGAAATGGAATCGGAGGACGAATGGTAGGAAGATGGTGGCAGGGCAAGACATGTGCTTAAACACGTTGGTAAGCATGTCGCTTAAGGCTCTTGTAGGAAAATTCAGCTACAAGGCTATGAATAGATATCATATTGATGCTTGGGTTAAGGAGGTTTGGAAGTTGTTATTTGGGTATTGTCCCAAGGTGTCCATCCTCTCAAAAGGATGGTATGGTTTTACCTTTTACCAGGAGAAACATGCATCTAGAATTATTGAAACTACATGGTTGAAGGGACATGGGAGTCTCATGTTTAAAAGGTGGCACTCTGGTTTTGATCCAGGCACCAAAAACATCAGATTCAGACATATTTTTCCTCTACTTCCAGATTTCTCTCTGTTTATGTGGCACCGTGATGCATTTCAGGTAATTGGTGACCATCTAATTCATTTTTTGCATGTTGAGGATGAAATACTTAAGGGTAAATGCAAAAGGATGGGAAGGATGCTGGTGGAAATTAATGTTACGAGGGGATTTCTAGATGAGTTGGAAATTGAATGGAAGGATAAATATTTTATTCAAAAACTAGATTATTGGGGTCTTCCTTTTAGGTGCTCCATGTGTAAAGAAGTTGGAAACGTGTGGAGGAATCGTCAATCTTCAAGTGTTGGATCTATCAGTGATGATTCTTCATAATTCTATGGCGAAATTTCTTCGGATGATGTGGGGGATTTAGATTATACAGACTGACCAGGACCATCTCATATTTGAAGGAATATGGTGCACTATTAGAACAGTAATCCAACCCCTTAGTACCTTATTCTAAGTCCCTAGTCAATTTTATTGCATTTTGTGCATTATTACAATATGGTTTGGACTTAGGGTGCTTAGTTAGACCAATAACCAGTTAAATTAGCATATTCACACCCACATGAGTGCTCCATATTAGTCAAACATCCACATGTGCACCCTCATCATTGTTGGTACGATCTCATTCATTGAATGCGGATAGTTTGGTTGACCAGGAGCACTAGAGGTGGATTTTGTCCAATTTTGGACTGATTTGGTGCATTTAATGCCACCTCGAGCCTCTCACTCACCTAATTTTGCACACCCATGCATTCCAAAGTGTTATTATTGCACCATGTCACCTTAGACACCTCCACACAGAAATTCATGGCCATTTGGGCTGATTTGGAGCAAGTTTGGCCCACCTAGGGGGGATTGAGGCCAATTTGGCCAATTTCACATGTACAGTCATTTTGGGATTCCCAAGCCTCACAAACCACTTCATATGTAATATAAACCTATTACTAACATGTTTTAAGGTTAGAAATTCAAATAATAACATGTTTATGTTCACATTGCATGTGTAAATTGCTTCTCTTTTAATGGTTTTTGTTGGTTTTGCATCAAATTAAATTTGTGAGTTTATTTGAGGCTCCTAGATATTGATGTAAATCAAAATTATTGCATGGTATTATATCTGAGTGGAGTTTAGTGAGTTGCAGATCAATCCTAAGCATTTTGAGCTGCATTTTTTAGAGAAATTCCAGATAAAATTGAGTGGGTTTTGTCGGACATTCGGCAATTTCATCACCATTAACGCAGGCAGAAATGGAAGCTACCCACATATTTCTAAAACCTTTCAACTTATTTGATTGGAAGGCATATATGGTTAGTCAATCGATATCCAAGGGTCTCTACAGAGTTACCATGGGCACAAAGGTGGAACCAAAATCTGTTATAGAGAAAGCCAAGTGCTTCAATAGATTGGATGAAGCATATGGATTGTTATGCCTGAGTATATCAAGAGAGATTTTGTTACACATAGAAATTTTAACAACCCCAAATGAAATCTGGGTAAAACTAGAGACACTCTTTGGAAAAAATGATGAACTAAGAGGACACCAACTTGAGAACAAGCTCATTATCTTGAGCCCAGCGCACTTTGACACTATCCAGGATTTATTCACCAAGTTTTAGTCTCTTTTGCTTCACCTAAATCAATGTGGGATTGAGAATAAATAGGATCATTTGATACTATCCATCCTTTAGAAGTTGGGGCCAGATATCTCAGTCTTTGTCAGCACATTTCATTCTTGCAAGTTAACACTTTGAAACTGGAAAATGCCAACACTAGATAGCTTCATGGAATCCCTCACCTAGGAGCAAGAAAAGATATTTCATATGGGTACCATCATCAAATCCAAGTATCAATCCCTTTTTTCTGGTGTATCAAATCAATCCTAGAGCAAGAAGAAATATTTGGAGCAAAAGGAGAAAGAGAAGGAATCAAGTTCATAAAGCTCTAGTTCTACTAATGGGAGCTCGAGATCCAGGAGGAGGAGAAACAAGAGATAAATACCCACATGTGATTATTGCATAGGTTCACATCTTGATAAATCTTTCTTCAGAAAGAAGATGGACAACATGACCAAGGTCCTTGAGGAGAACCATATTGCTCTTCCAAAATTTGCAAAAAGATAGGAGCGCAAGCAAGGAAATGGTAAGGTTGAGCATGCATTGGTTGCATGGATAAAACCCAATTTTTTTTTCTCTATTTCTGATTCATATTCTGATATATCAGAACCTGAAACCTACATCCCTTCCTTGAAAAAAATCCCAGCCAGCGCATCAAAGCTTCCTCCCAAAACTAGTCATTTTTCACTAGCTTTTGATGTGCCTTCTAAAATATCTATCCCAATCCAATCAAATATTTCCAATTCTGATTCTGAAGATTATATACAGGATGATATACATCCTATGATAGTAATTGACTCATTTCCCCAACCATATCATGACCAAAATACCCAACAACCCTCAAGTTCACTAGTTGGAAATTCAGAAAATTGCCTAGTTTTCAATGCTATGTATCTTGTATATGTTGTTGTTATGTCTTGTATGTATTTCATTGGCTGGACATCCATATCATTGGCCTCCATGGGACTGGTGGTCCATATGTCTGGACTTTATTTCACCACCCATGGTTCAAATCTCAAGTCTTCGGACCTTGAAGGTTCGCTCAATTGCAATTGTGATCTAGTTGCTCACTCTTCTCTTGCTATGGATCCATTCGCTCATGGAGACAGAACACCTATGATATGTTCTATTGCGTATGACATGTATTCTAATATTTCAGAGCCTCGTGAGATTTGTTACAGAGTTATGAAGGTGCTTCTTCAAATTGGGAGAAAGATTCATGGTTTTATTCATGATATGGCGGCTACACATAATGCAAATTTTGTTGAATCTTTTGATGTTATTTGGGAAATAGTTTGCAAATATATCTTTTCCATGGTTGATTATTATATTATATCATAGTATGCTTGCAGAAAAATAAATTCTTATGATGCCCCTCCATCATCAAAATGATGACTATCAAAGGGCATCTCCACATGATCTTTGTTTACAGCACTTTGATGCATTTATGCATGATTTTGGCATCCACAATATCTTCACCAAGTCCATCACCAATAAGTTGTTCTTTCAGCTCATTCAAATGAAGAAGAGGACCTGTTGAAGAAATTTTTCATCTCTGTCATATCCATTTTTTGAGGGGAGGCTTTGTCCCATGAGGTTTTCCTCCTTACCTCAGCTACATGGATTAATAAAAATTTATGTTGTGTATTGAGGTGACTTGAGCCTTTGTTGCCAAGGCCTTCCATTTGATTTTATGTGTTGTAATAAGTTTTTGGTTAAGGGATGATGTTAGAACAGTAATCCAACCCCTTAGTACCTTAATCTAAGTCTCTAGTAAATTTAATTGCATTTTGTGCATTATTACACTATGGTTTGGACTTAGGGTGCTTAGTTGGACCAATAACCAGTTAAATTGGGGCATTCACACCCACATGAGTGCTCCAGCTCATTCAACCATCCACATGTTCACCCTCATCATTGGTGGTGCACTCCCATTCATTGAATGTGGATAGTTTGGTTGAGTATGAGCGCTAGAGGTGGATTTTGTCTAATTCTGGACTGATTTGGTGCATTTAATGCCACCTAAAGCCTCTCACTCACCTAATTTTGCACACCCACACATGCCAAAGTATTATGGTTTCCCCATGTCACCTCAGCCACGTCCACATAGCAATTCATGGCCATTTAGCCTGATTTGGAGCAATTTTGGCCCACCTAGGGGGGGTTGAGGCCAATTTGGCCAATTTCACCTGTATAGTCATTTTGGGCTTCCCAAGCCTCACGAACAACTTCAGATGTAATATAAACCTATTACTAACATGTTTTAAGGTTAGAAAGTCAAATAATAACCTATTGTTGTTCACATTGCATGTGTAAATTGGTTCTCTTTTAATGGTTTTTTGTTGGTTTTGCATCAAATTAGATTTGTGAGTTTCTCTAAGGCTCCTAGATCTTGTTGTAGATCGAAAATATCACATGGACACAAGTATTGACCTCACTAAATTACTGGCTTT
>LPNX010729962.1:28900-72730 GCA_001517045.1 Pseudotsuga menziesii | reverse complement strand
AATCTTAGTCACATCATTGTAGAGTTATTTTATTAATTTTATTTATAGTCAATTTAGAAAAGTAAATCAACCATGGTTATTTATATTGTGCATAAAAAGTACTGTAGGAGGTGAGTTGTCATATATACCTACCCCATAAAACCCAAAACTCATAATATTTTAATATATCTTATATTTTTGTAGTACATCTCTTAGGAGGCCTATTTTTGACCTCAAATTCTCTCTAATTACTTCTCTAAATTTTTCAACGAAGTTGTCCTAGTGGACGTTGCACAGGCTCCACATTTTCCTACTTGGAGAAACAATAGAAAGGGTATTGAGGCTATATCCAAAAGACTCGATAAACTTTTTATTAATAACTCACTCATTGAAACTATGAGCAGATATAGTTCTTGGGTGGAGCATGAGTCTTTCTCTGAACACTCACCAATCATATTAGAACTGGATTCGGTTTTATACAAAAGATTCGATCCTTTTAAGTTCAATCACATGTGGCTGGAGGAGCAAGATTTCAAAGATATGGTGAGACTAGAATGGGATAATATGGTAGTAATGGAGCATGAACACACAATGAAAAGACTGGTGAGAAAATTAAGAGGCCTAAAGCATGCTGTTATAAAATGGAAAATAAAGAGGAGATCTAAAATGAAGGATGAATTGTAAGGCTTGGAAGGTGAGTACAACCATATATGTAGCAGGTATTTGTATAGAAAATATACAGATGATATACTGACTATGGAAGAAGGGAGATGGAGATTGAAGAGTATGGCTATTTGGTTATCACGGGGGGATTTAAATACAAAAAAAAGTTCATCAGTATGCTAATGATTGAAGAGTCCGTAACTCTATATGGGAGACTAAAAACTCAAATGGTAACATTGTTAGATAACATGGTGATATAGAAGTAGTGGAAGTCCAACATTTTCATAGTTTATTCTCCAATCTAGGTAATGGATCCATTGCTAATCAATTGAATATTATCCAAAACTTCCCAGGTTCTTCAATGATGATGAGGGAGGTTTTGCAAATAATCATGTAACGATTGTGGAGATTGAATCGATGATAAAAGATTTTTCTAAGTCAAAGATTCTGGGACCATATGGTTTTCCTGTTGAAATATTCATTGAATTTTTAGACATCATGGGACAAGACTTATTGAATGTTGTGGAGGATTCAAGAATCCTTAGGTGGGTGTATGATGGATTGAACTCTACATATATAGATTTAATTCCTAAAGTCAAGAAACCGAAATCTTTTGGTGACTTCAGATCCATATCTTTGTGTAACTTTGGGTATAAAGTCGTATCAAATATTATTGCTTCTAGGATGGAATCAATTTTATCCAAATACATCTCTTGAGAGCAGTTTGGATTCTTGGAAAATCGTTGCATTCATGTTGCGATGGGTGTGGCTCAAGAGATCTTTCATAGCATAAAAACCAGGAAGAAAAATGTATTAGTCTTAAAACTAGATCTAGTAAAGGCATATGACCACGTTGATTGGGGCTTCCTCAGACTTATCTTGCTACAGATAGGTTTGGATTTAGCTACCACCGATTGGATCATGGCTTGTGTGAGGTTTGTTTCATATGTTGTCATCATAAATGGTTCTCCCACCAGTTTATTCTGAGGTACTAAAGGTATTCGATAGGGATGCCCATTGTCACCATTGCTTTTCCTACTCATTAGAGGAATTTTGGGGTCTAAAATGGGCCTCGTAAGGAAAATAATAAAATAATAGTTAAAATAATAAAATAATATTGATTAATTTTGGAGGAAGAAAGAAAAAAACTACTTTTTGTGTTCGTATTTTCGACATATCTCCCTGTGTTTTTACTCAAATTTCGATCGGGAGAGCTCATTGGATGCGGAATCAAATTCCGCATCCAACGAGCTTTGCCGATCGAAATTTGAGTAAAAACACAATGAGATATGTCGAAAATACGAACAAAAAAGTAGTTTTTTTAATGACAAATATGTCAATTCAACCATTATGGTTGACTTATTTTATTGAAATTCTATTGGTTCTTGAATTCCCACTCACAAAAACTTATTTTGGCACGTTTCCTTATAAGGCCCATTTTAGACCCCAAATTTCCTCTAATGTGATTATTGAAGGTTTGAGTAGAATGATAACTAGTGAAACTTAGCAAGGTAATATACATGGTATATCTATTACATCTGCTATTAAAATCTCACATCTACTTTTCATAGATGATGTGATGATTTTTGGTCTAGGCACTATCAATGAATGGTGTAGGTATAAGTATATACTAGATAAATTTGTAAATGCTTCGGGTATGCTTGTTAGTGAGAAAAAAAATTCCACGTTACGGGATGGCGAAACAGAGATGATAGAATCAGTTTCGAGCACATATATAGAGAATTCAACGTTGAAGCAGATGTAGTATCAAAGAATGATATTAGTATGGAGGAAGGCATTATCCATTTTCAGTCTTCTAAACACAACAAGGTTTTTCATCAAGGAACACTGAGAATATTCTAAGCATATTGAATGAATTGATCCATTAGTGAAGGAGTCCTGATCACACTTATACAAGGGATTTTTTCTGGTTTTGACTTATAGCTTAGCAGAGATATTTTGATTTCTAACATGCTTTCGGTACAGGTTTATTTTGATTTATGGGTTAACAATTTTTTTGTAATATGTTACTTAAGGGATGGAGTTTTGATCTTCAATATCTTATTGAACCACAACCTTGATTATATATGCCGCCTATATAGTATGTCATAGTTGGTTAGATTATAGCATATGATAGAATGGATTCTATGGTGTGCCTTGCAACTTATGGACTATATTATGGATTTGCTCTTGTTGACTATCTATTCCTGGTTTCTTTTATGGAGACAACTTTCGGTCTATATGTACTATTTTATATGTACTATTTTGTGGAATATAGTTGTTTTACTTTGAGACCATATCGTGTTTCTGCTAGAATGACCATATTAAAGTGATGTAACTAACTAAATGAACATATACTTATATAGTATTTTCAGTATTGAAGAAAAAAAACATTAAAATATAGATTCAGGGTATGCAGCGACGACAGAGCATGGATCGTCCCCTCAAATGAGGTCGACATTTGAGAAAGATTAAGAAAGAGCATAGAGACAAATTATGAACTGTTATAGGTTTCAATTTTATCTCACGCCGAGCTCTCCTTCTTCCAGCGTTGGCCTCCCTCATTCCACGTGAACTAAAAACTTCCCACTCCCACTACCGAGGAGAGAAAAACCAAAAAAACATAATAAACTCTCCGTTCTTTATTAACAATCCTCTTTCTCTTACCCCCTTCCGTCGGGAGACCTTAACTGACACCAAAATAACCGTTAACTGCATTAACATTTCTTTTAAATCTATTTACCACTCCAACTCCACATAGGAGTGTGCCTTCATTGGAGCAGTTACTTCCACATTTGTATATGTATAAAAGATTCTACAATGTATACAAATAAGTGAATTATTTTTATAAAGTATTTTATGTATTTTTTATTATAATTATTATTTTTTTATATTACACTTTCTCTTAACAAATGAGAATCAATATATAATAAGAATTGTATTTATTTCTCTTTATTAATATAGATACATTATTTTTAATAGTTTTTTATGTATCTTTTTTTTTTTTAAATACAAAATAGTATTGTAATTAGAAATACTTGGTTTCTTTTCTAAGAATAATATTTTTTTTATGTTAATGGACAAATTTTAGGATCCACTAATTTCTCTATTTAAAACAACACCTAAAACTTTAGGCTAACAAGTAGAAATCATTATTGATTTCTCTTCGAGTGCCAGCTGCACCAAGATGGCACTGGTCATCTAACTCATGATTTCCAACCATTTGTCTCTCCCCCTAGTAGATTCATGCCCCTATCATATAGTCAAGTCTTTCAATCTCTCCTAAATCTATTAAATAAAATTACAACTTATGAAAATACATAAACATTACTTACAATGCTTTTACGGAGCTTGAGATTCTTACAGGAAAATTGCACATTACATTTACCTTGTATTTTCCATTCTTGAAGAATAGAAGATGTTACATCGACAAATATTAGAGAAAATTTTCACATGTCCCTATTGGAGCATTGGATGAAACTCCAAATGCTTCAAAGTATACAAGAGTATACATTTCTTTCATGTCTTCAAGGAACTCATTGAAGAAGCAGATAATCTCTTAAAGAGAGCACTTGGGCTTGGAGAAGACCCTTTTTTTTTAGGGATTAAGTAATAATGTTGTGGTTTCTCATGGCTCTTTTAGGGTTTATGGAAGCTAGTTGTTACTTTATCTTTTTTTGGAGGAAGACTATAGTTTCTTTGGTTAATTTTGGTATTTGATTTTTGTTGGGTGATTGTATTTTCTTATAGATGCTTATTTTTTCTTTGCATAGATATGTATGGGCTAGTTTCTTGGTCTTTCTCACTGTAACCAAGGGGATTTCAATTCTGTGTTTTTGAAGTTTAGGTGGCTATGTTAGTTTCCTCATGTGAAAGCTATGAGGATTATATATCAAAACACATGTATAATTTGATTCAATTTTATGAATATCAAATATAAAATCTTTTTTTTTAAGTCAAAAATACATAAATTTGATTCAAAAATATCAAATATAAAATCATTTTTTCAAAATAAAATTAAAAAAATAAAAAACACAATATACTAAACAAATGTTTAAATAACAAAAATGCATTTATTCTAAATCAAACCATTTTATTTAAAATAAACATAAAATAAAAAAATATTAGGTAATAAAAATTATAATTTTATATATATAATACAATCTATAAATTAATAATAGAATCTTTTATTATTAATAAATATAAATAACGATTGAATATCTTTTTCATATATAAATATAATTTGTTATATAAAAAAAAATAGATTAAATTTTCAACAACCATTTTAATATTTTTCAATTCAATATTTTATTCAAAATGAATTTCAATGTTTTTTAAATAGAATATTACTTGTTCTCCTCTATAATTAATAAAACTAAATATATTTTAATTAAAATTTATATATTTTAAATTTATAAAATAAACCATTTTTAAAAAAGTTATAATTTATATATTAATTTAAAATTATTTTAAATTAGTAATTCTTTCAACTTAAAAATAAATATATATTAAATCTATAATAAAAATAAATTTAATTTAATTAAAATTTATATATATTTGAAATTTATAAAGTAAACTATTTTAAAACATAATTATAATTTATATATTAATTTAAAATTATTTTAATTAATAAATAATGTGAACAAAATTAAAAAAATTAATAATAATTTTTAAAACTACTTTAATATATAATATATTTATAAACTTCTAAAATATTATAATAAAAGTATTAATAAATTTGTCTAAATATATTATGATTTCGTAAGTTTAAAATAATTATAAATAAGATTGTGTTAGTTATAGTTTAATTTTAAGTTTTATAAATTTAGTTTGCTGTCAAATATTTTCAAGTAGTTAAATATATTAAGATATTTAAATAATAAAAGTGATAATTATTTCTTAATTAAATTAATTAATTTTTTTAAAATTAATTAAATTTTTTTAAATAAATAAATATAATTTAAATTTACATTATAAGTAATTAGGATATTTTTAATGTAAATGTCTAAAATCAATAGATGTGTTTTCTTAATAGAACCACTTACTCTTTTTTATGAAGTGGTTAACATAAACTTATATCAGTTTTTCATTTAAGGGATGGCATGCCTAGTAAATTTATAGGCTAGTCTACCTAATTAAGAGTAGAAAGGAACACGCGTTGGTATGGAATTAGTCAAATATCCAACAATGAGCTACAAACTGGTTGATCTAACCCAGTTTGTGTTGGTTATTTGCCAATCTATTCAAATTTCTTCATACTCAGGTTGCGTACAAACACAACTCAATTCAAATGCAAATTAAATTTACTTGCAAAAATATATGGTAATCACATAAATTTAATATTCCTCGACTAATAAATGAATTATATGATTGTACTAAGAGAAGTTTAGAAATATTTATACTTTAGAAGGAAGAGATATATCTAAAGAAATCATCTAACTATGAATTAGAGTCTTCTATCCAATTGAAATGTTGTTGGAATTGAGTTTCTAGTAATACATGATTAGTTTTAGAGAAACTGAATCTTTATAATAGATTATTTGATATTTAGAAATTGTAAATTTTGAATTTTTTCTTTAAATAAATATAAGTAAAAAACCCCAAAAAGAATTAAACATAAAAAAGTAATGCAACATTTTAATTAAAACTTAACTTAAACATATCTCTAATAAAATTATGTTAAAAACATTATTTTCAAAAATACTAAAAAACCCCTTGAATATAGTATTAAAAAATATAAAATTCTTAATCTCTTTAAACTTTAAAATTTAAGAATTCATTTTACTCCTTATTATTATAATAAAAACTAACTTTATTTTACCTCCTACTAATAGAATAAAAACCTCTATGTAATTTTTCATAATTATCTAATACAATTGGTGTAAATATTTTGTTTCATACAAATATTTATTTATATTTATTTTTTTTTATCTATACTATGTTTTAAAATATTAAAAAAAATGCATACTATTAAATATCATTATCCTTTGGCTTTCAGCTTACTATTAAAACTCATTATCATTCTATTAATACAACCATTCCTTTCTTAAAATTTTCAGTGGTTGTCTTAAAACTTTCAGTAGTGGTTAGAGATTTCTATAATAATCATATTAATGATTTAAAATATAAATTTTAAATTATAATAAGATGTAAACTTATTTTAATAGCTATTAAGATTTTGAAAATATAAAAAATTAAAAAAAGAACATCAACTTTGTTGTTTCTTATTTCATTTTCTATTAAAGAAGAAATATTATGTGAATATTTATGAGTATTTATATAAAAGTTAATGTCAAAGTTTACTATGTATATATAGAATGTATATAGAGTTATGGACTAACTATTTCTTTAATGCAGAAATGTTTATGAATAATAGCAAATTTTGTTAAATATTGATATAATCAGTTTTTTAATTTGTTGGAGAGAAGTAAATATAAGTTTTGTTAATTTTTTCAAATAAAAATTGAATTGAAACTTTAAAGATGCTTTTCTTCATTAATGACTGACCTAGTAAAGAAATCTTTATAGTTGAACTATTGCACTGTTGCACTAAACATATATAGATCTATTGGGATTTACCAAGCATCCACATGGATCCAATTTTTAGTAGTGTAAATTTTCTTATCTAAGAATTTTTACATGTTTAAGAAAATTTACACCTCAATAACTATGATCCCTTTTAATTTATTTTTTAATGAATATATTTTATTATGCAGAGATTATATAATATAAATATGTCAAAAAAGACATGACTTAAAAGTTTAGGCCTACATGATTTCTTTTTCAGAAATTTATTTTTATTTTTTTAATTTATGTTAAGAATTTTAGGAATGTTAAGAACATATCTTCCCCATACTTGTTGTAGAGCACCATGCTTAGAATAATTTATACCTCGAGTATGATCCCTTGTAATTATTATTTTTACTAAATATATTTTTCCTTTTTAGTTTTAGGACTACTTTTTCTTGAAGTTTAGGGGTACATGATTTTTTTTTAGATTTTTTTTATTTTTATATTTTATATTATGTTAAAAATGTTCTCTCTCCCCCATACTGGGTTGTTGAGCAGCTAACTATTCCGAGTGCAACAAAGTAATGGAACTGTACACCTACTATGGCATGGAAGTAAGCCATATAATACTCAATAAAAATTAAAGATAATCAATAAAATATATCTATAAAAGATAAGAAAGATTTAAAAGACAATCAAACCAAAAATCTTTAATAATTAAACAAATTCATTGAATAATTAAATAAATTCAAATATCCTCAAAATTCTTAACATCTCTAAATACAATTTAAGTTAGAAAATTGCAGGTTATAATTTATAATTTAATAATAAATAAATAAAACATTTTAATTAAGTTTTACTTAAACATATATTTGATAAATTCATTTTTAATAATAAAAAATAATAAATTTATTTTTAATAATAAAAATAAATCATATTTAAGAAAACTAAAAGCTTTCACATAAAAATAGAACTTAAAATACAAAACCTTTTGTTGGCTAGTTTACCTAAGAATGGTAACACTTCATTTTACAGGAAAAAACTGAGTAAACTACTTGGACGACCACCGATCGGACAACCTGGCTCGGGTAGGTCAATCTGTAAAAAAACACATGAGAATTTCGAAATTACTTGGTAATATCTGTTGGCTAGTTTATTACCTAAGAATGGTAACACTTAATTTTACATGAAAAATATACATGTAGTTCTCATGAATTACAAGAATTTCGAAATTACTTAGTAATATTGGAGAAATAGTATGTTCGGTAATATTGGTAATATACGATAATTGCGTACACTCGTTCATTTTTATTTCTATTTTTTTTTATAAATAAACTTGTTTTGAAATGTCCCATCATCCCGTCGCTATTTTGGAATTTCTGTAACGATCGTATACATCCTCGGGGAACATAACTTTTAATTTACAACAAAGAGCAGCACACGAATTTTACTATTTACCAAATAAATACCAGAGAATGTCAACAATAAATTTGGTGTCCCATAGGCCAGGGCTGGAACATTACTTGAAAATTATTTAAAACGAGAAACATATTCATGAAAACAAATAGAAAATTCATCTATTCCTCCTCACTTCAAGTACAAGTACTCATGGAAATACAGAGAATTTTCTACGCTAGTTCCTCGGCTTAATATTGATCATATACTCGGAACAGTCTGAAGCAAGCGCGTAGATCTCTTGCTATGACTTTGCAGATTTGAGGTATATATTCAATGAATAATCAAGTGATGTGTGTTCCTTCAAAAGTCTTCCAGATTTCACATTCCTCTTCTGAGGAGGAGGAGGAGGATGATCCATTTCTTCCCGACTGCATTGCAAATAGAGAATTGGAGTGCTGCATCAAATCAAGTGTGGGACGTACAACAACTGCATGGCTGCCTATTACTCCCCCATGTTGTTTCTTCACGTCATCTCCATTAACATACTCAAGCTTCCCATTATTCTCCAGTGAACGTAATCCTGGCATGAACCTGCAGTTTCCCATCTCCTCGTGTGACTGTGGTTGTTGCTCTTGTATTGGTGGTTGTAAAATCCGGATGCTGCGACTATCCCTCGGATCATATTGACCATCAGGATATCTAGACATGCCTTGAGCTCGATTCTCAGCAATAAGTTCTCTCAGAGCTGCACTGGATCGAGAAGACAAATCTCCGGACAGAGAACATACAGCAGAATTCATCCAGGACTGTTGTGATGACAGAAGAGAGAGAGCACGCCCAGGCGATGGCAGGTAAGACAAGGCATATCTCCCCATAGGAAACTTCTCACCCAGTACGCCTATCAGGCGTTTCTCTTCTATATGTTACAACAATCATAAAACATTCAAATCAGTAAGAATAAAATCAATTGATGTTAACCAGCTGCTATTCTATTTTTAGATCTACGGATTTATGAACCTCTACTTTTCTAGATATGGATATATCAACCTTCGAATAAGAAGCAGTGCTTGTAAGTTTAATGCAAACTTCGGATCACATACTAGATACAGATTTTTAACCCTTCGAATAAGAAGCAGTGCTTGTAAGTTTAATGCAAACTTCGGATCACATATTTTTCTAGATACAGATTTATGAACCTTCGCATAAGAATCAGTTCTTAGTTTAATGCAAACTTCGGATCACATTTTCTTGCTGTAATGTGTGGGTTGTTTCTGCCATAACCCTTGAATATAAATTCACATCATTATTCAGTAATGAATATAAAATTATATCATTGTGGTATAAATTTGTATAGCCAACTGCAGTATTATATATATATATATATTATTAGAGTGTTATTTTAATTTTAGAGTCATTATATTTAATAAAATAATATTTTATATTTTTTAATTATTTTATTTATAGGTGTTTATATTTTAAAAATTGGGATAGAGTAGCAGTAAAGTAATTGTAACTGATAAAGTCATTTTAAATTAGAAATAAATATTTAGAAATAAAAATAACTGGTATTTAATTCATGGATAAATAGCAGTGACACAGATAACACTTTAACTAAATAAAGCACCTGATAACACATAGTTGAATTATAGGTAAGTTAAATGACTGTACCAATAAAAATATTTATAACTACATGTATTAAAAAAAAACACTCTAGAATAAGGTAAGTGATAACAAGTAGCTGAAGCATAGATAGGTTAAGTAGTTGAGGTAGTAAAAGTTATATTTTCATATTAATAAAACTAGGACAGCAACAAGTAACTGGTCAGATAGCTGTAGCTAGCTGTATATAACTGTTCAACAAATACTAAACATTAAACTAATTACCAAATCATTCTAAATATCAATTTAAGGTATAACCTAAATTCTAGCACACCCACATAGTTTGTGGCTGGATCACTTTGATAAGAATCAAATGGTTGAGAGATAGTTATGGAATGGAAGACCACCCACATAGCACACCCACATAGTTTGTGGCTGGATCACTTTGATAGAGATAGTTATGGAATGGAAGACAATTTGGAAATAGTTTTTTATTCTTGGTATTCTTCTAGTTAAACAGGTTCAACTGTGAGTCATCCATGTCTAACTACATGTTATCACAGACATTCCTCCTGTTATCAATTTATCAACTATCAGTTTAAAGTGGTTCAACTGTGAGTTATCCATTTCTAACTACATGCTATCAAGGACATTCTTCTGCTATAAATTGTTGGTTATACATTCAGAGCTGATCAGCTATGAGTTATCCATGCATTACTACCAGTCATCCATTCCTCAGCTAATAGCTACATGTTGTTTTTTATAGCTGTTTATTTCCAATTTTGAACTAATACCATAAAATCAATTTGAACTAATACCATAAAATCAATCTCAACAGAACACTTGTCTCATCCTAGTCTGTAGATGAAAAAGCATAGGCCTTCTCAAATAAAAACATTTATGGGGCTAATTAAATTAAGAAAAAAACATAAAACAAATACTATTTAATAAAAAAAACTGTTAGTATAAAACTTTAATGAATTATAGATTTATAAATAATTAAATAGTGAATTTTTACTTGTTTAAATCTTAATTAAGATGTATTTAAGCATAACAAGATACAACTACCCAGAAATGAATTTCCAGTGTACACTTGTTACACTAGTTAATCTTGTTGATTCTCACAAAGAAGTCCATAATATGAAATAATACATAAGCACAAGGTAAAAATTAATTTAGATTTTTATATTAAATTTAGTTATATTATTTATAATTAATATTTAACTGAAGCATTTAACATAAGTTGCAGTGTATTTATTAATTTAATTATCATAAACTATCATAAATTTGTGGGCTGAACTCTAAGTTATCCTAATAAGGATTACCTAGATTTTTTAAAACCTAGGATCCAGATACAACACAACAGGGGAAACCAGAAGTACAAACAAATATAAAAACAAAACTATTTAACAAACACAAGAGTAGAACTATTAGTTATTGTTAAAAATAGAAAGTTCATGTACCATACCTATTAATTTGATAAGTTGTGATATTGAGGTCATAATAGTATTTTTGCGAGTCACATCCATATGTCTCTATCAATAGGAAATAAAGTGGTTTTCTTGAACGCTATGGCAAGACTACACAACAGTATAGGTGAAGTGAGCAGCAACATGGTACATAAAGATACTGACCATAAAGATACATCCAATAAAAAGGTTGAGAGCAGACCTTGATATTGATATATCAGAGTTTAAGAGCATATCTTGACAGAAGGATAGATCAAAGCTTAAGCAAGGATGGGGTTTACCCTTTTAGCCATTAGGTGTTTAGGGTTGCTTAAATTTTTCATTTTAAAAAATCATCTTTTGGAGATCAATAGGTCATAAAAGCACTGAAAGTTACAGGATCCATTTGAAAATTTCAAGATTTGTTTGATTTTTTAAGGAATAGTTTTAAATTTTCTAGAATTTTTGTATTCTTCACAAGATCCCTTTCATAAGACCAGGATACGTTTCCTTCTGCAGGGATCACCTTTCATGGTGGATCCAATCCATATACTTATCCCGCTGATCCTAATACCTACACACTGGAGTGATGAATCCTGTAACACAAGATGAACTATAGTCGAGCATTAAATGTGTGAGAGTTTTGATCGCTCGCCCAAGTTAGAATCTTAGAATGAGGTTATCATCACGTAAAACTGGGAGTCCTGATAGTAATATATCCTAAAAGTAACAAAGCCACTAAAAGTAACAAAGCCAAAAATAAGGAATGTTGTCATTTAAAAATAACAATAAAAACTATAAACAAATCAGAAGCAATAAAATATGAGTACCCAAGCGGAAATATTAAAAGATATTGTTTAAAAATAAATAAATAAAAAATCATAAAACACATTGTATTATACACTATGATAAATTTAGATTAATTTCATATTTAAACAGATTATTATATATAAACTTTAAAGTTTGAGTGAAGATGATAAAATTTAATTTTTTTTTTTAAATTTACTTTTTTTTATTTCATTATCTGATAATTAAATTAACAATTAACATAAATATATTAATTTTTTTAAAGCTTTATAATTAATACTAAGTTTAATGGAGAGTTATATGACTATGAATTTAGATTTAGTTATTTTTTTAATTAAATGTTTAATAGATTCAAGATATTATGTAAGAGTTTGGATTTACTTGAGCAGATCAACAAGATTAACCTGAATGTAACAAGTATACAAGGGAGATTTATTCCATAGTCATGGTATTTAAATGTTCTTGATAAAAATTTAAATAAGCTTATATTAATTAGCTTAATTCTTATGTCATAGTATAAATGGATAACTGGTATGAATTATGGACTAGCATAGATCCATTTAAAAATGGGATCTACCAAGCACCATATCTCAAGATATAAACCCTTTTTTAGAGTGGAAGTGTTGAGTAAATGTGTAAACCAATATTTATGGTTTTAGTTTATCTAATTTATATTGTTTTATATCTATGCAATTTTAAATAATTTAAATTTAATTTAATCCCATGTGTTATTTTTAATAATATTTTATTATTTTTTGTGAAGGACACCTGTCAACCCTACTATGAGCACGGAAAGAGTTGCACATCTCTCCCATAGTGTGTTGTAGAGTGCACCTTTTCAGCCAAATAAAGAATAAACTAATATTATTTTGATATAAAATTATGTATTTAGCCTTTGTTTAACAACCAGCCATCTCCTCAAAATTTATATCCATCTACATTCACATGTCACTTTACGTGTGGCTATGCTAGTATACTTGTATATAATAAAAACTCAATATTAAAATAATATTATTAAAGTTTAATTAAAATCAATTTAGATAAAAAAAAAAGTATTAAGCTTTTTTTATTGAAAAAAAGAAACCAATTTTAAAAGGTCAAACACCTTCTCTCATTTCTGTATGGATTTATCTATCTACATAAACTAGTTACACTACAAATTATACAAAATGACCTATTGTTGTTGTAGGTGGGAAGATACAATCTCCAACCTATGCTTACACCATGAATGAAAAAGACATATAATATCATTCAAAATAAAAAACAATAAAACCTAATCTCTAAGAAATCAATAAACTAAAAATTAATTAATAAAATTATATATAAATATAGATTCACTTTAACCAATATAATAGATAGGAATACTGCAAATAGAGCCATTGCAAAACCCATCAGAAGAATGTTTCGCATCCAGGAGCTATTTTACCATATTTCAAATTAAGCTGTTTTAATGACATTCCTACACTGGTTGGTCTTGGCTTGGTTTTGGGATTCTCAATGGTTTGTGTAGCCATAGAAACTATTGTATTGATTGAGATCTATTAACTTTGTTATTATATCGTAAACATACCATAATATTAGATCACCTAATATTGGAAACAGCAACCTTAGTGGCCATCTCCATATCTTGTTTACTTGTAAAGATTTAACCTAGTCTCAGCCTTAATAAGTACATTTACTTACTTCCACATAGAATACAATGGAATACCTTTGATACTTTTATAAATGAAGTTCGAGTAAGTTTTGTAGTGGTTGGATAAACTTCGGAGCTTCCCTTACAAGTGCCCATAGAGCATGAATGAAAAAGATATATAATATCATTCAAAATAGAAAACAATGAAACCTAACCTCTAAGAAAAAACTCAATAAACTAAAAATTAATTAACAAAATATATAAATATAGATTCACTAACTTTTTTAAATAAAATATGAAGTTCTTTAATGCTAAACCTGTAAATTACTTGGTTTGTCTAAATGCAATGTTTGTACATTTTATTAAAACGCATTTTTTAATACAAACTTTAAGAAAAATGGAATCATTAAAATATTAATGATGAGTTTTTAATAACTAAATAAACTTATCTTAATTTTAAATTAATTAAATATAAAACACAATTGCCATGATAAATCAGAAAAACAATTGAAATACAAATTTATACATGTTTATTTATATAAATAAGTAAACTTCTACCTTATTAGTTTTATATAAAATTAAAAAATAATAGTACAATCTTTCAATTAATAAAAAAACAAACATCGAGATGAAAAAACAATGAAACATCAAAAAGCTTTGAAATCATCACCATTTATGATTGAAGATGAAATGGTGAAAATGTAATGATCGCATTACATTGAAAGTTTGTAATTAAATTTATTAATTACTTTCTAAATCGAAATCCAAAAGCGGTGATCAAAGAAAAAAAATGATGATTCTTTTGATCCATTGATTTTTCTTAACTCTATATTACATCAAGTAACCATAAGTTGATAAAATATAATTAATACAAGAAACAATCCTGGAAAATTCTCATAATAGAAATAACTAACGAAGCCATTAAAAATTAGAAATTGATCCTTGTAACTCGATAGGCGAAATCAGAAACGACTGAAAATAAAATAGTTTCCAAAACCAGAAACACCCGAAGGGAGGAGAAAAAACATGTTTTCAATCGTGATGGACGAGAAACATTTATGAGTGCCCTAAAATCATCCATCTTAAGTCTAAAAGCATCTATTCAAAACTGCTGGATTCAAGACGAGCAACAGACCAGACCATTTCGCATCTTTTGATTTGTGTTGATCTTCTTGCCCCAGAAAAGTTTATCAACTCTATCAGCACAACAAGGAAAAGATACTTTCTGTATTACCAGAAAATCCATATTGATTATTGGTTCACTGGAAATTTCCTTGGCACAAGGAGGAAAAGATGCTTTCTGTATTACCAGAAAATCCATATTGATGATTGGTTCACAGGAAATTTCCTTGGCACAACAAGGAAAAGATACTATCTGTATTACCAGACAACCCATATTGATGATTGGTTCACAGGATATTTCCTTGGCACTTCTGGATTTGTAAAATTGCACAAGTGAATGTATATCCATGCCTACATTGTGTTCAATCTATTTGATTGGGGAATAAGTCTACAATTGCTCAG
The DNA here is from genome assembly GCA_001517045.1 of Pseudotsuga menziesii. Lineage (NCBI taxonomy): Eukaryota > Viridiplantae > Streptophyta > Pinopsida > Pinales > Pinaceae > Pseudotsuga > Pseudotsuga menziesii. The sequence goes on along the minus strand of LPNX010729962.1, from coordinate 57,169 downwards.
ACGCTTTAAGGTTTATAGTCAAAATGGAACTCAGACAGATGGTCAAGCTGGATAAGTACAATCTATGGCTATAAATTTGGAAGTATGGATTGAGGACGAAAAAATGTGCTCACTTAAAAGACCATTCTTGATGGCGTTGAAGGAATTCAAAACAAGATGCAGCCTATGCTAAAACTCCGAAGCTTCAGTCATAAAATAAAATATATAGGGGAAGCAGAAGCAGCCAAAGCTGAATGTTTTGAGATTACTGAGAAATTGATGAACTATCGAAAAGATGCAGACCTGAAGAATAAACAATGGAGGTTTTTGCACAATCATCATCTGAAAGTTCCACAGGGCCAATTCAGAGAATTATCCTCTGACAAATATAACACTAACGTCTTCAAAAAGTAATAGGTTGTCAACTAATGAACTTGTGCTTGAATGCATGCACACCTCCGCCTTACAGTAACAGGAAAGGCAAATTTATATAAAAATTACCTTGGCTGCCGGAGTTAGCCAATGAATCTAACGAGTTCTTCCTCCGCCGTTCATTGTGTCCCGCCAACCTTCTCCTGCAACTTCTCTTTGCGTCGTCAAATTCTGCTATGCCATGGAATCTAGATAGGCACCACAACACCCAATTATTCATGTGTATTATCAAATTATACTTCGCATGTATGGATCCATGTTGACCTACTCAGAGATTAAAAGAAAAAAAGTGAGGTGCAACCGTCTCCTGGTTAGTTACCTGCTACACTGCTGACAGAAGCGTTGCTCGGTACCGAGAACAATGACTTTGGGGGCTTTGGAATGCATTTCACAGACTTTATGTCTCTTGTGATATTCTTTTACATTTGCCAACACTATGTTGCATCCTTCCACTTGACAACGGGGAGGTTGCGCGGTCGAAGCCGGCAAAGCCCTCGGCTTCTTATAAACGCAATCGCCAGCGCTATTACCAGCGACTGGACTAATTACCTTAGCCGGATTCGCAGCGTCTCCAAAATACTGCCGCTTTCCTAGCTTAAGGCACGTTAAGGAATCCCCTTGAACATCCTTGATGACATTAATTGTATCTCTCATGGGACCCTCGTTAGCACTCTGATAATTGTCATTCCTCCCACCCAAGCCAACTACCACCATATTTCTCTGACCAGAATGGCTATACTCGGAACCCCCAAGAAAATTACCACCATTTGCAACCCCTTCTACAAGCCAACCCTTCAATAATCCATTGCCTTCGCTTTTCACAGAACCCTCAGCCAAAGGATTCTGATGAATCTTGACATCCAGAGGAAACTGTGCCTTATGATTGCTTGAAAAACTCCCGTCGTTGATGACTTCGGTAAAATTACCAGCAGCTAGGAGAGGCTCAGACAGGGGCGAGGACTCATGAACCATGTTCGTCCCACGGAATAACTCCTTCCCAATATTATAACCCTCTTCTGAACAAACCCATTCAGCCATGGGTAATCTCTCATACCTATCACCGGCCGTACTATAAAGCCCTGTGCAACCTTCCCAGTCCCAAGGACTCTTTAAATGCCAATCCTGCATCTTAGAGGGCCAGCAATGATCATGGCTGCTGCTGCTGCTGTTGTTACCACCATGATTTGCCATGGAATTTGAGTCCATATTCTTAAAAATGACTTCTTCTTCACAAGACCAAAACTAATCCAAGGAAAAATACAGATACACTTTCAGGCTCTTTTCACATGATGAATATTACCAAATCCAGCGATCCCATATTTGCTTCGATTTCCAAATCCGGGATCTAACCTTGTTGTCTGAACAAAACTTCCATAAGAGCAAATAAGAAGACAGGGATAAGTATATCCATGTTCAATAAAGCTTTTGACAATTCAATGAAGCTTTTGACAAGACCTGAACGCAGAGCGTAATGAATGCAGTTATATCCGAAAGCAGAAATCTTGCTAGCAACGTAAATGCACACATCAAATCAAAGCACAAACCGTAGCACGAATATATCTCCTAGATCTCAGCCTTCACGTCGTCAAACCAGACTTCAGAACTGTGCGCATGGCCACTAATTCCTCATCCTGAATTCCCGGCTTCAATTACTACCTGTTCCTGAATCCTGAAGCGGTTTGCCTCAATATAGAACTGTTCGCAGCCCCCTTTTAACCAGTCCCGTAGAAACACTTTGTTCCCACCAAATCGCAAAGAGAATTTTTCATTGCCCACATCACTCAATTGCACAAGGGTTCTTGGAAAAGGCGTCAAAGTATAGAGTTAGGTCGATGGTGGGTGTTTTTTCCACACGGATATTGAAGGATCCTGACCTGACCCCATTACCTGATGTAACACAGCCTTGCAGTTTGGGGCCCTCAGCACTTTGTTGCCCATCATCCTTGACATGACGTTAGAGGCCTAGATTAGACAGTGCACATGCCTCTCGTTTTCCTCCCTCTTTCGCTGTCAGACATTACCCACAATACCTTCTCATTTCCTGTCAATCCCACATTAATCCGAGATTATAGACAATGTTGGGGTCAGAGAGTCCAAACCTGATCAGCTTTGCACTTGTTTGCGTATCTTCTTCTGACATTTGCAATCTATCTTAGCCTGGCTTTATTCTCTTCTTTCGCCATCTCTTCTCACTTTTTGCACATTGTTCCTTTCTTGGACCTCTGTATATTAAATTGTCTTCTTTAAATTATTTACTCCACGCTGCACATTGCCCCACAAGGTAGGCAGGGCAGGCAGCAGCCCAGATGCTGTTACTTTTATGTGGGTAGGTTTCTATGCTCAGCAAAAGTTCAGAAAGACAGTGGAGGGCATCAACATATTGGTCCTATGCTTTCAGATTCAGAGACAGGTCATCAAGATTGGCATCTCCGCCTGCTACTACCTGCATCGGATTCTAATCAAACCCAACTCATCTGCTTTCAATTTTAAAAAAAAATTAACACAATATCTGTGATATCACTTTTTTCATCATAAGTTTGACCGTAGCAACATGTTCGCCATTGGGATCCAGACATGAATAGTATTTGACATCATCTTTTCTTTTCCATGATTGTTTGTATCGAACTCTTCCCGCTTTAGTCCACCCCACGGCGAACACAAGCGTCCATAGTCATACTATTCAATTAGCGTTTACGTAATCAGGCTGAATCCAACGCCAAAGCCTTCTGCTTTCCACAGAATTTGGCCGAGGCAAAGTACAAGGAAAGTATTGGATGTAATGTTATTAATATATATGTGGAAAGAGATGTTATGTTCAAAGTACGCTTGTTTTTTGTCCTGTGTACACTGTGATTTCATAGGGTCCGTCCTCTTCGTTGTTCTGTCTGCCGAGCAGAAGAACTCATGGATATATATACATGTCACTCAATTATTCTCCGTCATTTCTGTGTAATTTTTTATTGTGAATGCAACAAGGTGCATTATCGCTTTCACACAAAACGTAATTGTGCAAATATGGGCAATTAGGGTTTGCTTAGTTTGAAGACAACAAATCCAGGAGAGGGTAAGCCAAGATTACAATTTGATATTAATTAAGGTAGGTTTAGAATTTGATATTAAAACATAAACAGGCTTCGCATAGTTCGAAGACAACAAATGCTGGAGAGCTGAGTAGAGTGATACTGAAAAGTTGTAAAGGCAATGGGTGTAAGCTGTAATAAGGTATGTATTATGAGTAATCAGTTTAATCTTGTTATGAGATTATAGGTCATCAGTATCTATACTAACAAAAGCTTCTCTGTAATAATACTATAAGCTATGCTATATATATTGAAATAATTAGTACGAGTAGATAGCTATGGACATTGAACTAATAGTAACCGACATAATTAGTACGAGTAGATAGCTACGGATATTGAACTAATAGTAACCACTGATGATCATAATAACGGATGTCGTTCAAAAATAAAGGTCATAAGGTAAAGCCACCGCTCAAAAGGTAACTAAAATTAAAATTTACTAGTGATTAAAGTAAGTTGAGAATTTGATATTAACACACAAACAAATGTGTGCAATTAAGCTTTGCTTAGTTTGAAGACAACAAAGGGAGAAGAAGGGAAGTAAAAATTAAAATTGATATTCATTAAGGTAAGCAAGATTAGAATTTGATAGTAATACAAATGAGTTAAGGAAGTAAGTAAATATGTCAAAAATACAAATATAAATAAGCAAGTAAATATATTAAAAAATAAATAAGTACATTAAGAGGAAAGTGATTATTAAAAATATAAATAAGTACATTGAGAGGAAAGTGATTGTAAAGGATTAAGAAAGAGGAAAGTAACTACATTAATATGAGATGGTGTGAAAGGATATAAAGAAAAGTTTAAAAATATAAATAAGAAAATAAAAAGGAAAGTGAATACAAACAAAAAGGAAAGCAAGTAAATTCATATGTGATGATTTGAAAATAGAAAATATTTAGAAAAAAAAATCATCATTAAATACTAATAAAAGCTTACTACGAATTTGTCAAAAAAATATAACAAAGTAAAATAAAATTGAAATTTGATATTACTATATGTTTTTTTTATAAAATAAAATTGAAATTTGATATCACTATATGAATTTTTAAAAAAAACTTCATAATATTGTACTTTAATATTAATACATAAATAAATAGAAAAAAATAAACACAAAATCAGCAAGTAAATATATTAAAAATATAAATGTATCTATATATAAAGAAAGTGAGTACAAAGGATTGAGAAAAAGAAAGAAAGTACATTAATAGAAGGTCGTTTGACTTGATAAATATATTATGTGATGATTTTAAAAGATTTCCTAAAAATACTAAGAAAAAGTTTAAAATTGTTATTATTAAATATTAATTAAAATGTGGCTGGGCATCTCTTCATATGCAAAAAGTGGTCATATTCAAAGACTCCAAAGTTGTCACCCTCTTTGTTAGAAAAGGATTAGCTAAAGATGAGATTACACAGGTAAGGACTCAAAGCATACCTTTCAGTTGAGTCTCATGCACACTATGAGACATAATAATACACTTTACAGACCTCTTGGAGGCAACTTTAGATAAGGGGGTGTGTTTGTCATAAACTTGTAAAATTCAAAATAATAAAAAGAAAAGAAAATCTATTTATAATTACCATTCTTGCTCGTCACAATTGTTTGTCTTAGTCGTAACATAATTCTTATTCGTTTGAATGGACGAGATTAAATAAACATTTTCAATCGTTTGACGACATGCTTATCGTCCGCTCGGCGTGGCCTCCAATTGTAATGAAAACTTGGTCGTAGCCTTTTCCAAGGTGATGTTAAGGTTTAAAGTCATTAAAAATTTGGTTTGCTTATTAGGAATTAGGCCTAGACTTTTGGGCCTAATCCTAACTACATGTGTTATATATAATGGATATGTGTTTGAGCTTATGTTTAAACCTACCCTACATACGACTTTGGCATATGTTGGTATATATAAATTTATTTAAATCCTTGTAGCTTTGTAAGCAATGAAGGAAAGTTATATGGTGACCATGTTATAAGTTTTAAGCCATGGTTTGGCTTACGACCTTGGGAGGCACAAGGTGGAGGCCACTTATGAGAGTTTTAATGAGGTTTTAAGGGCGTGTATTAAATCCCTATCATAAACCTAGCTGCGAGTCGACAACGCAGCCACGCATTTTGATTGACATGGCAGCTACGCATGCATTTTGAGGAGAGGCCTGATCCTAACTCTCCACTTATCCTTGATCTGAATATTATCATTGAAGAGGTTTTGTAGGGTTTTAATATCGCATTCAAATCATCGTGGGGGTTTTTTACTGTCTTAATGTAACGGTGGTTGGAGGTCTTTGCTCAACCGCTCCATGGTGTTGTGCTACAATGGCAGGCTTGCTCTTCAGCAGTGTGCAATCATTTCTTGGTTTATGCACTGTGATTTTGAGTTGCTTAAGGGTTTTAGTGTTTAATGGTTGCATGGCTACCATTTCTTATCTACATAGTCTCAACCATATTTTTGTTCATTGTGTGGTTAAGTGGGAACTCAGTTGCTTGCCTTCGATTTTGACCATAGGCTTTCCAAGCCTGCAAGGGTTATTATCAGGTATGAATATATACTTTTCTATCGTTAACTCTTCATTTTGTGCATGAGGTTCATAGTTTTTAAACAAAGTTGAATCAAATGATTCTTATTTGGGCAAGGCATAAGAAGGAGAGGGAATTCAGGAGGATCCAACCCTTGTCCCTCTATGCTTTTAACGAAGGTAATTTTCTCTTTTCATGTACATTTTAAAAGAATTGAATTCATACTTCATGAATTTATCATAACTTCACAATTTTGTTTGGCAGTTGAAGCCGGGGTGCTACGGAATCTCACCCAAGTTTGGGAGAAGCCAGGCCTTGCTATTACGACCGAAGCCCTTAACTACAGGTAACCTTCATGTAGGTTTTACCTATGTTTATAGTTTTAGTAAATGACTAAGTCAATGGGGTTTTAATTCTTAAAAACAATAATGTGAGTGCAGGACTGGTGTGTGGCCAAGCGAGAGTGGCGATGGGGTTACCTCCTCTCAAGTTTCGTCCTTCTATGCCTTGAGGTGAGGAACCCTATCCTTCACTATGCTTGTTAGGAAAGTTTATATATTAAATGATTGCGATTTTATACTAATGTTACCATAATTTTTGTTCTTGTATGCATATACGTACTGGTGCGGCTCCTTCACTATGCACTTGGGTCCGTATCAGATTCAAATATGCCTCCATTGATTGTTACGTTTAACCTGCGTTCCAGATTGGGGAAAGAAAAGGCTTAACATCCTCTAACAAAAATTTAAGATATGTTTAATTAACAACCCTTATTGGGTCTATATTTCAATTTGGGGATTCGTGGCGATTTCGTAGATGACTATAAAATGATTTAACGATTGGCACTCAGCCATCGTGGGTTATACAGATTGTGTTTTAAAAAAAATGTTTATAAAGATTCAGATAGAAATCTAATTCGGTGGATAATCTTAATTTTGATTTAATCTGTGATTAAATTTCTGGGATCTTGATTTGATTTGGTATTTACTACATTATGATCCTTTAGATCTTTAACTATATGTCTATTTGATGTTAACTTGATATCTTGGCTTTGTTAATTATTTAACTTAAAGATATGTCTATTCCTAGGTATGGAAGCCCAAAGATTGGTAAATTATATGTTGATTAAATTTAAAACAACATTAAACTATGTGTAGAAGGCCTTCGACTCAAAGAGGAACGCAATTGGTTTATCTAGATTTATTTGGCTACAAGACTTCATATCAGTTTTAAATCTAATTTAATTATTTTAATGACAATCTATATATACTTTTCTTGTTAACATAGCCGTGTGTCAAATCTTAGTTTGCTATTTGGGTTTTATTGAATCGCAGCTAGTTGTCTTACTTAGAGGTTTTATTAACTTGATATATGAACATTTTCGATATAAGAATGTTGAACAAAGATTTGTAAAGTTAAATAGATTTGTATTTGTTTAAAACAAAGAGGGAATCTCTGTGAAGAGTCTCTCGACTCTAGGATGCAGTGATTATACTTAGATTAGTTTATAAAATATCTCGGATACTATATAAATTGAAGCCTCTCGGCTCTCCCTATTAAGTCTCAAATTGTGTTATACAATACAAGGTTTGATTTACAGTTGATGTATCTTGACCTAGGGAAACATTCTAGAGAAGATTGGTTTACCATTAAAATGTCTACAAAGGAAAGAAGAGATTTGTGATTTCTACAATACAGGGTTTGATTTACATTTGATGTAGCTTGACCTAGGGAAACATTCTAGAGAAGATTAGTTTACCATTAAAATGTCTACAAAGGAAAGAAGAGATTTGCGATTTCTACATTTTGTACATAAGTAATTAACTACTAGCAGTGTATAAACTAAGAACTTATAACTAAACGAGATAAAGAGAATACTAATTAATACATGGTAAAATTATCAGTTTATAATACATTTGGAATTAAAATCTACTTCTGAACTGTAAGTACTAATACTAAAATAGTAGATGAATTTTAGTAAAGAACTTGTCACCACTATTGGGAAAACAAAACTGAATTTTTCGTTCCTCCCAACCAACTCCTAGAGCAGCCAAAACTTACTTGCTCTAGAACCCCCGAGCCTATTTGTTGAACCACAAGGGAAAATTCTGATCAATGCACCATCTCTTTGCATCAATAGATTATTTCCCCATCCATCGTCAGTTTCCTGCTTATTCAATGGACATACTATTTTATAGTATTTTTCCTAGGACTTGGTATTTATGAGCCTCCTTCTCTTTAGGGCTCCACAAGGAGTCTTGACCTGATCTTGGGGAAGATGCCTCCTGCATCACTTGAGTTCTCACTTAGCAATTTTCATCATTTGTCATTTCTCCTTCTGGGTCAACAAACGCTCTTTTAACAACTACTTTAGTTCTGATTCCTCTCAGTATTTTAATTATTCAATTATAATAATCCATTACATTCATTTTGACTTTATTGTCAAAAAAAAATTTAAAAATATTATTCAAAGTAAAATAAACAAATTAACAATTATTAGGTGTATTACAATGTGTTCAAAAGGATGGGCATCACATTCGATGTGTGATACCATAGTGTTATAACCTCATGATAGTGTCATTACATGGCTTTCAATGTTGAAGTTACATGCATCGTATCGGTTGGGAACTTGGCCCTAAAGGTATTAGGAGCAATAAGTCATGTTTTGATCCTCCACCACACATAGTCCTTGTGTCGTATTTTGTCTTCTATGTTTGCACGTTGGGTTTTATCGAAGTCTTAACTCCCTTTCAGGAAGCTAGTGGGATAACTTTGTCTATAAACATCCATAAAGTTCCTCTCACTGTGCCTTTATTCAACTTTTCCTTTTTCCCAGGACCATCTCCTAGCTCTTCAAGTGTGATATTGGCGATCATGATCAACCTTGGGACATATTTAGATGTTGGGATCATTCATCGATTGCAAATTATTGTTGTGAACCTATAGGTATTGGTCAATGGTAGTGTTTTATGTTTGAATTTGCTTCTTGTTCCGAAGGGACCTCTCTCTCTTCTAAGTGCAGAGTCTCCTTTTGGTTTGTTGCTTCCTTTTGAGAGGAAAGTGAGTATAAAGGATTCGAGAAAGAAGAAAGTAAGTACATGTGATGGTGTGAAAGGATATAAAGAAAAGATATAGAAATAAATATTATTAAAAATTAATTATTAAAATATTATAAAATTTATGGTAATTAATTTATTAAAATTTGATATTAATATATACACAAACAAAAATAGGATTAAAGTTTGGTATTAATACATAAACAAACAAATAATGTAAACAATAACATAAAACTATTATTTATCCGCAAGATGTAGAACAGTTGGTGGTGGGGTATTGTTAAGACGCCCCTTAAGCTGAAAGGTCGTCGGTTCTAATCCTGTCGGATACCAAAAAATCCAACCATGTTAAGGGTTGGTACGGTCCAGGCCGGTGCGATCCTCGGGTGATTTTGACGGCTTAGATGCCCCTGGTTCGTGGTTACTTAGCCAATGGTAACCCTGCTAGTCAGAGGGGTTCCACCACTTTGCCAACAAAAAAAAATAAAACTATTATTTAAAAATATAAATAATAACATAAAACTATTATTTAAAATATAAATAAGTACATGGAAAGGAAAATGAATACAAAGAACTTCACAGAAAGGAAAGCAAGTACATTAATATGTGATGATTTTAAATTATAAAATATTTAAAAAAATAGTATTAAATACTTATGAAAGGTTATTAAGATTTGTTTTAAAAATAAATTAAAATTAAATTTAATATTAGTATATAAATTAATAAAAATAATAATAATATTATAATTTGATATTAATATATAAATAAATAGAAAAATAAATAAACACACAAATCAACCAGTAAACATATAAAATATAAATGTATATATAAAAAGAAAGTGAGTACAAAGGATTGAGAAAAGAAAGAAAGAAAGTACATTAATAAAAGGTGGGTGACATGATAAAAATAATATGTGATGATTTCAAAAGATTTTATAAAAATACGAAGAAAAAAGTTTAAAATTGTTATTATTAAATATTAATTAAAACAATATTAAATTTATTTTTTTTATTTTTAAAATGGTTTGGTTTTATAAAAATAATATGTGATAGGATTTGATAAAAATATGGAGAAAGGTTTTAAAAATGTATTACTAGATATTAATTAAAATGTCATTAACGGTGGCATGTGTAGGAGGGGTCTTGTTGGACTTTAGAGGAAAATTCATTAATTCATTTGTCTGAGGTTAGGCATGGCCACAAATAATTAAGCCAAATGGTTTTTTCTGAGGTTGCAAGCAAAGTATTTGGCATCTCTTCATATACAAAGAATGGTCATATTTAGAGACTCCAACCTTGTCGTTCTCTTTGCCAGAAAAGGATTTGTTAAAGATTAAACTAGCCAGGAAAGGACTCAAAGGCGTGCCCTTGAGTTGAGACCCATGCACACTAGGAGACATAATAATACACTTGTAGACACCTTGGCAAATCGAGGGGAAACTTTAGATAATGGGGTGTGTGTTCAAAAGGATGGGCATCCCATTCGATGTGTGATACCATAGTATTGTAACCTCATGATATTGTCATTTCATGGCATTCAATGTTGAAGTTACATGCATTGTATCGGTTGGGAACCTGGCCCTGAAAGAATTATGACTAGTAAGTCATGTTTAGATCCTCCCCCACATGGAGTCCTTGGGTCGTACTATGTCTTCTATGCTCGCACGCTGGATTTTATGGAAGTCTTAACTCCCTTTTGGGAAGCTAGTGGGATAACTTTGTCTATAGACATCCATCCAGTTCCTCACACTGTGCCTTCTTCAACTTTTCCTTTTTCCTAGTACCATCTCCTAGCTCTTCAAGTGTGATATTGGCAATCATGATTGACCTTGGAACAATTTTAGATGTTGGGATCATTCATCAGTTGCAAGTTATTGTTGTGAACCTATAGGTATTGGTCAAAGGTAGTGTTTTATTTTTGAATTTGCTTGTTGTTCCGAAGGTACCTCGCTCTCTTCTAAGTGCAGAGTCTCATTTTGGTTTGTTGCTTCCTTTTGAGTTTCATCTCTATTGGGATTGCAGAGGAGTATGCTCCATTTGTTGGAGATATCATGGAAATGTGCCTAATTTTGTGTAACACACCTAAAAATTGTAAAAAAAAAAAAGAATTACATGCATTACTTTTACATTTACTTAGCATATTTCTATGTTTTACTTCTGTTATTTTTAATATCTTTGTCCTACTGGTTACGACAGGTTTTGTTGATGAGTTCAATGGCTAGTTCCTTCTGGAACCTTCACCCATGTCCACGTAAGTGATGTACTTTGTTTATACTTGTTCTTTATTTATTTATATTTATGTTAGGCTGAACTAGCCTAAGGCAGGGGAGATTGTTCATGGTCTTGACCCCATCTCGTAAATTGCATTATACTTTCAAGTCCTTGGCCTTACCATAGTTTATACTATGTGTGTAAAGATCTACCCCTAAGCGTGAGAGCTTGGGGTTTGTAAAGGGTATGGTTCTCCATACAGTGACCTCTTGATATCAATAAAAAGTGAGGGTTTACATACTTATGGTGGACATGATACTACATGTTTTTGGCCTTAAAGCATTTCTTTACAGTCCTTGATGTTCATGGGTAAATACTATATCATATGGTTTTAATACGACTCAAAATATTACAATGCATAAACCCCACAATGCTTGCAATATAGTTTTTAATGTGTTTAAGACTTAGTACTATGTTATGATGCTCTATGGTCTTTGTAAAAGATAAAACACTATGGTTTATAGTGCATGGTTAAGGTTTGAAGGTTGTGGACCTTGTTATAACCTCGAAGGTTCTTGGCATAGCTTAGTGTGGTGTGCTTGTCCTTGCACATACCATAAGGTTTAACGTGGGTTTGTTTATATGGCTAAGGTCAAAGTGGAAAGGAGTGTGGACCTTAGCATAACCCACGATGGAATTATATACCAAAGTCCTAACGCCATGAAGGTTCTAGCATATATATAAAATGATACATGGTGTGGTGTTCGATGTTATGTTATAAGGTTTGGTTATATTGTAAGGTTTATTATGCTCCAAGGTGTAAGTCATACGATTGGCGATTAAACGATATCCATAGTTTGGATTCGCAATGATTTGGTTTTTGTAATGATTTGGCCATGCAATAAATGGTACCTTCGTTTGACATTTAAACATGTCCTGGCTGCGAGTTGGAAATGCAGGCAGGCCCACGAGACAACACAAGATTGAATCTCTGCCTTACACCTGGATGGTGAGATCGTTAAAGTTTCGTAGGGTTTTGTAAATGTCTTTACTCTGTCTGAGCTCGCATTTTGGTGTTATTGCTTTTTGGAGGCCGGTCGAGGGCCGATCTCTGCTCTGTGTTATTCCTATTTGGTTCCATATTGTTAATGGCATTGTTCTGGTTCTTTTCGAGGTAACATGTGCTTACTAGTCTCCCTCAACGAATTTCCAACCATACCAGAGCTCCAACAAGCCTGTTGATGCTTCCAACACGTGAACAGTCTGCTCCAGCAGGTAAACATCGGCTTGTTACTTTCGCTCTGCGTTTTTACTTGGTTTACAATGGATAGATCCAGTTTTCTTTCACTAAAATGTTTCTTGGTGAATACAGGTTGCAGAGGGATAAGGGTGCTTAGAGGAGCTAACCCCTTGTAACGTCCCCGACCCTTCGACTAGCGAAGAGGACGCTACCACTGCTACTATCAACCCAGGAAACTAGTCCCATGAACATACACATAAAAATTGAAATGCTTTGAACTAAAACATGCGTACATCATTACCATACAACGGAAGCAAAACCATACATTCAAGCATTTAACATGTTCATTATAATTCATTAAACATCAAATACAATTGCAAAGATTGAACACAAGAGAATACTTATCTTATGGAGAACTAGTCCCACAACCAGTTATGTCGCTGCAATGTTCCACCCAACCATAGGCTAGTGTGCTCCTTAATCTCTCAGCAACACTGCCACCCCCAAGCTGGGCATGATTCCCCAAGGAATAAGGAACTAAGAAGGCTCACACATATCCAAAGATACACAACTCATTCAAGCCAACACAGTTGGGTTTATCAAGCCATCAAGGAGCTGGGAAAAGCTGACTGCTAAGTTGGTGGGCTCACTGAAGAGCTAAGGACACCTGCACCAGAACTAGCCTGACTTATAGGACACCCACACACACCCAACACAAGGAATCAGTCCCTTCTCTGCTGCACAGACCCTCAGGCCCTGACTTCCCTTCCAGTGCTATTCAGGGGGTGTGGAGAAGAAATCCAGCCCTCTAGATCTGTCTATGAGGCTCCCGAACACACTAGGTTTATCAAGCATACCAAGCCTTCATTCCCACTCTAATTCAGTCCAAATACCAACCACTGCATACACACAGCAAAATCGAGCAATTCACAGCTCTGGGGAAGAAAAAGGAAACATTACGGTAGCCAAAATGGTGATACACAGTTTCGACTGAGCAAAACGATCTCAGAGTTGTTCTTGGCCCTAACGTGGCCAAAACAACTCAGCAACAACCCACACTCATGGGGAAAACAACAGCCATGATCTCACCACTGAAAAACAACATGAAAGATACAGCCTGATTGGGAAGGAAATCAGACTTAATAGACTCTCAGCATGGAGATGGGTTCTAATACACAGAACCAAAAAACCGGTAAGGTAACTACGAACAGCAAAATCCAACAACGAGATTCACGCACATGAAACTTCCATCTGTTTTGGAGAGAACCCAACATGGACGTCTAGTAATGAGGAAAACGCCCCAGACCCAAAATCGTGAGGATGAGAACCCACACAGCAAAATCCTCAACAACAAAATTCACACACATAGCAAAAATTGTGAACGTGAGGTAGTTCCACTAGCTCTCTACGTGAGAATGGCCCCAAATGGAAGAATGGGTTGTATGGTCTCTTCTTGCCCACGTGAGGGTGAACAAGTCTCCTTGGTGGAGTGTGCATGTGGGAAAGGACTGATAGTCCTGCCACACACCACTGTCCAGCAATAACTACCCCACTAACATCAGAGGCTTTTAATTTGGTAGTTGACCGATTGAGACAAGGAAAGGTGAGTAAGTCAAAAGGGTGGGTGAAAACTAGATGGGTTTAACAACTAACACTTGGATTTTCCCCATTGGCCCCAAGGGTTAAATTATTTCCCTCCCTATCCTTAGGAAAATCATGCCCTTTTCATTATGGTTGCATTGACATAGCTGGTTGTGGGTATTTTTAATTAAAATGCATGTTTACATGATGCAAGAATTAATATGTGTCAAATAGCACGATATACCATCGGCAACGATTTTAATTGTCGAAACATAAAATAACCAAATCGATGGTGGGGCTTTTGCCTTTAGCTCCATACCACGATTAATTACAATATATACATCATATACATTTAATGCAAACGGGATCAAAACCGGGGTGTTGCACCCCTGGCCCTCGTTGCCAAATGTCGAGGTAAGTTTTCAAACCTCCCTAAGTTTATTATTGGGTTTTAAAATAAAATTACAATGTGATATTAATCTGAATGCAAAATGGCAATTGCAAGTTTCGACACTGGAGAGGGAGGCGACAGGGTCACCTCCTCCCAGGCCCGTGTTTCCAAACGCCTAGGTAACTCCCTTTTCGATCTTAATACAAATTTTCCTTTTATGAGTCTTTATACATGTTAAACATACAGGTTAATACTCTGGTATGTTTGTTTGCAGGTGGAGGCGAATATGGGAATGAGAACAAGGGTGAAGGCCAACACAACAATTAAGATAAGTTTCTCGTAAAGGAATACGATGTTGTGACAGGAAACCCTTAGGGTTTAACTTGCATTGTAGAGGCCTTGCAACCATTCTACCTCTGTTATTATCGTAGATGTAAATGTTGTTCTTAGGTTTCTTGTATAAATTATTAAAAGAAGAACATACATGTCCCTAGGGTCTGTGTGATTTCTATTAAGAGTTTAAAACTGTGTAATATTTAACCTACCCAGAACTGAAAAAAAAATAAAAAATTATTATTTATTTCAAAAAAACATTATGTTAAATTTTATTGTAAAGTTTATGACCAAGTGGGTCAGGGATGACTGTAATTGAAGAAATATTTATTTTAAATAATTAAATAAAGAAGACGCCTATCCAAGGGAGACTGTTAAATGAGTGTTCACTGACCCACTAGGAGGAAGGAGCAGTTGTAGAAGGCTGGTTGACAAGTGGAAGCACTAGCATCCAATGAGTACCCACTTAGCATACTTTTGACGGACCCCGCTACGCCAAACACAAGAAATACCTGAAAAATGTGATGATGATGTCATCATCATGTTTTTTTTAGATATTTCTTGTTTTGGGGGTAGCTGGGTCCGTCAAAAGTATGCAGAGTGGGTACTCATTGGATGCGGAATTTAATTCCACATCCAACGAGCTCTCCCAATCGAAATTTGAGTAAAATCACAGGGAGATATGTCGAAAATACGAACAAAAAAAGTAGTTTTTTTTTCTTCCTCCAAAATTAATAAATATTATTTTATTATTTTTCTTAGGAGGCCCATTTTGAGTTGAAATTTCCTCTAATGTAGATAAAGTGATTTGTTGAGATAAGGCTGCTACTGAGTGCTAAGTTGCAACAAGTTTGTTGTGTGGGCTATATTTAGAGATCTTTGTCCTAGTGGTTCAGTGAACAGGATTGAGGGTCCTAAGAAGGTAATTACTGACTGATTCAATAGAAGGTTGGGTGGAACAATCTCATTTGGGTGTTTTCCCCCTTTTTGCATATCATCCAGGTTCAATTGTTATTTAATTCCAAATCTGTATATTTATTTGAATTATGATTCAGTAGCTTTAATGGAATGATTGGATATGTTAGGTACTCTAGATCTGGAAGTTGTTAGAGAAACTACTTCTCTGTTTATTTTCTTATCTGTATTTCCTATCTGAAATGTGCTTATGAATAGGTTATTAGTTACAGAGTTTTATTCTTTCTAAAGAAAAGGAATTTGAAAATTAGTAAAAGTTAATTCGTGAAACTAAGTTTTAGATTAATACGATATTCTTCCTGTTTCTTGGCATTTTAAAGTATTTTTATCTCAAATCTCTTTAAGTCTATTTTTGTATTCCATTGGAAATTTAGGTCTTAAAGAACTAACAGTTATATATCTCAGTAAAGACCTATAGATGTACTATAGTAAAAAGATGCAGAGACTACTATAATATCATTGTTTAGATACAAGGATCATTATATATATACAGGAAAACTAATCATTCGTATTAAGAGCAGAACTCTTCGACACCTCTATAAACTATTTAGAGAACCAATAATAAACAATAAGATTATTTAGAAATGACCTTATACTGGAACTTCTAACTAATCCAATGTCCAGATCCCAATTTCCTACCTAGTATGTTATTGTTTTTACTTTAATTCTTCTAGGGCCAAATTTTATCCTCATAAATCAAACTTCAGAATTGTTTTAGGATAAATAAAACTTTAAATTAAAAGTAATAATTGCGCTAGTTTTCACAATAGTTCTTTATAAGGGCATTATAGCCCATTCTTTCATCTATGTAATTATTAATACCAAATCAGGTTATCGACATACTACATCACTGTTTACAGAATTGTAAGCCGTGTTGGTATTGTTATCTGCAAGACAAGTACTTACAAAAGAAAAAGTACATACAACCTCAGGGATTATTATTCTTTCTAGAAAACAATATTATCATCTAAACAAAGTTTAATTCTTTAAAACAATGGTTCTACTTGCATTAATGGAAAAAGGCCTCATGACCTAGACTCTGTAATAGAGTGATTATGGAAGTTTACCTACGGCCTTATGGCCTACTAATAATACATTAACAAATTTAAATACTCAAAGTAGGCGTAAAAGACCTCACGGGATCTCACCGAAACATGTACAAGAAGTATTTTAAAAACAATAGTCATAATTAACAGAGGCCTTACCACCCTCTCCCCAAACAACATGCATTATAGGATAAAAGCTTCACGGTCATTTCAAAATGTTTAAACAAAACGACGAAACCCTAAGATCATTTTATAACTGAATTCATATACATCAAGTAACTTGCAAGTTTTGATATAACTATTAACAATTGGCTCCACGACCCTTTTCAAAAGATGATTACAACAAAAGAAATGGTATCGCGACTATAGAATAATAGTGCAAAAGCTTTGAACTATAAAATATACTTATCTATAAACCCTCACAACAATTTGATAGATATTTGTAAGAATAATTATCTTTTGATAGAGGCCTCACAACTCTTGTCCACAATCAAATATGATAGTAAGAAACTCTTGGCTATATTGTTAAATACAAACTGTGAAACATTAGACAAGCTGATAATCAATAGAGTAGTTTCAAACTTTCCTTATAATAGTTTACAGAACGAAGCTACAGTACTATGACATGGTCATTTCAAAACTTAAATCCCTCATGGGTCTTTCAAAAACAGTAAAGAAAAACCATTACTAGATAGTCGACAATCTTAGATTGAGGCCTTACGATCTTTGTCCAAACAATAACCATAGTAGAGGTCCACGACCAGAGTCTTTTCTTCAAAATATATTTACAAACTGTATAAACATTAATTCAAGACCGCAAAATCAATTTTAGTGCGAAAGAGGAGTCGCCTTGGATTTTACAGTATAGTAAAGATGAGATAAAAAACCCTCATGACTTTATACAAACTAGCAACCTATAGATTATCAAAACAAAACAACAGTGATACGTGGCATAGTCATTGAGACTCCACAAGATAACGGCTAACCCTTACAGTCCTATCCAAAAATAAAACAATAGAAAAACCTTATGGCCATGACTTTACAACTTTATACAAATTGTAGAAAATGCCAAAAGCTTATGGTTGCAATAGAGAATCTCCATTGCACAAAGAGGTGCATCCAAACTAAAGGTTTGTAAGAAGGAGACAAACCATGGAGCCACAAAAGGCAAGGTCTGAGTCTTACTGGTCACAACCTCGTGTGGAATTTTGGTTTGGCCAACCCGTAGCAGCAAGAGTCTGGGTTATACCTTTGCACAAACACAACCAGGTGTCATATAAACATATATTATAAAAATCATTTTTAAAGCATAAAGACATCAACCAATGCTAAACCAAAGAAAAGGAGTACTTGTAGCCCAAGCAGTGCAGTGAAACTATCCAGCAGGTAGGAAAAAAGGAAGGGCGTTGAGAGATAAATTGCTTGGCTCCTCCACCATCGGCGCCAAGTTCACTAACAGACAGAGACCAGAAACAAGTGTAACAACTACAGTTGAAAACCCTTTCAAACGTCTTTTGGGAAAACCAACACATTTTTCGAGAAGAATTTAAAACCCCTAGGGTTTTGGTACCCTCACATAATGAATGTCGTCGAGATCTTTACTTTAATCACATGGCCGCATGTGATTTCATTTAAAACTCACCACCATTGCATAATTTTTGTACCTTAGTTGTTCTCTGATTTATTATTATTATTATATATGCCAAGCATTGTATCATTTTAAAGGTCTAACCCTTTTTCCATTATGTCTCCCACTATGAAAGATATACATTCTATAGTATAGGTCTATAGTATGTAGTTTTGTTTTACGAACTGGTTTAGGATGTAGGTTATTATCCAAACCTTGGTGGCCCTTTTTATGCTATGTGATTCTATATGCCTTGTAGTTTAGGATTGTTTTTCCTTAGCAAGACTCAAGGTTAGTTTATCCACCTGTACAAAGAAAGATGACGGTTCATGTTTTAGCCTTGAAGGCTAAGTAAGACTACGACCTTTACCTTATTAGCTCATAAGTAGAATAAAATTGGAAAAATGGAAATAGTTTCACTTCTTATAACAAAACAAGCAGTAATGATCACAAGATAACATAAACCAGAGTGTTTGATGATATGACATCTTAAGGACGCAAAAAGAAGTGTGCTAAAGTAAAACACTAAATTCAGATATATGAGTTCGACAGTGGTACTAAGTCATTTCATTAATTGACATTACGACAGTTATAACGTAAAATATAAGCAACACTTGGATTTATTCCTAGGAGTTTTAAGAGTTGCATCTAATAAATAAATTTTTTATTTATTTATGAATTTTTTAGGATGTTACAACAATAACCATCCTCGATCGTCTTACAAAGGATAATGGCAAATAAATGTTGTTTTGTTTGATAATTTCATGTGATTATTCCCGTCCATATTGTGGATGTGAACTTGTGAAATTTGATGGTAGCCATTTAATGGGCTTGCGACCATCTTGTACGCAACACTAATGTTTGTAAAATTTACTATACCCCGTAGGGTTTGTGACTGTTTAAAAATATGAATCATTTGTTTGCAAAGTAGTGTCAGCCATTTGACATGGGCTTACAACCATATTGTGTCTTTTGTTCTGTAATATAGTTAATGGTTTGTACGTGCAATTCTATTTATGTTTTGTTTATTTTCTTTAACAACAGACTGTATTTTAAATAATTACCTTTGAGAGACTCGATCTCATGATCTCTGTAATGTATTGTAAATATGGTATATACATGATCAAGGCTCTACCTCTGTATAAATTAGGGTAGCCACGATGTGGATTTACGACCCTATAGATACAATGTTGGTTATTTTTTTTTACACAACCCTTAGGGTCTGTGATATCTTGAAATAAAGTAAAGGTTTGTATTATTACTACTTTGCTATCGATGATATCGATACCGAGCTTGATGACTGGGATTTCGATGTCGTGATAGTAGTTATATATCAGTCAGTAAAATATTTGATTCGGGTTTCCTAAAATCTTGCACGCTTGGTGGATATTTAATGAAATAAGATCTTTGATTCGTATGTTTAGTTTCATCAAAACTAGAATGAACAAAGATTTCATAGTTGTATTGTTATAATTTTTTGATTTATTTATCCATAGGAATGTTAATTAAAATCCTTAAAGAGATTCGATTCCAGATCTCTATAATCTTACTAAGTGGATTATTTAAGAGTTAACTTGATTAAAGGTTTTGTGTAGGACTTAAGTTAATTATTTATGTGTATGTATACTCAAGATAGTATCATTTCTTTTTCATGATTATATTTGTAGATCTTATTTGATTCGAATCCTTTGATTTGAATCTTATGAGTTGTAATAATATTATATTATTTAAGTGGATTCCATTGTATATACTAAGTACTACATATCTATATTATGAGCAATAGATTGTAACCCAATACTCATATTCATATAGGAATTATGATGATATCCTAACTGTATAGACTTATAAGTTTTTATGCTACCTAACTGTGGTTTAAAATTGATAAAAGTGGATACATTCTAGCACGATTAGAGATCCAGTCTACATATAAATTTAGTAAATACATATTAACAAGAATTTAGGCATAATCGACACATAGAGGAAATAAACGATTAAATGTAGGAATACATGATACAATTTAGAAATAGACGATTCCAAATCCATTATGTGCAGAATTCAAATCTTGACAGGAATCAAAATTCTAACATTCAAGCATTATGACATTAGGCTAACTGATACATACTAGGTTCTACATTAATCTCCTCAGATCTAGAATTTAAACAAATTCTGCAATCACTTAAACATAAAATATGAACTTGGCACCAACGCTGGGAAAACAAAAGTGGAGAAGCTGTTCCTCCCAACCAACTCCCAGAGCAGCCAAGTTACTTGCTCCAGAATCTCCAAGCCTATTCGTTGAACCACAAGAACAAAATCCTTCAATGCATCATCTCTTTCATTCACAGATTTTAATCCCCGTCCAATGCTAGCCTCCTACTTCTCATGGACATACTAATATATAGTATTTTGCCTAGGACTTGGTCATTTATGCCAATCTCCCTGCTCTTTAGCACTCAACTAGGAGTTGTGACTTGATTTTTGGGGATGATGCCTCGTGCATCTTGAGTTCTCACTCAGTGGCTTCTGCCACTTGTCTTTTTTTGTTGTGGGTCAACAAACACTCTTTAACAACTATATCCACTTTTTCCCCCCTTCAACATATTTTATTAATAAAAATGCTTTTATTCTTGACTTTTCTGTCAAAAATAATAAAATAATAAAAATAGTATTTTTCTAGCATAATTAATAATAAATTTTAATTCGAAAGCTGAATTTCACCCTGTCTAGGCCAAGCTTAGGGATGTTAAGACTATGATGAGGCTTTGTAGCCTCGTTGGGATGGAATGGTGAACACCATGCATCAAATTTTGTATCACATTTCTTCTTTGGATACCATAATGGGCAAAGTGGAGGGCAACATCAAAGTGCAAAGTAGTCAGATAGACAACCCGCTGGAAGATATGGACAATTTACTTAATCTAGCTTACAAAATCCATTGCCGAGATCATTCCACCACTACTCAGAGGGCTCCCAAGGAAGGCTCAATTCATCAACCTACAAAAGAACTCATTGACCTGGGATCCTCTAGGCAAGATGGTTATTGATAGTCGTTGAAGGCTTCATATTGATTCTATGCATTTTGTTTATGTTATGGTTTATTCTGGGACAATATATCTGGACATAGTGTTAGAAATTGCAGCTAAAAAAATGTTGAATGTAATGATCACGGAAAGGGAATTTTTTGACCAGAAGCATCTTACTCTTGTTCCCTTTTTAAGTAGGGTAACTTTTTTTTAAACCAGCGTAGATCCAAATCCTAGGTTCTATCAAGCACTGAGATGGATCAAATCTCTTGAGGTGCAAACCTCTTCTTAGGTATCCATTGATTTGATTCAAACCAAAAGACACATCTTTTTATTTAAGGTCCACATATAATTTTATTATCAATAATATTTAATATTAGTTATGGCCGACATATAATATTTATTATTATTATTTATTTTGTTAAGAACGAACATTGCATCATTTCCCTACACATGGTTTTAAAACCATATACAAGGCCCTCCTACAATCATGGGTTGTTTAGGAGGCCTTGCACATGGTCTTAAAACCATTTGCAAGGCCCTCCTAAACCATGTACAATAAAACCATGGGTTGTTTAGGAGGCCTTGCACATGGTTTAAAAACCATGTGCAATGCCTCCTAAACCATGTACAATAAAACCATGGGTTGTTTAGAATGCCTTGCACATGGTTTTAAAACCGTGTGCAAGGCCAACGGTTTTTTGCGGATAATTAAATTGTGTGTTTTTTTATTGACCCACATATTTTTTTTACGAATAATTAAATTTTTACTTTTTTATTGTTTTGTTAGGTAGGAAGATTACAACATCTCCCCCATATTAGATTGTTTTTGTGGCTGACATTTATTTTGGCCTATTAAAAAAATTATTTTTTATTAATAAAAATAACGTTACGAAAGTGATATTATTTTTTAATTTGTGTTACAAAATCTCTCCCATAATATTCACTATCACTATTATTTTTTGCCGACATGTTACAAACGTTATTAACGTTGTATCACGTTACAAGATCTCTCCCATAATATTCACTATCACTATTATTTTTTGCCGACATGTTACAAACGTTACTAACGTTACATCACGTTACAAGATCACGTTACAAGATCTCTCCCATAATATTCACTATCACTATTATTTTTTGCAGACATGTTACAAACGTTACATCACGTTACAAGATCTTCCCCATACTGAACTATAGAGCAACTCTCGGCGGAATAATTTTTTATTGTTTTTCTTAACTTTTTAATATAAAATCTTTACGTTCTCATTAAAAAAAATCATATTTTTTGTTCTCATTAAAAAAAATGTCATTAATTTTTTTTTCTTCCAATTTTTATGGTTAAAATAATTTCTTATAAAAATACCAATTTAGGTCGTGCACCAATTTAAAACATAAAGTGTATAACCATTATTTAAATTGAAAACATGAAATGTAGAACAATTATTTTTTTCTTCCAATTTTTATGGTTAAAATATTTCTTATAAAAATACCAATTTAGGACGTGCACCAATTTAAATCATAAAGTGTATAACCATTATTATACCTGCCTCAGCAGGTTTATTGTAATCGATTGCAAGTCAAACTCTTTTGACTTTGGTATTAGTTGCTCTCTTTTGATGCAGGTATAAAAAATTAAAATCTGTTTTGCAAAGTATAACTTAGGGATTTGTAAAATATTTTTTTTTAATTTTGTTAAAAAAACTATTTTGTAAATAGCTGATTGGTGGATAGAAGATGATGTGAACTTTGGAATTTGGTATCTAGATTTGAGTTGACATGTGGCAACATGACGTCATAATAATAAAATTAAAAAAATCAAAATTATATCCCATTGCCATCTGTTAAATTTCCAACTCATTAACTTAATCCGGTCTAGCAGAACGCTGGGAAGCTTGGCGAAACCAGGATCGTCTCTCGACATAATTATTCAATTTAAAGTTAAATTTCATGTCCCGGATGATTCTAGCGGCCACCACGCCAGTCATGCTCAGCTGGATCGAAACCAGAATGCTTGAATTCCATGCAACTCAAATTTACCCAGCAAATTGTTATCTGCAACCATAGCTCTCTCACCTTCATAAATGGGAAATAAGACAGTTATCTGATTGTCAAACCTTGTAGTGAAATTTCCCTCATTTCTAGTGGGAATCGAAGTATTTCTGGGAACGACTACAGACATAACCCCACCGTCAGTTTGGATTCCAAGACTCAAAGGTGTAACGTCGATAAGGACTAAATGGACGCCTTCATTGTTCAAGTGTGCCGCCTGAATTGCAGCACCATATGCAACAACTTCATTAGGATTTATGCTTTTGCACAGTTGTTTTCCATCGAAGAATTCTTGGATGAGTTCCTGTACCTTTGGAATGCGACTGGAACCTCCTACCAAAACAACTTCGTTAATTTGCTCTTTTCAAACAAATCAGCATCGAGGTCTTCAAACTTGGCTCTACTAATCTTCATATGCAAATCCAGTCCTTCATAGAGACAGTCAATATCAATTACAGTTTCTACAGCAGAAGACAGACTTCTTTTTGCTCTCTCACATTCTGACCGGAGTCTCCGAAGGGCTTTTGCATTTGTGGTAATGTCCTTTTTGTTTCTTCTCTTGAACTGCTGGACACAATAATTAAGCATCCTATTGTCAAAATCCTCCCCTCCCAAATGCATGTCTCCTCCCACAGCCTTCACCTCAAATCTACCATTGTCCACAGTAAGAATGGAGACGTCAAAGGTACCTCCACCCAGGTCAAAAATCAGGATGGTCTTCTTCTCATTGCATACTGTATGAAACCCATAAGCTATAGCTGCAGCTGTAGGTTCATTAATAATTCTCATCACCTTAACGTCTGCAATGGCCGCAGCATCTTTAGTAGACTTTCTCTGAGAATCACTAAAATAGGCAGGCACTGTGACAACAACATTCTTGACATCAGATTTGAGATATGATTCAGCTATCATCTTCATCTTTGATAAAACCATGGAAGATATCTCCTCGGCTGCAAACTCCTTCCTCTGCCCTTTGTACTCAACCTGGATGAGAGGCTTGCCATTGTCTCCAGAGACAACAGTGAAGGGCCATAGTTTCATGTCACTCTGCACATAGGGATCGCTGAATCTTCTTCCGATGAGTCTTTTGACATCGAACACGGTGTTGTGGGGATTATTAGCGATCTGATACTTGGCACCATCGCCAACGATTCTTTCACAGGGGGTGAAGGCAACCATGGAAGGAGTGGTTTTGTTTCCCTGGTCATTAACAATAATTTCAACTCTGTCGTGCTCCCATACTCCTACGCAGCTGTATGTAGTTCCAAGATCAATGCCAATAGCCTTACCTTTACCTTTGGCCTCCATCGCCTTTATCAACTGCTATACCGGGATAAGTTTCCAATTAGTACGAAATAGAAAAACTCGGAACTTAAACCGTCCTTATCGATGTTTCTGTTTGCGCAAAATTGGCTGCAAAAATTCATGCAACAGAGATTGTTTTATCAATTAAATTTTGAACTTCACATATTTTACTATTCTAGAAAGGTCAGTTGAATCACTACAAAGAAAAAAAAACGCCAAAAATAAAAGACCAGTTATGCTGCAATAGAATGGAGTAAGATGGACTCACGAGAACTGAATTTAATTGTGATGAGAAATTAAAAAAAAACTAAATTTAAAGATGAAAAATATGTGCTAACTTGGCACTTACTTCACCATTAAGAATATATTCTGAAATATATATTGTACGTAAGTATATATATTCCAACATAGAATATGTGTAAAGCTAGTGCACCATCTTGCGTCGTTGATTAGCATGTCTCATACCTCACGTTTGATACCTTGTGAATTCAGTTTCATGGTATATTGTGCTTCGCTTATTCAACATGAAGGATATATACATATATATTCTTCATTACAAAGTTATAAAAGTATTTTGTTTTCTTTCCAATGGATAAAAGCGTTTTGTTTAGGATCCCTCCAAAGTGAAAAAAGCATTTTGTTTCTGCTCATATAATGAAAATATAAAAATGGGTTTCTATTTGGAGGTCCCTTCCATTAAAAGTTTAGAAAAAAAGCATTTCGATATTTTCAATAAAACGCAAACTAAACATTAGAGCATTTTTATGTAGTGATCTCCTCTGCATAAAAGGTATTCCATTGCAAGTGATAAAAGCATTCTCTTTAAAATCTCTGTTTAATATTCTGTGATCTCTTTCATCACAAGTTATAAAAAGCATAATGCTTACGTTCCTCTCAATGAAAATGGTTTTATTTCATTCACTGAAAATGGAAAACGGTTTTCTTACTTAACACAAATGTATGCAAAATTTCTATTGTGAAACATTGGAGTAATTTTCTTCTCACATTGATTTATTATAAACAATTTTGATGATAATGATAGTGGTGGTTAACCGTTACTTAGATTAGACTTTGGTTCATCAAATTTTAAGAAAATTACTTGGATTGCTGTAAAAGTTTTATTTT
Organism: Pseudotsuga menziesii; assembly: GCA_001517045.1. Classification (NCBI taxonomy): domain Eukaryota; kingdom Viridiplantae; phylum Streptophyta; class Pinopsida; order Pinales; family Pinaceae; genus Pseudotsuga; species Pseudotsuga menziesii. The sequence continues at coordinate 31,196 of LPNX010729962.1, read as the reverse complement.
GATGCTCAAAAGGCTTCAAAAGAAGTGTTTGTAAGTAGCCATAGTTTTGACATGTTAGAAGATTATAGAGGTTTGTATTATACGAAATATTATAAAACCGTGATGTAATGTGGGTGTACATATGGCATTTTTAGATAAAGTGTTTTTCATTTTCAAAGCTGGCATTCTCATAGAAATGGCAAGTCCTTTCTTCCCATAGTGTTTTAGGAATTGTTTAGGGTCCATGTCTTGGCAACATATTAATTTTCTTCTTTGAACTAGTTAACAAAGCTAGATATTATTTATCTTCATAGGATTAATGACCATCTTATAGTATCTTAATTTTCTTTTAACCTCTAATTCTTTTGTAAGCCCGCATTTTCTCTTTCAACTTAGATGTGATAATTTTTTAATGTTATTGATATCTTGAAAGTGACATTTTAGTCAATCCCTCATTGGTTTAACCAAGCCATGATGTCTTTATACAAACCTCTCTAGAGCTTCAAAAAGAATCTTCTTTGTATCCCACATCACAAAGTTTGTTGATTTATAATTGTTTTGAAGAACAAAATAATTTTTCCACCCTCTATTATTAGTTCAAGTATAACTTGTGATGAATACCAGCATAGATCCATCTATAAGGGGTTCTACAAAGCACCCAGAGGGATCAAATTAGTGCAAATGTTGAGGACATGTGTAATCTAATGTTTACGGTTTCGGTTTATCTAATATATATATATATATATATATATATATATATATATATATATATATATATATATATATATATATATATATATATATATATATATATATATATATATATGAGATTCTAAATAATTTATATTTAATTTAAGTAGATATGTTATTTTTAATAATATTTTATTATTTTTTATAAAGCACACTGTTCAACTTTAAGATGAGCATGGAAGGAGTTACACATCTCTTCCCTACTGGGTTGTAGAATGCAATTCTCATATATTTATAAGAAGACACTTTTCAAAGTTAATTTTGATATACCCATGCTCTTAATCAATACTAAACTTAGTTTATTAATATTCAATATATTATAATTTTAAAATTAAATAAAAATTATTGAATATATTATTTTTGTTGAAGTTAAATATAATTTCATGAAAAAATAATATCTTAAATTTCTAGTTAAACGATGCATCATTGAATTGATTGCTTATAGTATAAACATTAATCATCACATGATTATGATGATGATGTCGATGATGATTAGCGTCCACTAAGACCAACTTTGGTCTATTGGACCTTAAGAAGGATAATACTTGATTTACCTTAAAATCTTGTTCCCGTGTTCAAAAAGCTTTCCAAGCTCATTATAGTTTTGGCAAGTTAGGAGGTTATACAGGTTTGTATTGTAGCAAATATTATGAAACTCAGATCAAATGTGGGTGTAAGTAAGATGCTCTAAAAGAAAGTGATTTTCATCCTCAACGCTAATAGACTCACACAAATGGCAAATCCTTTCAGCCCATGGAGTTTTAGGAATAGACCAACGCCTTGTTTCGCTATGGAGTTCATGAGAGGTCATTCTAATCTTGCCTATATTAATTTTCTTATGTGAGCTAGTTATTACCGAGAGATACTTATGATCTTCCAAGTGAGGATTAATAGTCTCCTTATAATAATATCTTAATTTTCTCTTAACCGCTAAATTTTCCTCACACCATAATTTCTCTTTAAAATTATAAGTAATAATATTTTTAACATTATCAATGTTCTGCAAGATGTCGTTTTCTTCAATGCCCCAATGGTTTAACCAAGCAATTGTATCTTTACACCAACACTGCTTGAGGCGTAGTTGGTTTTGACTTGAGTTTAAAGAAATGTTAGGAAGTTTCTCGTTTCCCATGTTATTTATCTTATGCTTGTACATCAAGTACCTAGTCATAGCCATGCTCTCGATGGGGGAAAGACCTGCTTTTATGAGGAGAATAGGATAAGGCGTATCAATCTTCCTCTAAGATTCTCTAGAAATGTTACACCCCATACTTCACAACCATACAAGATAACGAGGATGACAAGAGTTTCAAAAAGGAACTTCTTTTTATCCTATATAACCAAATTCATTTATGAAAATATGTTCATTTATCTAAATGGTATTAAGTTTTCTTTAAAATAAGAAATATATTAAATTATATTATTTTTTTTTAAATTTAATAAAGTATAAAATTAAGATAAAAANGGACAATGGTAAAGGAGAAAATGGGAGATGTGGCTATTGGTAACAAAACTAATCTTGAAATTATTCTTCTTGTAATTAAGGAGATCAAGAGGATGGACTTAG
>LPNX010729962.1:0-28513 GCA_001517045.1 Pseudotsuga menziesii | reverse complement strand
ATTCCAACCCTTGATTGTTCTCCTTTTTAATCCATTGGATCTTATTGAGTTTGGGTTCATGAGTCCCAGTTGAAATTCAAAATGTGTTGGAAAGGTCACTTCTAAGGCTAAGTCATTTATAAAAATTCATTATTTTAAGTTCTAAAAAAGGGCATTCTTATTTTAGATTTTTTTTAAAATATACCACAAGCTCAAAAAGAAAGTCCCTTATGGACTTTATTTATATATATAAGATTTTTAAATTCTTTAATAAACGAAAAGTACTCTTCCCATCCAAAAATTTGCATGGATCGCTTGTCCTAGTGTGGGGCCGCAGGAGACTTTGCCAATCATAATTCATAATTCCTATTCTGATCTTTACTCTGCACCAAATCATCTTCAGTCCCAACTCTGTGAAACATTTGATTACGCAAATTTAGCTAAATTTGCAAGAGGCGTGTAGAAGCGAAACTGCTGGCCGGAACTCCATGACGGATCATTTTATCTCAATCCTCCATTCTTACACGTCGCTGACCACCAGCACAAACCCTAAAGAAAACATAATTGCTTGCTTGGCACGGCCGCATTCTGTTTTTGTTACAAACCCTAAGGGTTATAATTTGACTCGTTAGGTACTCGATTAAACCCCATGTGTCCTAATTTGGCCGGTTGCATCCTTGTTTCTTTTCTTCTTGACCCCTAGCAGGCCAGGCTCTTTCTTTAGAGCATTCTCTGGCTGGCTAGTTAACCCTAAAATGTGCACAAAAGTGAAATACCGTGTCATGAAAGTTCCAGAGAAGTAGGTCAACATAACAATTTCTTGCATTCCACGCACACGTGTCATATTCGTATTCAGATCCAATTAATTAAAGAGTCTTAGCTTTTACATTCTTGTCGTCAATTTAGTCGGTAGTTGTTTCCTTAGCCAATAATTAACATTTTCCCCGATGTTACATGGCAACTTACATATTCGGTTGTGCCAAACCATGGCCCCGCGGCAATTTGTTTTTTCGACATCCAAACAAATTCAGGTAACGGAATCTACTGGTATGTGCCATGCGCTTCCCGTGTTTGCTTGATGATGAGGAACTAACAATTCCATAAAGTTGTCGCTGTTTCAATATCTCTGGGAGAACCAGATCAACGCCTGCTAATTCCATCAGTTACGATTCACAGCCATGCCATCCCTGGAAGAGCTCATTCCCTCAAAAGAAGACAGAGATTTTCAACCCTGTAAGTTTTGTGTAGAATTTGGGTGGAAAAATATGAACTAGAATCACAAAAAAAATGTTGAAAGGTCAAATCGTAAAATGGCGACTGTGTTCAAGAAGCCTTGAATTCTGTTGATTTCCTATTTATGCTAGTCTATAAAAAAAACTTGCATATTTGTATAACATTATAAATTTATAATAAAATATAAATAAACTATTCTCACAACAATGATATTAATTTATAGTCTTATAAGCTATTATTTCTCATTTCCTATTTATGCTAGTCTATAAAGAAACTTGCATATTTTTATAACATAAGTCAAGAATATTACTAGAAGTATGTAAGGAAGCTTGAATATGCTTGTTTTATGCTACATTGCAATAACCTATGTCGTATTTAAATGGACATTTTTTAATTCATTTTTGTTTTAATTTCTTTCAAATTGTAATTATATTTGTTTTATCATATATTTTTATAGCAAAATTATCCTATTGCTATATATTTTCAATCTCTTCTTAGGAGGCAGGTACTAAGCAACTTTGTTGCTTATTCCACTTGTTTAAATTGAAAACATGAAGTGTAGAACAATTATTTAAATGAAATAATGTACTGAATATTAAATTTTATTTTCAAAATATTGATTTATTTTTGATATTTATAATATGTTGATTTGTAAAGATTAATAAAAAATTAAATATTATTTTCAAAATATGAATTTAATAAAAATCAAAATTTTTTAATTAAATTTAAATAAAAAAACTTTAATTTCATTTTCTATATTTATAAGTTGATTTATAAATATTAAAGTAATTTAAATATAACAATCATAATAATTAATTGATTTATTAAAATTAAAAAATGACCTAAATGAACGATAACATTATTACGTCATTACGACAAACTTATTAGGAATATTCCAAAAGTTATTTAAAATTAAAAAAATGCCCTCAATTACTCAGTGTTGGATTTTGGTTTTTATTCTACTAGTCAAACATTTTTTCTTTTTTTCCCCGGTAGTTTTGATCTTTTATATTGTCAAAGGCCTTGTTTAAAATTTTACCCTTAAGTTTTGTTTGTAAAATTTATATTATAAAATTTAACAAATAGATATTTTCAAAAAATATTATTAATTATCTTTTCTTTTGTTGTATGGCAAATCTCATAAATTAGTTGTCACTCTACTTTTGTAAGTGTCTTAATTTACTTGGTTGTATATGAATTTCATTGAATTAAATATGATAAATACATATTTTAAACTTAAATATAAATTTACAGTTTTTTTTGACAAAATATTTAATAAGTTTGGTAATTTTAAATAGTACTTAGTGTAAAATTAATACTATGACAATCTTAACATAACCTTGTTTGTAGTGAATAAGCTAATCTCAATTGGTCAAGAGCTGGGTTTTTATTTGGTCAATAAAATTAAGCTAAGTTTCAACTGAGTTTATGTTAAAGATTTTGTAAATGATGTAAATGGTTTTTTTTTATTATAAAACTGAATATACAACAAATTAAAATTGATTTTATAGATAGAGATAAAATTATTATTTTTGATAGTGAGAATAATTTTTTTAACTGAATTTTAGAGTCAAATTGTACATCATTTTTTTTGGAAAATGATTTTGACCATTAAATAATGGAAAATGAGTTTGGGTTGTTTATTATATAGTTCTCAAAATCTGATGACTTTTTTTTCAATACATGCATGATAGGGTTCACTTTTGGAATCTAAGGAACTTCTTTTGCTTAAGCTTTTGAAAAAAGTTGCTACTCAATTACAAATGAACTTGTAAGGTGTGGAAGAGTATGTTTTGTATGGAGAAATCCTCTAAACTTAATTTTTTTACTATGCTTTTACAACATCTAAAAAATATAATTGATTTCTATTTTTACAATTATGTTTTTATGGGAAAAAAATATAATGAATCTCAAAACCATCATTCAACTTGCAAATCAATGAAGTCATTTTAAATATGCATCACCTACTTCCAGAGGTAAAACCCACATTACATTGGAAACCCTATAGATCCATTTAAGACAAATAGGTGACCATTACAAACAACCATGTAGCAAATAAAAAAATAGTTTCAGCATTTTCCAGACCTCATTAAAGTCATTAAATCAGATTGTTATATATATAATTATGATATATATGAAAGCCATCTTAAATTGGATGGTTATATATTTAAATGATGATGTAGGACTCTGCATAACATAGTTTTGTCTGTAGGTTTTTCTCTATATTTTGTTTGAGTATCATTTATTCTACAAATTTCACTGGGGATTTTCATTCCAAATGTTGTACATAGATTTCATGTCTTCAACACCTTATTTAGTACTTGCCTAAATCAATACTCAATTCAAGTCCTTATTTAGTACTTGCAAAATCAATTTCAGTGGAGTTGGAGAACTAATCATTACTCTCTGAGTCTAAATCTATATATATTAACTAAATTATGGTATAAATCACTATAAAAAAATGCACAAAAATTATTTATAACATTTCTTCAAAATCATAGATTTTCAAACAAATATCTCAATCTAAACCAAAAAATCTCTATAGATAATATCTTTGATAATGCTTTCCAAGACTCTATCTCCAAGGCCTTCAACATTCTAACTTCCAATTCTCAACTCTCCAACCATTTAGTTGAGCATTGAGCACTTAAATTTGTAGTATGTAGGTGCTAATTGTGATAGTAAAAAAAATAAAAAAATATAATAGAAATCATTTAGTTAAATGACTCTTTTTGGGGAAAAATCGAAGCAACTTGCAAAATAGAAAGGTAATGGAAGTAATACTAACTTAATAGATTTTTCTTTTTAGTAAAAGTATGGTTGTAAATTCGAATTTGGAAAGTATAGTTTTATATAATAATAATCAGATAAAGGTATTAATGCTATTAGTAATAATATAATGATGTTTTGCTAATTTTGTTGCCCTTTAAAATAGTAGTAATATAATGACATTTTTAAATGATAAATCTACCCATCACAAAAAACAGTTTACAAATTTTTTTAACCATTAGTGTTGTTACCTCATTATGACAAACTTCTTAGGAATATTCCAAAAGTCATTTAAAGAAAAGTACAACTCATTTTAACTTTTATATTATATTTTAAGCTGAAATATATAAAATTAATCATTTGTTTTGAAATGCATAAATTTTGTAAACATATTGGTATTTTTTTAAATGGTTGTTTATTGATATATTGGTAATTTTAAGTGGTAGTTTATCTAAGGGTATGGCTAGGCATACATAATCCACTCAATCATTACATAAGAGTTCAACAAGAGCATCATGTCATTAGAATTGAACCTAGTGGGGACGGTAACAATCATTTCTCCCAACCACCCTAGCTACATCCAAGAAACATATTGGGATATCTTTATGATGTTGATAGTGTTATTATTTATAGAAACTAATTTTAATTTATGGGAACATTAAAAAATGTTAACAAACTAATTGTTTTGTTTCAGCGTTTTCATGAAAGGATTGAAGAGCTTTTTTTAAAAATTTGACATATTTTTTTATGAGTAAAAGTTTCTTTTTTCACTCAGGTCCATATTTCTTGTTATTCATAGTTGAATCAAAGAAAAATAAATGTACATATCAGCTACATCAATCTGCAAACCTCTCTAAGATAGAAAGGTTGGAGTGAATGTTATCTCAATTAAAACATAATACAATAGTCTACAAACAACCGAAACATTGACCCAACACATTTGAAAATGTCTCCACACATTACATAATATGGTATTTGAGTACCTACTCCTAGCGTTTTACCATGCTAATATGACAAAGTGAATCTCTCATATTTATAGGATGATCATCGCCTCAACATACTAAAATATTACTAGAAATATGTATCTCCTTCGAGGACACACACCCCTTCAATGTATTCCTAAAAATGAAGGGTACCCTCAATGCTGCGTAAACCCTTTTTCGATAGTATATCATCCTGTACATTATATTCACGATGTATGTCTTGTACCTTAAGATGTGAAAAATTGGTAACCAACTCCTTGATTTTGCAGATCCAACGTGATATATCCAATGCCCCCAATTTAGAAAGGCCCAAACGTGAATTGATGATAACCATAGAGTCTCCACATACCTATAGATATGGAATGCCAATGATACAAGCAAATTTGAGTAGACACCAGAATGCAAGAAGCTCAGACTTTGTATTTGTAGAAGCACCGCATCCCAACCATAGATGAAAATGGTGATTCTTGTTAATCTGTAATAGTTCCCCATAACCACCAACAATTCTTTGAGCAACCCTGTCAAAGTATCCAATAGTTGGTCAAGTTGTAATAATTGGACCAATTAGTATGCAAGGTTTTCTGATTTTAGGGAAAATAAGGTATTCTTTAAAACCTCCAATTGCTTTCATAGTGCATGAATGTATGCCCAAGGTCTTGTCTTTGAAAATCAAATTGTTTCTCATTAACCATATATGCCACCAAATAAAAACTAATAAGTTCTCAAGTGTATTGGATCCCATAAGCCAAACCTACAAACAATGTTCAATGGGACCCACACCCCAGGAAGGCTCAATTTGTAATATTTGGACAGTGGTATTCCAGACCCTTTGACTGAAAGAGCACCCAAAAAATAGATGATTAGTAGTTTCAAGTGCCATGAAACAAAGTGAACAGATCCCAGGACCATGCTATCCCCTCTTCTGTAAATTTTCCCAAGTAAGTATTATGTTCTCCAGACATAGCCAAGTAAAACATATTAGCTTCAAAGTTGCTTGCCACTACCAAATGAGAGAATTCCACCATTTATGACTACCCTTCTACATATTTTGGATTAGAATATTACAAGCTAGTTTAACAATTAATTCCTTCTCAGAATGATACCAATTCCATACCAGTGAATCTTCCCTGGATCCCAATCTGATACCCACACAGTCTAAACAAAAAATATAACTCTTCCATACTGTTTCCGAATAATGTGCCTAATACCAATGGGTGTTAAATAGGTTCGAACCATCAGGTGAACAAATGTGATGAAGTGATGTACGGCCACAATCATCTAGATGGGATATAAGTTCTGGGATGAGCCTTCCAAAGTTGTTACATCCCACAATAGTTTCCACCCCAATATGAATGGTAGTGCCATAGCTGACCTTCCAGGCAAGGTGTGATTCAATCCAAGGAAATAGTTTCATAAATCCCTTCCAAAAGTAAGAGGCTCCCCTCCAATATCTGCGAGGATCTCTAATCCAATAAGGGAAAGATACACCTTTAAGATATTTTTTATAAATTAACAATTGCTAGATTCCATTACCTGTGATGGCCTGCAAGCAACTTCTCAAGACTAGAGCATAGTTGAGAAACTCAATATGTTTTATATCCAAATTACCACCTATCTCCATAGGTTTGGACAATTGGTCCCAGGAGGCTAGATGGTATCGTGAGCCCTCCAAAGTGTCAGACTAGAAAAAATTGAAAATCCTATTTTCCGATGGAATGTAAAATGGACTGTGGAATAAGGGCCAATGCGAACCAATAGACTGGGATGGTTGTTAAAACATATTTTACCAATGTCAGGCGTCCCCCGAGCAATAAATATCTATAAGCCCAAGAATGTATATGCCTTTAAAGCCTTCTAACCAACTAGTGATAGTTCAATATCCTATAATTTTTCGGCTTGAGGCATAAACCGATATATTTAAAACCATTTCCCATAAGAGATTTTTTGTTGGGGAGAATGGGGTCCAATTCCTCCACCAAGGAAGGTGTAGTCGTGCCATGATATAATTTAGTCTTCTCTTGACTAATTTCCATCCCAGTAACATAACAACGAATCTAAAGTAACCGATGAAATTACCCCCCCGAAGTGGATATGTGTGGGAATATTATAAACCCACTTCATACTTAGGATAACAATATTTAATCATTTTTTATTAAATTCCTACCTACTATCCTAGATAGTTGGCATCCACTTGCACCACTTGGTCAACACTTGCCATATATACCACAGGAATTCCTTTATCCTAATTTTGGTTAGATCTTGCCCACTTTATTGACTTCCAGAATTAGTAACTGTGCCTTCTTGCAGATTCTATCTTTATATTGTTCTTATCATGCTTTTATGTGGATAAGGTAAAGATAGTCAACTAGGAAACTGCTATCTTTTGTTGCCAACCCATCCTCCATTATTTTCTCTCCATATTCCATGGTTAGCATGTTTTTCCATCACTTATGACAACTCACTCATGGTTTAGCCAATTTGTTAGGTCCTTGACATATTTGGAAAGTGCTTTAGCCACCTATGGGGGTTTATCATATTCAGTAAGTATGATTTATGAGATAGCATGAGTTATCTCCTAAGCAAATTGAATTTACCTATGAAGGATGTATTATTTATCTACAATAAGTTGATCAATAATACATGGAAAGATATTGGATCATTCTTCACTTCTCTTGTATCCAATCTTACTATTCATCTCTATATTTTCATTGTGCATGCTTGCGAGAAATATATTTGTAGCAAGATCTACCTCATGTGCTTCTTCTTTGCATCAAGGCTCTATTTCTACATGGTATAAGAGCTGCAATTTCTACAGGGTATTAGAGTGCAAGGTTGTTCAAGTCCAACAGAGTTGAGGAGTTATCCGTTCTCTCTATTAGAGCGCATCCAGTCTCATATCCCTATTAGAGTGCATCCAGTCTCATATCCCTCTCTCTGTGAATAGCTTGCTATTAAACTTACAAGATTTTGTCCTAGTTTTATTTGTGTAGGTTGCAGAGAGTATCTCCTTGAGTGCATCAACATATCAGTATGGATTCTTCTTCAACTATGATCCTGACTCCCTTAAACTATATGAATAGAAAGCGGAAATTGGCATTCTATTGTGCAGTAAGGGAGTCTATAGAATTTCTATGGCTTTAGAAAATAAACCAAATTCTGTTGTTCAGAAATATAAGTGGCATAATAGGTTGGATGAAGCATATGGATTGCTTTTCCTCTCTATTTCCCCCGACCTAATATTTCATCTATATGGTTTGACTACTCCAAACCAAATATGGACCAAACTTGAGTCTCTCTTTGGAGTTCAAGATGAGTTAAGAGCGCATTAGTTGGAGAATGAGTTACTCTCATTGAGTCCAAACAGTTTCGATTCTATTGAAGGTTCTTTACCAAATTCAATTCACTTGTTCTATTTCTCAAGCAGTGTAAGATTGAAAAAAAGGAATATCCATTGATCCTTTCCATTCTTTCAAAATTGAGTCCTGAATACTCAATTTTCGTGTCTACTTTTCATGCTACCAGGCTTGCTATTTCTAATTGGAAAATTCCTTGTTTGAGTACATTCTTTGATTCATTGACAAAGGATCAAGATAAATTGATCCAGATGGGTGCTCTTATATCTTCCAAGGGAAAGTATCATGCTCTCATAGTTCAAGGAATCAAGAATTTCAAGTCCAAAGAGAATCAAATTGTGAAAGAGAAGAAGCCAAAGTCAGATAATGAAGATGAACGTTCGAAGCCTACTGATGAAGGTTTACTGAATAAATTCAAGAAGAAAGGAAGTACATCCAAGTGTTCTTATTGCAGCAAGGGATTTCATGCTGAGAAGAAATGTTTCAAGAAGAATATGGACATCATGTCTCATCTACTTGAGAAGCACAACATTGAAGTTCCAGATGAGCTAGAGAAGCCTACCGATCCTTCAAAACACTATCATAGTGCACAATTCCAAGGTGATATAAACTATGCCTTGAGTGACAGAGTTAAATAATTTCCTCACATCTCTGATATAGATTCACTTTATGATATATCAGAATCATAAATCTCAATTTTGTTCTTTGATAATCCACTTATCAGTCTCCTAGATTAATCTCCCAATGATTGTGATTTTTCACTAGATCCTGACTTGTCTTTGAGCAGCTCTTCCTCACTTCATTTAAATGTTTATAATTCTTATTTAGAATCATGTTTCTAGGATGATATGAATTCCATGACACCATCCATGCCTTCTACCATACCTATGAATACTCCTAAGACTATACTAACCCCAACTTCACTAGTTGATTCCTCATTGGTTTCTTATGCAATGTTACTTATATCAAATGGTTTCAAGTCTTGTCTATTTTTTGCTAGTTTTTTATACACGACCTTATTTATCATCGGAATTATCTTACACATGTTTTGATCTGTTCTAAACACTTATGTTTTAGATATCAAGTCCATCCATCATTCATATTTTTACAGTCATCAGTTTTCCCCAGTTGCTCATACTTTTCCTATTCTAGACCTATATCCTCATGGAGACACTGAATCCTTTGTATTTGTTTTTCCATATGATAATATTTCTGATATGTCAATATTTTCAGCCTCATATTAGATCTGGGAAGGTGCTACATCAGATTGGAAGAAAGATATGTGATCCACATCACAATTTTGCAGCTATACAAGGAACTGATTGTGTTAATGATTGTCTTAAGTTTTGTACTCTTTGGGAAGGAGTATGCATAGATATCTTTTCCTTTTCATATTGTGTTTCTAGATTAGATTTTGTTAGCAGTAAGAAGCATTTAGATAATGCTCCTACTTCATCAGAGGATGAGATACAAGGAGTCTCTCCTCTTCTGTCTTTCATATTCTACACTCTAGCGCATGATCATGGAGTTATTGATTTCTTCATCAAATTATTTCATCAAAAGAATTTCATTCAGCTCATTCAAGTGAATTTAAAGACATAATTGAAGACATATTTCAATTTTTTTTTATTGTACTTTATTGTTGGAGGATTTTCCCCATGTGGTTTTGCCTCTCTCCTCACTTTTCTGTACTAGATAATTGTAAAGGGTGACCATAGCCTTGTTGTTGGGACCTATATAGGTATATATTTCTAATTATTATAGATATATCATCGTAAATTTAGACTTAAAGGGGGGTTTCAAAATATTATGAACCCTCTTCATACTTAGGATAACAACATTTAATCATTTTTATTAAATTCCTAGATACTAGACTAGATAGTTGGCATCCAATTGCACCACTTGGTCGCCACTTGCGATATATACTCCAGGAGCACATTTATCCTCATTCTGGTTATATTGTGCCCACTTTATTGATTCCCATAATTAGTACTTGCGCCTTCCTGCAAATTCTGTCTTTATACTGCTTTTATCTTGCTTTTCTGTGGATAAGGCAAAGCTAGTCAACTAGGAAACTACTATCTTGTGTTGCCAACCCATCCTCGATCACTTTCTCTCCATATTCCATGGTTAGCATTTTTTTCCATCACTCATGACAACTCACTCATGGTTCATCCAATTCGTGAGGTCCTTGACAGATTTGGAAAGTGATTTAGACACCTATGGGGTTTTATCATATTTGGTAAGTATGCTTTATGAGCTAGCATGAGTTGTCTCCTAAGAAACTCAAATTTACCTATGAAGGATGTATTATTTATTTACACTAAGTCGATCAATAATACATGGAAATATATTGGATCATTCTTTACTTCTCTTGTATCCAATCTTACTATTCACCTCTCTATATTCCTTGTGCATGCTTGTGAGAATTATCTTTGTAGAAACATATACCTCTTGTGCTTATTATTTGCATCAAGAATCTATTTATACATGGTAGAAGAGCTGAAATTTCTATAATATGTTCCAAGATCCAATCAATAAAACATCATCGACAAATATCAAGTGTGTTAATTTAAGGGATTTGTTGATACTCAATCCTTCAATAATCCCGGATCTTTTGCTTGTCGTAATAAATAGACCGAGGCCTTCAATAATTAAGAGAAATAAAATGGATGAAAGGGGGAACCCTTGTCATATACCCCAAGATATCTTAAAGAATTTGGTTGTAACACCATTAATTAGTACAACCATATTTGTAGTCAAGGTACAAGCAATAATCCAATTTACCACATCTAATGGGAGTCCACTCTGTAGAAGAATAAGTTTCACCCTATCCCAATTGACTTTATCATAAGATTTATTTATATTAAGCTTGAGAATGTAATCAGATCAATTTTTGGTTTGGATTGTATGTAGAACTTCCTGTGTGATGCCAATGGCATTAGTGATCTGGCACCCTGCAATAAAGCCAAACTGTTGCGAAGAGATAACCTCATTGAGGAAAGGTCTAATACAGTTGGAAATAATTTTTGAGATGACCTTGTATGCCAAGTTGCAGAGTGAGATGGGTCAATATTCTAAGAAATATTGAGGCTTATCTGATTTAGGAATACGGGTAACAAATGTGGCGTTTAGGGCTCCATATCAAACCCATGAGTACGATAGTATTCCACTAGCTGAAGTAATTCTTTCCCCACAAGATCAAATAAGGACATATAAAATTATACAAGCCATCCATCTGGCCCCAGACTCTTGTCTTTGGCCATTTTTTAAAGTGTCGATTCCACTTCAGTAAGTGTGATAGTGCCTCCAATTTGAACACCTTCCTCTTGCGAAAATAATAGAGGGTAGCGTTGAACCAACTTTAATTGATCCAGTATATTAGGGTGTCCCAAATATTTTAATAAAGTTTAAAAGTGGTTGACGGATACGCTTTCCAAGTCAGTTTGAGAAGTGATCCAATGACCCATAGAGTCCTTAAGGTCCCATATAGCGTTATTTTGTCATCTTCCACTAGCGAATATCTGAAAAAAATTTAGTGTTTTGATCCCCCTCCTGGATCCAAATAACTCTTCTCTTGAGACACCATTTAGCTTCCATAAAATGAAGAATTTAATCCTTCCTTTATTATAAACATAATATTTCCCTTTTCACCTCAAGGGAGAAAGTCCCCAATAAATTGCTATCATATATTTTTTTCAATGTATCTTCAATCCTTTTAAGACTCGAGTTCTATTGCAAATATCTAGTCCTGATCTAGGTACACACCTCAGTCTTCAAGGTTTTTAATTTATAATAGAATAAGTCCTTCACATTTAACTGCTCAAGATTTGTTGTGTTATTCCAGACCTGAGTAACCAACTCCTTGAAACCTTTTTCAATTATCCAATTATGATTAAATTCAAAAGGAGATTTACCAATAGTAGCATGCCCCTCCCATTGTAGAAGTATCGAATATAGAGGATGTCACAGTCTAGGAGCATATATGGTTTAATTTTGTCAGTAGTGATTCCTTAATCAGAAATAGATCAAGATGTTTTCCCACAGCTGATGAGTCACTCCTACCATTCCTCCAGGTGGGTTTTATAACACCAGGAACAATATCAATGAGAGAGTGAGCTGCAAAAATATTATGAAAATAGTCAGAAAGGGAGTGAGGTCTAGAAAATTCCCCCCAAATTTCATAAGGTCCCAAAGACAGGTTCATATCACCAACAACAATGAGATGCAATGAATTAAGTAATTCAATGTTTGAGGTTTCATCCCAAAATGCTCGACGATCTGAATAAGTTCCATAACAATTTAATATGCTTAGCTCACCTTTAATCCCCTGATAGTTACCCAATAGTAACATCCCAATAGGTGTACTAAAATATATCAATTTAGATTTCAGAATATTTAATATGGATAGAATACCACCCGACTTACTAGACGCGTCAATAGCAGTAACATCCCACCCAGGGAAGAGTCGAAGAAAATATTCACAGGCTTTGTCAGCAGGAGCAATGGTTTCTTGAATTAGTAAAATATATTCCTTAACAGTTTTGAAGAATCATTTGAGGGCTCGAAATTTCTACCCCCCCTCAATCCCACAAATGTTGTAAGATAGTATAAGCATTACAGAACCCTTGGAGAGGGTTCCAATTATCTTAGGACCCTAGGGGACATTGGAGGAGAAGAGTTTGATACATAAGCTGCAACGATACGCTCATAAAGTGGAGTGTAAGTGGAATGAGGAGTCTATTTGGGGAGACCTCTTTCTAGTTTTCTATGTTTATCCTTGGCTTGAATAGTAACATTCTAAAAGTAGAAAGAATTGTGGGGATAAATGGTCGGACTAATGGAGGCTCAATCAGAGAATACCGGTAAGGAGGTGCAAGTTGCAGTTGATAAAACGTTATGTGTAATGTTCCCAGGATTAGTCACTAAGCCAGTACCTAGAGAAGGACTAAGTCGGGGAAACTCGACCGTACTAGCAAGAGTATGAAGAGTAACGAACCTCTTAGAATGTTCAAAAGCCAAAGGGGTGAATGTATCAAATATGGATCCCGTGTCACCCACAATGGGAGGTATATCAGATTTTTCGAGGTTTACCAATATAGGATCTATGGTAGAGGAGTAACTTATGTCACTACCCTCCCCACTTATAGGGTTCAAGGAAGAGGCTAGAATGTCAGTAGATTCAACCCCAATATTAGTAGTAACAACAAGTTCAGACAATTTAATGAGCTCTAGATCATGTGGAGTAATCTCATCATAACAGACATCTGGTTGAAAGTCTAACATACACATGTATAGAAGTGTCGAAGCATTAAGCAGGCCAATAGTCAGATGTAAGATTGTTGGTGATCCCACAGTATGATAGGAAGAGGTCTCCCATGTAGCCGATGATTTGTTCTATAAAAAACTACACTTGTGCACTATGTAATCATGGCTCAAATGACCGGTCTAATGACAGTTGTATCATCGAAATGGAATACTAAGGTAGTTGAGACGTTGAAGGAAATTAAAATCCCGCCAAATTATTTTAATATTCTCCCTTAGCCCCTCATAGATATCAAGATCCACCAAGATCCTAGCCATACGTTTGTCACCAGCATGCAAATTCTACTCGTTAAAATAGATGAGATACCCCAAGATGTTTTCCAAACCCGTCAATAAATCCTTGGTACAAAGTTGAAAGGGAAATTGAGGAAGGATTTTCCAAAGATATTGATGGTGTGGTATCTCCTTCTCCGGGTTAAAAATTATATGCCATCTATTAAGAACAAGTGAGCCCTTACCTAACTTCCAGTATCAGGATAGTACCTTATCTAGATCATCAGCATTGAGGAAGATAAATATGAACCATCCATTAGGTAACATGTCAACCTTTGGTGTATAATCAAGTACAGGGATCCAATTTTCTTAAACACATCTCTTCATATATTCCCTAATCAGCTGAACATTCCAGAAATCTGGTGACAATCAGTGTGGAAAGGTTTGCAACCTGGTCCATAGACACATCCCGACCAAGGGTATATGAAGGAAATACCGTCTAAGATCTGTATATTTTATGGATTCATCGTAGTCTAGCCTGAGTAACTGGTACCTCAGTGTATGGTGTATTTGAGTAGCCTGATACTCGATGAGGAGGAAGATGGCTCGAGTGGTCGAGGGTAAGGGTATTTGTGGGAACCCTAGTGACCGATATAAATTTTATGGATGGATTAACCGGTGTAAACCCATACCACAACGTTGGATGAATGGTTTCTTCGATAACCTTGTCTCCCAGTGTAAGTGGATTCTAAAAACCCTTCCTTGCAAGAGATTTATCTGAGGGTTTTTAAACCCTAATAGTATCCGCACCCCTACATCTGAAATCATAGAGGTTTGGAGATACCCCCATGTTAATAGAGTGACATTATGTTCCCTATATTTCTCGAATACACTCCGGAGACTGTCACCATCGACTGAAAGCAAACAAATACTGACCGAAGTCTCCCACTATGACATTAAGACATAAATTATAGATATCGAAAGAATTCCCACTTTTTTTTGGTGGTTGGTACTAGGTCATGTTATAAATAGGACTGAAATCCACAGAAATCCAAAGAAATAATAGAAGCATGGGTGTTTTCAACATATAAGTGGAACATCGAGAAACGGGGCAAATCTTCCCACCGAGATGGCTAGTAAGCCAAAGCAATACTAGGGTTCACAACAGAACAATATGGCAATGGGAAATGAAGCAAAGCCCCTCACAAAGGTGGCCATTAAACCTATGCAGCACTAGGGTTTACAACATACAAGAATCACAAGGCAAAAATACCAAACAATGACCAAGAGTTACCATACCATAATGTTACAAAGAAATGCCATCCTTTGTCACTTTATCGCTCCATAGAAAGAAATTTTACGAGTTAAAGTTATGAAGGTTGGTAGTGTTAAAAATATTTTGAAATTGAGACTTAATATGGGAATATGTTGAAAATTTGAAGATAAAGTGTTTTTCATTGTCCTAGTATCACAAAGATGACAAATTCTTTCATCTCAAGATGATCTAGAAATTGTTCATGTTTCAATATGTAGTTCATGAGAGTTGGTTTTTATTTTAGCAATGTTAAATTTTTTTATCTTCTAAGACAGAGTTAATATATATCTTATCCTCTGTCTCTTCATTGAACCACAAATTTTCCTTAACTTTAGATATCATATCAATTTGAATGATATCAATATTCCATAGAGTGGCCTCCTCTTCCAAGAATTGGCATCTTCATGACAACCACTCTTAGGGAGCATTTGACTTTAAGTGGTATTTGAATAAATCTTAAGAAGCTTATTGTATTACATGTTAGCCGTGTTATGCATGTACATTAGGTACCTAGTCATAACCATACTCTCAATGAGGAAAGATAAGTGTTTATGAGAAAGTTAGGATATGGTGACAACACTTTAAAATATAATACTTAGGTATTGATTTCACTTGTTGTTTAAACTAGAATTACAATGTGTGAGAAAAGAGTCATCAATGTAGAAAGAAAAAAAATATTTTCAACACTTTAGCTATCACTGTTATACTTTAAGAATGTCAAATGTGGAAATACAACATATCTTAATACTTGAATAAAATTAAGAAAATCCAAAAAATCTTCATAAACTATAATTTTAAAATTAATTGGGACTATGTCTTGATCAAATATTAACCAAGTAGTCTTCAATGTTATAATATCCTTAAAATTTGAGAGTCTTAAATAATTCCATGACAAAGGTTGTTAGAATTAATATATATGTCTTCTTATGCATAATAATATACCAAAGTACTGAATCAATGATTTATCATGTCATGTAATGAGTGGGGCTAACATATTTGGTTTGTTTGGATGTAGTTAAAGGAAAAAAATTACACCCTTTCCTAAATATGCATCAAGGATTTTGGGTTACTTACAATGCACTTTGGTAGAGTGTAAATCCATAATTAGATATTTGAATAATAAATACAAAGTGCAGAAGTTAAACAAAAATAAGCTTAGTGTTATTACTTTTGTTAGATTTTTATCATTCTAAGCTAGCATTATGATCTTAGGATCTTTAACTGAGAGAATAACATGCACAAAAATAAAACACAAGAGACAAGAGACACAAAGAATTTTCCTCGGGGAAACCATAAAGGAGAAAACCCTGCAACTTCCTCAAAGATAGAATGAGCACCAATGGCAGCAGTAAAACCCGAAAACATAAAGATGATCTCCACATCTTCTGTCTCTCTCTCTCACACTGAGAGAGCTTCTCTTCTCTCACTCATGCACCCCAATGAGTGAGTGTGTGTATGATAAATATAGAGGCTCACTATCTATTTATATTCTTTCGTTCACTTGAAGCGCACTCCAACATGTCAGCCTCACTTAACAATTACTTACTAGAGTCGACATCTCTAGGAGTGTCTAATAACCCCAGTGCCCCACAACTTGTGGGGACTTTTCTCTCTGCTAAAAAAGGAGGGTTAACCTTGACTTAGATGGTGGGGACTATTGCCTCGACTTACAATGACTCACCTAGGGTTGACATCACTAGGATAGTCTAATAACCCTAGGGCCCCACAACTGTGGGGACTTTAACCCTTGACCAATAGGAGGGTTACCCACAATGACTTGACATGACTTGTTTACATTATGGAAACTTCCCGATCGGAACAACGGGGCATGACATGACTGAATTATATTATAGACACATCCCAGAATAAACATTGGGGTACAATACATAAGATATATGGATGAATACATTCTGAAGTGACAAATACATCAACACTCCCTCTTAACTAGGAAGGTATTCTCTCGACACAATTTATCAGCACAAGTCTTCTTCTCTGTATCATCTAAATCATCGTCAAGTTCTCGTCATCTTCATCTTCAAGTCATCTTCATCTTTAGGTCATCTTCATCTTCAAGTCATCTTCATCTGGATCTGGATCATCACTCGATCTAGATCATCATCATTGGATCTAGATCATCACTCGATCTGTATCATCATCACCAGATCTAGATCATCACTTGATCTGGATCATCACTGCTGGATCATCATCAAGTCTGGATCATCACTTGATCTAGATCGTCATTGCTGGATCTTCATCAAGTCTAGATCATCAATTGATCTGGATCGTCACTGCTGGATCATCATCAAGTCTGGATCATCACTTGATCTAGATCGTCACTACTGGATCGTCATCAAGTATGGATCATCACTGCTAGATCATCATCAAGTCTAGATCATCGCTTGATGTGGATCGTCACTACTGGATCGTCATCAAGTCTGAATCATCACTTGATCTAGATCATCATCAAAGCTGGATCATCACTGAATCATCATCATCATCACTACTTCTGCTATCTCAATCAAATGGTGCTATCTTCTTCATTCTTCTCGTCACAGGAAGTTCTACAGAGTCAGTCCTGTAGGCCTACCCTTCATGTAGGTCTTCATCAGCTCTTATATCTGACACTTAAGTCAGAATGGCCCACCCAGCTCTTACATCTGACCTCATCTTGTCAGAAAGGCACGCCCAACACTCACATCTGACCTCATCTTGTCAGAAAGGCCCAGCACTCACATTTGACCATGTGTAAATACATCGCGCCAGAATGGCTCAACACTTATATCTAATCATGTGAAAGCACATCGCATCGAAAAGGATTTTCACTTACATCCGACCCCATCTTTTCAGAAAGGCACAGCACTCACATCTGACCATGTGTAAACACATCGCGCCAGAATGGCTCAGCACTTATATTCGACCTCATCCTGTCAGAAAGGATCTGCACTTACATTCGACCATGTGTAAACACATCGCATCAAAAGGGCGTGCACTCACATCTGATCATGTAGGAACTAATCCTACCATCGCATCAGAATGGACCCCAGTCCCAGACTGAGCTACCTAGTAACTGACCAGGTGCCTCCATTCTCCCAGAGAATGGCAGTTACCCTTACATCTGACCTACTTGTCAGAATGGCCAACACTCACATCTGACATGGGAGGAACCTAATCCTTTAGCCATGACAGAATGGTTCAACCCTTACATCTGATCAAGTGGGAACACATCCCTCTCTCACATCAGAATGGCTTCTCAGTCCTAGATTGAGTTTTCCTGGTAACTGACCAGGCACCTCCATTCCCAAAATGGAAATAGCACTCATATCTGACATGAAAGGAACCTAAATCCCCTCACCATGACAGAATGGCTCAGCCCTTACATCTGACCATGGAAGGAACTTAATCCTCTCCCATGTCAGAATGGCTCTAGGTCTCATCATTTCCCCTTAGAGGGAACCTCGATCTCGAGAACACCAAGCTTCTTCCTGAAGTACTCAAACTTCACTTTGGACATTTCTAGCATAAAATCACATAAGGGCTGATTACGTCCAAGGATGACCTGCGAGCTTCACCAGGACTAATTACATCTGAGGGAAACCTGTCCTATCAGCTATGCTAGAAATCCTTCATTTAAGAGATCTTGATCTGGATCACTGCTCCTCTCTACATCATACAACAAATGCAAGTCAGATCAACCAAATAAAATAGTAGTTTTCAAAAGAAACATACTACCTCCCAAATAGAAAATGGCAACATATTTTGCCTCAGCTGTACTTAGCGCCATATAGGAATTCATCCTACCAAACCAAGAGATCACACTTGAGCCCATACTGAAGTAGCACCTCGAAGTGCTCTTCCTATCAATGGCGCTTCCTGTTCGATACGAATCCACATAATCTTTTGATTCGCCTCATGCTTGAGCCCATAATTAAATGTACCCTTCAGGTACCTTACTACATGCTTTGCAACCATCAGGTGAACATGTCTCAATGTGTTCACAGCAAAGCAAATATCTGGTCTTGTATTTTTCGGGTACATCATCTGAAAATACAATGTGGCATCAATCGACTTTGATGAAGCAACACTCAATAGCTCATGATCGATTCCATAGGTGTGGTCATTGCCTTGCAGTCCATCATCCTGAACCTCTTCAAGATCTCTACTGCATACTTCCCTAGTCCACACCTCCATGCCTAGAAAATAGTGCATCGACACATAACAGGAGCATCACTGGTCTTCCGCCTTCAACCTTGAAGCAAAGGTTGGAATCTGCTTTAATCTCAATAAAGCCTAGAATCATCGGTAATATGTCCATCCTGTCGTACCATGTCGAACCTCAGGATCTTCTGCAGTCACTCCCTCTGAAGCATCATACTCCCTCTGTCTTTCGTACTCTATGCACCAAAACATTTTGTACCGGAGTGACAAGTAGCTTCCTCTGCTACTAACATTCTATGTATCCATCTAGGATCACTGGATACCAATATCCTCTATCTTGAATTTTTTCAAAAGTTCTTATTGCACCCATCTGTGAGCTTGTCATCTTCAACCTTGTAGCAAAGGTTCAAATATTCATCAATCTCATTATGTATGTGTTATCCCATGATTGTTCCATCTACTGCATGATGGAACTATGAACTTCTCTTCAGGTCTCGATACTGCATCCTAGACATCATTCTTCTTGAACTGGTCTTCCCTTTCTTCTTGGTTACTTCCTCATAGTTGGAAGGTTCTTTATTAATGATGTCGCTTCATTTTTCATATTTATTCTTCATCTTGAACTGTCGCCACTTGTTCTTTGGAACAAGTCTTATCCTTCTTTGCTTGTAGGTGATTTCCTACAAGTCAAATGCATTTGTATGGTTAGAAACATTTCATAAGGAATATTCATACTGGCAAGTTCTTATGCATAAATATATGATCATGCAACTACTTTAGCCAATACAACATTCATCCATATCTCACTGAAACTTTCTAGATGCCTTCCATCTCTACCAGGACAACATTGAGGTTGTGCACTAATCCAATATGTCAGCAAAGAGGTTTCATTCTAGATAAGTAGCAATGGAGAGTTGTATAGCACCATGAGCTACTTACCCATCACATGCATATTAGTAGTATATTGTCATTAATGCAAACATCCTATCATGCATAATACATCAACTGAATGTAAACAAATGCATAACAAAACAATATCATGAAATGACAATTGAATACTTATCTTTATTTGTTTCGTGGGTAGACTCCTTCTTGAGCCTTTAGCTTCATCATCTTCTTCATTCATCATAGCATCATTTCTTATCCAAATGATAAGATGGATAAGAGGTTCTTCAAGACTTGAGTTCTTCATATTCCTCATCGCTTGAGGGATCTTCTTTGGATGGTGAGAGCTTGATCTTCAGTTGCTCCTATCTTCTCTTCTCTTATTATGAGTTGATCTTCTTCTTCTTATGTGTGCTCTTCCCAGAGTCTGCTGAAAGTAATCACTTCCTTCTAGCACACATTCCTCGCATGAATGAATGCCATGATCTTGGGAGGCCATTCGAGGTGGCTATCACCACTTCTGCATTCTTCACTTCTTCTTTTACCGCTTCAAGTTGTTCTTTGATTTGAGAGACCCTTGTAAAGTATGACCGTATGGTCTCTGCATTCTGGATCTTCACATTCTTCAACTGGTTTCTTAAGGTCATATTCCTATCTATGTTCTTTCCTTCAACTAGCTTGGTCAAGGAATCAAACATCTTCGGTGTCTTTAGGAAATATACTTATGGTACAAGTTGATCCGTGATTGAATCAACAATGATCTTCTTGGCCTTGACCAAGTTCTTCTTGTGTAAGGCTTCTAGCCTCATCTCCCTCTGGAACTGGAAACTATCTACTTGTGTAGGCATCCAATTCATTTTCTTCAGGGAGATCATATGCTTCCATGCTTGGAAGTTGTCAACTTCACCAAGCTGATGTGATAGATCACTTTGAAATAAGAACCTCAAATGAAAATGGCAAAAGATTAGATCTTACTGATTTGAGGTGTCCGTCCCGGTTCTGGAGCTGGCTGATCTAGGGTTTGTCAGAGAAACCCTAATTTTCAAAACTTGGAATCTTTTGGATTTGTTTGGATATAAATATATATATCTTCAAATGGAGCTGTCCAATGTACTCCTCTTCTTAAAACAGTGGAGGGAAGCTCTCGGAACAGGAAGCCCTAGTTTTCCAATTTCTTCTACAGAAATGCCTGTTACTGTTTCTATAGTATCTCCAAAATTGCTGCTCCTATATGTCTGAACTTTGTACTGAGGTAGCCTCGTCTCTCCCTGTTCCAACACCATAGGTTTCATCAGAATTGGTTTCACCAATTGGGACTTATGATTGTTTTCCCAAGGTGACCTATTACAGGACTGTTCAGAATAGTGAAGTTGTACGGACGACCAAGTGTCATTGGTTCATCTTCTGAGTCTAAAACTTGGACCACATAATTTACAATCCATTCCATTGCTGGAACATCTTTATTAATTTCATTTGGACCTCTGTATCCCAAGCTATAGCAATTCTCCCCAAGTGTCCTGTTTAGGGATGAATTCTGGAAGAGGCCGGAACACTAAATTGGAGGGATCATATCTCACATAATTTAGTGAATCTGAGGCTGAATTTTGGATACAGTGTAAATTAGGGTTTCATATTTGGCCTCTGCAAGTTTCAGCTCCCGAGCATTCCCCAATATCTGGATATAGTGAATGTACAAAAACTTAGCAGTTTTAGTATTTAGGGTTTTTCTAGCTCGGGGTCAAACTAGGGTTTGAATTTCCCAGAGTTTCACCCAACCAAAAAGCTTGATCTAGGTATCTAAACTTCGATTTTGATGAGGAGAGAAATCCTATGCCGGTATCACTAAAAAATTTCTCTTCTGTAGAAAGCCCTAATTTCCGTACCGAAAATTGAAAATTGCTCGGAATCGAATTCCACTTCGACAGAAAGATGCGCCCTTCAATGGAGAGTCAGCCTAGCATACTTTTGCTGATGGATTGTGGAGAGAGACCCACAAATTAGGGATCCCTAGTTCTATAGCTGCATAATGTCTTCTTCTCAGGTTACCTCTGATACCATGTTAGATTTTTATCATTCTAAGCTAGCATTATGATCTTAGGATATTTAACTGAGAGAATAACATGCACAGCAATAAAACACAAGAGACAAGAGACACAAAGAATTTTCCTCGGGGAAACCATAAAGGAGAAAACCCCGCAACTTCCTCAAATATAGAGTGAGCACCAATGGTAGCAGTAAAACTCGAAAACATAAAGATGATCTCCATAGCTTCTGTCTCCCTCTCTCACACTGAGAGAGCTTCTCTTCTCTCACTCATGCGCCCCAATGAGTGAGTGTGTGTATGATAAATAGAGAGGCTCACTATCTATTTATATTCTTTCATTCACTTGAAGTGCACTCCAACATGTCAGCCTCACTTAACAATTACTTACTAGAGCCGACATCTCTAGGAGTGTCTAATAAACCTAGTGCTCCACAACTTGTGGGGACTTTTCCCTCTGCTCAACAAGGAGGGTTAAACTTGAATTAGATGGTGGGGACTATTGCTCCGACTTACAATGACTCACCTAGGGTCGACTTCACTAGGATAGTCTAATAACCCTAAGGCCCCACAACTGCGGGGACTTTAACCCTTTGACCAATAGGAGGGTTACCCACAATGAATTGGCATGACTTGTTTACATTATAGAAACTTCCCGATCAGAACATCGAGGCATTACATGACTCAATTATATTATAGACACATCTCGGAATAAACATCAGGGTACAATACATAAGATATACGGATGAATACATTCCGAAGTTACAAATACATTAACAACTTTTAGTATTAGTAGTATCTACCACATGCTTAAAAAATAATGAACGTAATATCCACAATATTAAATATTGCATCCATATAAAGTTTAGACATAAGACCTAGATAATGAAAACATTCATGGTAGAAAGTTGAAATACAACAAAAAATTTATAACTAGCAATTGCACTAGAAGGTGCAATGGAACGCCGAAAGGAAAAATAAAATAAACAGAGAGTAAAGTAAACGTGATGTCATGAAGGGTTCCCTCATATTTATTGAAGTTCCATGAAGAAAACAATTAGATAATAATTTTTTTGGTCTGTTCACTTCACGTTTAGATTCCAAGAAAAATGATTCGCTATCAAAGATGCAATGGACAATGTTTTTCTCAAATGAAAAAAATGATAAAATGATGATGCAAATAAAGAGAATATCACAAATTGTGCATTGAAGGTTAAGAGAGTAATACACTTAATTATCTTGAACACTTATTACTATTTATTATTGCACCTATGTTATCTCTAATGTGGTCATTGTTGTCACACATGTAAAGAATTTTTTGCAATAACTAAAAAATTCGTAAAATTTAAATTTTTTTCATGTGACATAAAATGTCAAATGTCACTGCTAATGTACCCCTATCTGTTAGCAGATAATAAAACAGTTTGTAAGATGAGACACAGATTACTCCTTTATAAGAATTTGTATTATCTAGAGGCTTATCTTTAAAACTGTGTTAGTACTGTTTTCAACTTAGCAGTTGTAAATTTCCAAAAAGTAGAAAAGAATCTTGTATTTTACTGATGCTAGGTATATCGTTGATTTCTTTTGTCTAGCAGGGGAAAGTTTCTTAGGGATGATCGGGGCTTGCTTAGCTTATAGCTAACACAATGGGACTGATGGTTCATTACAGGTTTTAATAGGTAAGTGTATGTTCTAGTAAAAATAATATATATATACAGATCAAGAAGATACTTCTCTAGCATAAATATGATGCTAGACTTAGAATGTTTAAATGCAGCTTGTCTCCATAAGAGGTAACATTGATCTTATTTCAGTCGTCACAACTCTATAAATATTTTACAACAAAACTGCATATGCATGGATTAATTTGCATGATCAGAATACTGTCAAAAGACATCTTCTATATATATATTTTTTTCTTACTTATGTCCCCAATTCCATGCTATATTTGGATTTGAGATTTTCTTCTTATCCGAAAGAGTTCATTTTTTAAACTTTTACAATTCTTATCTTGATTGCATTTTCTTTATATTTCACACCTCAACTTCTTGGTGTACCACTACCTATAACTATACCTTTATACAAGTTGATTAATACACTTTCAGGATAAGTTTGTTGATTACTATACCATAGGAGATCTTATTTTTACTTGGCCTATTTAACCTTGAACTTCCCAACTCTAACGAAATCAAATTGCTACCTTTGGATCTCCTTTTTATATAGTTTAAAAAAATACAACATAAGAATTTTTACTGTAACAAACAAAGTTAGCAAAATAATTCGAGTTATAAAATTAAACTCTAGAAGAGTATCCAAGCCTTAAACCTATAGTTATTATGCTAAACTTTGAAATATTTCAAAGGTAAGATATTTTTGATAAACATAGCAATTGCATTGATTTAGTGATTATAGGTTTTGATAAATAATGATTTTAATTACAGATTTAAAACTCCAATGTGACTATAGAACTTCTACCCACGCTGGAGATAAATCTCGAAGGACACATGGAGGGGGTAAAGTCATAGGTTAAGTTGACTTGTGTTTTCCCTAAACTTCATTTTGCAAAGGGCAAGGGTTTCTTTGTCTGCTGCGGCCGAGCTGGGAGCTCGTGGCCGCCATCACTCCTTGCTACCCTCCAGCTTTGCATTTCCATTGCGAGCTTGGTCTTGTGAGAAGTAAAAACCGGTTTTAAGAGCTCTACGACTACTGTGAGTAAAATTCATTTCCTTCATCATTTTAGGGATTGAATTCGTAATTTAACAAAAAAATGACAGAGCTTTGTAAGAGAGTGCTCTTTGTTTTAGCTGGGTTGTTGCTTGCCATCCTCTGGATTCGTGATTTAGGGTATTATTTATAACTGGTACATTTATATGATCCAAGGAAATCCTCTTCCTTGTGCCATCACGCTACTCCAGTTGCTTGCATCTACGATTTCTTCAACGATAATCAAACAAGTAACTACCAATCATGACTTTTGTTTTACAGCGGTTAGTTTTAGTTTTACAAAAAAATTGTTTTTTTAATTTTGTAACTAAAAAACTTATCTTTTGTGCAAGAATCCTCTCATGACAAAATAGGTCTAGCTAAAATCACACCTCTCCATTCACGGCCGCGCAACCCTGGTAAGCCCCGGTTGAACTGAGGGTTTTCTCCTACATTGATGTGGTGGTTGGAAATAATAAGAGGCCTCACCGTACTGGATGGGATTTACTATTGGGTTAATACTTCTTGGTTTTATGTTAGTTTTATACCATTTTATAACCCTAATGGATGTTATGTGTAAAAACTTATAGGCTGTAGCAGCCATGACTTAGGGTTTTTCGTGCTAGAGTCTTTATGGCCTAAAAGATGAAAAAGCTTTTTGCTTTACAAAACTTGGCTTAAGTCGTAATGGTTTAAGTTTGAAAATGTTGTTTTGTTTAAGCTTGTATAAAATGTTAAACAGGTTGAAACCTCGACCATAGTTATAAAAGGCCTATGAGCCATTATGCTAAATTCTATTTTGTCTCTTTTTAAAATCTCGACAGTGTTATTTAATTTAAAGTTATTCTGCAATTTAAATGGTTTACATTAAATTATATTACTGGATCTTTTACAGTATTACTGAGTAAATTTAGTACTCTGTTTTTCGCTAAAAAGGGTTATTATTTTTGGAAAACCCTACAGTTCTGTAATAAAAATAGATTTTACAGGAATATATTTTAGTTCTGATTTTCTATTTTGTTTTCAGTAATTTTTTTTACAGCTCTTAAATTTTTGTATTATGGTTTTTAAAAGAAAAGTGAAAGTTTGTTCTTAGGGATAAACCCTTCCTCCTGTAAACCTTAAGTAAGTCTGGAAGGTTACATTAAAAACATCTGTATTTCTGAACAGATTGTAAAATATGAACTTGAAGTAATTTATTAAAAAGACCTATGGAGTATTATCTTGGCTAAAACCCTAGTACTATCTTTTTACTCTTTCTATGTTTATTAACTTTATCTATTATGTTTATAATAATTATTAGTACTAGTAATGCTTCTGTGAATAGTATGTCTACAAATTTTTCATAAATAATCTATTCTTTTCCTGTGATTAAACAGTACAATTACTTCCTATAGATAGAACATGTACAACTATATATATGTAAATTAAACATAAAAGAAATCATTTGCATTTTTCATTCAGAGTTGATAAACAAATCACATCTACTTAATCAACCTGGTGTACTAGAGTACTGCCTAAACAAGGCGTGGAAAAATACAGTATGGTAATTTATTTCTATTCACTTTTCATTTAGCAATAACACTACTGTTTTGAACATAATATACAAATTACTAATTTATCACTAAACAAATGCTCCTTTCTGCATAAACCCTAACAAAACACTAACTTAAAACCTAGCAAACATTTACTGAAAACAGTAAATAAATTATAAATAACTTGAACAAATAAAAACCTATCAAATGATGAGGTGACAACAGCTTAGAGAGGCTGTTACTCCCAACCAACCCTGGAGAAAGCTTAGTTTGCACTTTCTCAGTATTAATTCTTGCACATGATCTAGGAACTAAGAATCAATCTCATGAAAGAATAATCAACAAATACTTATGAAAATGGTGTTAATCGAAACCGGAATTGGTTTCCTCTCTGTATATTTAATAAACAATGAATGGTTACAATACCAATGTTAAGCAATATCTTAACTCCATGAAGAATTTGAATACCTAAGGAGACAATTCGAATTCAGTGAGTGAGTCTAGCTTAACTGACTCTCAACCATTGGTTCACACTCAGCTAACCACTTGACCAAAACCCTAATTGACTCACCAAACCCTAACTGAAGTCGGAGTGCAATAAATGACTGAATCTCAACTGAAGGAGATCAAACACATGTCATAGCAACCCAACCATCAAGTGCTAGTGCTCCATGACTTCAATGAGCCCCGATGAGGTTAACTGAAGCTGAACTGACCATCATAAGTTGGTGGAGGCACCTTGTTGACTCCAGATCATTAAATAATCATTAAATAATATATTTAATGACAGGAGGTTCCTTAACTGACTGGTTGAACTGATTGTAACCACCAGTTAGCAATTAGGTGCATTAATGTCACTCAGATCACCCCCGTAGTGCTCCAGTTAGCCTCCTTGACTGTAGGAGAAGGCTAAGTTAGCCTCCTTGACTGTAGGTAGGCGTGGGTCCGACTGGATGATGGCAATTAATGCTCCACTAATGTCAATTAATGTCAATTATACTTAGGATAGTGGTTCAACTAGGCTAATTTGACCAAAAGAGTGTGTATGATGGTAAATGTATCCAAGACTCGGGACCACCAATCATGTTTCCTAGTCCTCCTGGAAGAGTACTGGGTGCAGGATGTATTCTTAAGTCCTTTTGTCACCTGATTGGTCAAATTACAGCAGTAATTTCCAATCCCGCTTATAACAATAAGAAATTCAACCTAATAGCTGCACAAGTTCAGTTCTCAATAGTTAACCCCTCAAACTCACTTCAATAAGTCCCCTCCATTGAATTTTTCATATGCACTTTATTCACACTGAATGATCACATTTTCAGAATGAACAATCTCAGCTGTCTTCAATGGGAAGTTTTACAATGATGCCTAGGTCTTCTGGGTCAGTTTTTACTTAATGAGCCACCTGCTCCAATTCCACTTTCTTGGGGAATCATGACCACAAATATAGGGAAGTTGCCACTTGCAATAGTTAGTAGTAGTTTGAGGATGCTGCCACTTGTCAGTATACTCTCCACCCAGTCTCCTCCACCAAGTGACCTGTTAACACTCTTTTAACAGCTTCCCTATGCTGTTGTCTCATCATTTATTTATTTATTAATAAAATATTATGAAATACATTAATTATCCTTCACCCCACTTGGTCATCAATTACAAAATTAGCATAAAATATAACATAATGTTCCTCAATAACATTAAATTGTTGTGCAAATTGGGGCATGTGACATACACACCCCCTTAATTTATAACATCGTCCTCGATGTTATTTATTCCTCGTCCTCAAAGTTTCCCTGAAATAGAATTGGATATGCATCCGGCATATGACTTTCCAATTCCCAGGTGGCTTCTTCTGGACTAAGGTGCTTCCATTGCACCTTCACCTGACCAATTGTGCGATTCCGAAGCGAGATATCCCTCCTTTGGAGGATACAATCCGGTTCCACCAGAAAATATCCTTCGGGTTCCACCTGCACATCATTCCAATTAATAACATGAGTAGCATCATGTACATATTTTTTTAA
>LPNX010729958.1:40269-92729 GCA_001517045.1 Pseudotsuga menziesii | reverse complement strand
ATTGGATCATTCTCCCTGATAGAGAAGCTAGTTATTTTGTTAATAAAATGGGCAGTGGAGACGACTCGATTTTATGAATGAGTGCTCCTCCAAGTTTTCTATAGCATTGTCAAGCAACGTTTCATGCTCCTGAATGGTTTGTTTCACTCCCCTGAGTCGCGGAAGGAATTTCCACAGAGGTCTTCTCTGTGTTACAGAGTTCTGGTTTCTTTACTGAGTTAAAGTCGGTGTTGTTGTGTTTTCCTGGTGGTTCTGTTGTGATATGCACCCTGGTGCATTGTTCTGCTAGCTAGAACCGTGGACAAGGGGTTCCAGAGTGATTCTCTATGTTATAGAGTGAAGCCTATATGGCTGTGTTTTCTTTCAGTATTTATATGTAGTGCATCCTTGTTTGGTTGAAGGCCTAGGAGTGGAGTAGGGCCAGTGTTGGGCTAGGGAAAGAGCTAGGAAAAGAAGGAAAAATATACAAGGATAAATCAGCCGCGCAAGAAAAGGAGAAAAAGTGCACACGCATCAGGGTAAAAATAGGTCAAGAAGAAAATGAAGAAACCAACACACGAAGGAAAAACATGCGCGTGACGGAGGAAAGGTAGGATAAGGATGGAAAGAAGTTGCAACGAGGATGCTGTGACAAGGAAGGCACATTCGGAGTTGGAGGAAGAGGAAGCTAGAGAAGTTAAATCTAGACAGGCGAAAGTCAAGGAAGATTGCAGAAGGATGAACCAGCAGAAGATGAAGGATAGTTTTATGAATATTTATGACCAGTACAAACGAGCTGAAAGATGTTTCCGTGACTAGTTAAGGATTTGGTTAATGCATTGCAGGATTCTTGCGGCTAAGTATGGGATGACATTAATGTAACAGAGATATTTTGTAGTTGTTGAGTCTATAATAACTAAGTTGTACTCAGTCGACCCTGCGTGGTCTTGTAGATATTATAAATAGGAGGAATCCACTCTGTATAAGGGTTTGTTTGGTTCGTTCAGTAATTCACTCATTAGCAGAGTAGAAGACTCAGAGATGAGTCTGGTAGGAGGAAAGGGCTATTGAGTCGTGGATCTTGCAACTGTGTACGCAGATCGCTAGTAGTAGGAGTAATCTGCAGCTGAGTGCGCAAATAGTAAATAGAAGAGTCGATCTAGGTTGTGTGTGGATCAGTAGGAGTAGATAGGGAATACAACCAGAGAGCATGAGACAGAAAGAGATTGATTTACTTAGAATTATCTTTAATAATAGTCTGCAGGTCAAAGACTACAAGGTGCTACACACATTTCTCATGCCAGATGAAGAGAACCTTGGTATTTTTTCCCAGATGGGCTTCCACATTATTTCCTATGTTGAATGATTGATGACTTTTGAATGTGTATACAAATGTCAAGTAGTTTCTTACTGTATATTGATGAGTTAATGTTGAATGTATGCCACCATCTTATTAATTAGTGAACGAATGAATGTTTAAATCATTAATGGAATGTTATGTATGAGTTCATGGTCAAACTGCTAAGTTAAACTATAAGTCGAGCGCTATCTATCAAGTCTAAGGAATCACCTGTGTCGCACAAGTTACATCATTTTTTGAGAATAAGGACAAGGTTGTGTCACGCAGAGGTTTCGACACCTCACGGCGTTGTTGTCGTGTGATAGTAGACTCCATCTTGTCGGCTTTTTCGAGCACCTTTGTCGTGCGCCAAGGGACTATAATCCATCGCCAACTCTGAAAACATGGTTTTGAAAGTTACACATTAAGATATCTCAGGTGATATTGTGCCTGCCTCATGGGCGTTGCCGACTAAGCTTGCTCTATCAGGCTGATGTCTTTTGGTGTCTTGTTGGTATTGTGTTGGTGTTGAACCGTGGGTCTAGAAAATAAGGAAAAATGGGCCAAAAAATGGTTCCGTTGCAAGGACCATTACCCATTTGAGTTGAGGGAAATGTTGTGGCATCCAACGAAGAACATGATAGAGGACTGGGTGGAGTCTAAAACGCTAGAATTCGCACAAGAGGAGAGCACAAGATCTCAATTAAGCGTAGGAAAATGGGTGGACGAGTACATATATTTTGATATTCACGAGGTCTTCTTTGCAGAGTTTCCCATTGTACTGCATGAGTGGTTGTCAATATTGGCAAGAAGGCAGACAAATTTCCAGAGAAGAGAAACAGTCAAGTGGAATGACCAGTTGGTTCATGAAGTAACCAATGTAAGTAACACCATCTCCAGAGCTGTTGATTTTTGGGTTGACAGTATTTTGCAAGGATATATTACTGTCATAACACCAAAATTTCATAAAAATTTAAAATTTTTAAGGTAACATAAAATGTCTGAATACACAGTTCACTAACTGCTAGCGGTTAGCAGAAAAATGAAATAGTTTAACAAATGGTATTAATTAGTTTCAAAATACGAATGCAACTTTAATTTTCATAAGTTATATAAGAATGGCTTGTATACAGATTTCTTTTAGCTTTACTAATAATTTTACTTTTGGCAAGTAGGTGAAAAACTATCTTTGAAAACTCAGGGCTTACTTAGAATTATGCTAATGCAAATGGACTACTGGTTCTTACAGGTTCAATAGGTACGATCAATCAAGTGGAATTTTAATTTGTAAGGTAGCGAGAAGTATTTATGTGGCATGTTAATATGCTAATAAATCGATTGATTATTTAAAAGCAAGGCTCTGATGAGGTAAAGTAATTTTCTTTCATAGTTTTGGTTCTGAGACAGTATTCAAAGGTTAGCCACCAAGATTGTTATCCTTAACCTACTTATCTAAACAAATAGATCCTCATTGTGAGCTTAGAGCTCAAGTTCTTCGCTATACAATTACTTTTATTTTAACATGCTCATACTGCTAATGTTATTTTTAATGTTCAAATGTACTGTCTTTTACGCATGATTGTACTCCTATAATTCTCAAAGGTAAATATTACCAATAGATTACATATTTCTACTTTGTGTCTTCTTTACTAGTCATGAAAATTATCAACCTATTGATTGTATATAATTGGGCTAACCTTTTGCGCTTAATAAACATCAAGTTATAAACTTCGATTCCTAAGATATTGCCTTACTGCAAGTATTATTGTAAAAGTATATAATACCACATCACTTTTATTGAGAGGATGTTCCTTCGCTTTGCTTGCTCCGTAGCTTGTGTTTGATACTGTGTGGTCTCCATACCTAGTCTTATGGTCTCGAATCTTCTTGGGTGTAAGATTTACTGTGCAAGTGGTTTTTGATTAAATGTTTGGCTCGAGGCCTGACAAGGTTTTTAACTTTGTTTGAAAGTTCCTCGCCACGAATTTATGGATTTTTAAGTTGGTTTTAAACTGCCTCCACTCCAAGGTCGACGTAGGGGTTTGAATACTCCTCTGTGTAATTCACTTAAGCTCGTTACAGCTCCTTCACTGCTCGATTTCTCTTCTGACTCGTAGGTAAAGACAATTACAAATATTTATTATGAAATCTCTGTTGTTAAGTTATATTGTAGTTAGGGTTTATGCTTAGAAGCCGAGTATTGTTCTAACACTTGGTAATGTGCTATTTACCTTTTTATCCTCTGTCCTCAATCATTTACTCTTTCGAGAAGGTGGTTGAGGTAGTTATTGTGTGGGGCAGTGTAGAACATGGCAGACTACAATCTGCGCAGGCCTGTAGATTGGGGGATCACATAATTTTTCTTATGCAGGAAGCAAGCACGTGATGCGTGCCCTGTCCATTAGAGGAGGTTGCATTTTGAGTTTTACTCACCCCTCCTCAGTCACTCATTCACCCCGTCATTATTCACTCGAATGATTCCATCCATTTGAACTCTGGGAGTCTGCTAAGGTGCGTTGTGCGTTTACCCTTTTGCAGAACCTTGGTGTTGTTTATTGATTATCAATATATTGTTCAACTTTCAACATTGGATCATTCTCCCTGATAGAGAACTAGTTATTTTGTTAATAAAATGGGCAGTGGAGACGACTCGATTTTATGAATGAGTGCTCCTCCAAGTTTTCTACAGCATTGTCGAGCAACGTTTCATGCTCCTTAATGGTTTGTTTCACTCCCCTGAGTCGTGGAAGGCATTTCCACAGAGGTCTTCTATGTGTTACAGAGTTCTGGTTTCTTTACTGAGTTAAATTCGGTGTTGTTGTGTTTTCCCGGTGGTTTTGTTGTGATATGCACCCTGGTGCATTGGTCTACTAGCTAGAACCATGGACAAGGGGTTCCTGAGTGATTCTCTATGTTATAGAGTGAAGCCTATATGGCTGTGTTTTCTTTGAGTATTTCTATGTAGTGCATCCTTGTTTGGTTGAAGGCCTAGGAGTGGAGTAGGGCCAGTGTTGGGCCAGGGAAAGAGCTAGGAAAAGAAGGAAAAATATACAAGGATAAATCAGCCGCGCAAGAAAAGGAGAAAAAGTGCACACGCAATAGGGTAAAAATAGGTCAAGAAGAAAATGAAGAAACCAACACACGAAGGAAAAACATGGGCGTGACGAAGGAAAGGTAGGATAAGGATGGAAAGAAGTTGCAACGAGGATTCTGCGACAAGGAAGGCACATTCGGAGTTGGAGGAAGAGGAAGGTAGAGAATTTAAAGCTAGACAGGCAAAAGTCAAGAAAGACTGCAGAAGGATGAACCAGCAAAAGATGAAGGATAGTTTTATGAATATTTATGACCAGTACAGATGCGCTGAAAGATGTTTCCGTGACTAGTTAAGGATTTGGTTAATGCATTGCAGGATTCTCACAGCTAAGTATGGGATGACATTAATGTAACAGAGATATTTTGTAGTTTTTGAGTCTATAATAATTGAGTTGTACTCAGTTGACCCTGCGTGGTCTTGTAGATATTATAAATAGGAGGAATCCACTCTGTATAAGGGTTTGTTGGGTTCGTTTAGTAATTCACTCATTTTGCTAAGTAATATAGATTCGGTAGCAGAGTAGAAGATTCAGAGATGAGTCTGGTAGGAGGAAAGGGCTGTTGAGTCGCGGATCTTGCAACTATGTACGCAGATCGCTATTAGTAGGAGTAATCTGCAGCTGAGTGCACAAATAGTAAATAGAAGATTCGATCTAGGTTGTGTGTGGATCAGTAGGAGTAGATAGGGAATACAATCGGAGATCATGAGACAAAAAGAGATTGATTTACTAAGAAATATCTTAAATAATAGTCTGCAGGTCAGAGACTACAAGGTGCTATACACATTTCTCATGCCAGATGAAGAGCACCTTGGTAGTTTTTCCCAGATGGGCTTCCACATTATTTCTTGTGTTGAATGATTGATGACTTTTGAATGTGTATACGAATGTCAAGTAGTTTCCTACTGTATATTGATGAGTTAATGTTGAATGTATGCCACCATCTTATTAATCAATGAATGAATGAATGTTTAAAGCATTAATGGAATTTTATGTATGAGTTCATGATCAAACTGCTAAGTTAAACTATAAGTCGAGTGCTATCTGTCAAGTGTAAGGAATCACCTATGTCGCACAAGTTGCATCATTTGTTGAGAGTAATTAAGGACAAGGTTGTGTCACACAGAGGTTTCAACACCTTGCGGCATTGTTGTCGTGTGATAGTAGACTCCATCTTGTCGGCTTTTTCGAGCA
The DNA here is from genome assembly GCA_001517045.1 of Pseudotsuga menziesii. NCBI lineage: Eukaryota > Viridiplantae > Streptophyta > Pinopsida > Pinales > Pinaceae > Pseudotsuga > Pseudotsuga menziesii. The sequence continues at coordinate 87,125 of LPNX010729958.1, read as the reverse complement.
CCTTGGCCACGTGCCAAGGGACTATAATCCCTTGCCAACTGCGGAAACATGGTTTTGAAAGTTACACATTAAGATATCTCAGCTGAGATTGTGCCTTCCTCGTGGGCATTGTCGACTGAGCTTGCTCTGTCGGGCCGATGTCTTTTGTTGTCTTGTTGGTATTGTGTTGGTGTTGAAACACGGGTCTAGACAAGAAGGAAAAATGGGCCAACAAATGGTTCCATTGCCAAAACATTATTTATGCATTATTGTGTTGCTGTTGAAACGCGGGTCTAGACAAGAAGGAAATATGGGTCTAGATATTTATGCATTACATTATTCATTAGACACATAAAAATAGCTGGAGCGTTAATAAGTCCGAATGGCATGACGACAAACTCATAATGGCCATATCGAGTCCTAAAAGCTGCTTTAAAGATGTCTTCATCTTTAATTCTAACTTGGTGATATCCAGACCGTAAATCAATTTTTGAAAACACCGTAGCTCCACGTAGTTGATCAAACAGATCATCTATGCAAGGTAATGGGTATCTATTTTTAATAGTCATCTTATTTAATCGCCGATAATCTATGCAAAGTCGTAAAGTTCTGTCCTTTTTCTTAACAAAATTGACAGGTGCTCCCCAGGGAGAAACACTGGGTTGAATGTATTTCTTGTCAACAAGTTCTTTTAATTGTGACTTAATATCATTAAGTTCTAGTATATTCATTCGATAAGGGGCCTTTGAGCTAGGTACTGCACCAGGTACCAGCTCAATGGTAAAATCCAGTTCCCTTTTCGGAGGTAGTCCTGGAATTTCTTCCGAAAATACATCTGCATACTCCTTTAAAACTGGTATATCCTCCAATTTTAATTTATCAATGTTGTTTAAATTTTCCTCATTAGTTACCATTACCGCATAATCCTTACAACCCTTCCTAACAGCTCTCTTAAGCTGCAGAGCAGAAATATGCCTTACGGTTGTTTTCCTAGGGATTCCCTTTACGCTTGTTGGTTTTCCATCTTTATGTATACAAGTAAAGGTTTTTTCATAGCAATTTAAGATCACCCTATGATGCTATAACCAATCCATACCGATTAGTATGTCGTATGAACCCAGAGGTAGTACATTAAGCTTTACAAAAGATTCAAATTGATCCATAACTACTGCACAATTCTTTACAAAACTAGTTACCTTCCTCTTTGCACCCGTAGCTAACTGAACCAACCAAGAACTTACAAACTTTTCAACAGGAAATTTACATTTTTCTACCAAATTAGGTGAAATATAACTTAAACTAGCTCCTGGTTCAATCAAAATAGATATGGGTGTTGGGTTTATCTTACCTTCTACTTCCACGATGGAAGTTTGATAGCCTGCTTGCCAATTTTCCAAAGCTGCATTAATCCTGGGCATAGTCCTCACTAAATCTCCAACAGTCATCTCTTCCTATATTGTATGGATATTACGGGCAGTCTTTTTTCGATTAGGACAGACTGAGGCATAATGTGGACCATTGCACTCCCAACACTTTATGGGTTCTTTTCGTTCAAAGTTCTTTGTGTAATTACTGTGATTATTAGTAGACTCTTTACTCTTTTGATTGTTATAATTATTCTGTGAATTATTCTTATTCCCTTCGAAATTCTTATTAGAAAAAATTTTGGCATTATTATTTTTAGAATTTCGATTAGGCACAAAATCTTTCTTCTTTTGATCATAATTATTATTCTTTTTGGCCTTCCAGTTGGCCATACTTTCCTTTTTTCGATTCTGTTCATAATAGAAATTGGCTTTCCTCATAGCTTCTTCCAGAGTTTTTGGATTGTCATACTCAATCCTATCCTTTATGTGATAAGGTAAACAGCTGAGAAACCGCTATACCTTCGGTTTTTCATCCACAAGGTATGGTACATACCCAAGCAGACTTAAAAACTTATTGTTCAAATCTGTCATAGTCATTGTACCTAGTTTTAGCTCATAAAATTCTTTAGCCCTTTCTTTATAGTACTGTTCAGATAAAAATTTCTTTTTAAAGTACTTCTTGAAGGTACTCCAATTTATGTTCTTCTCTCTTATTCCTTTCACTCTCTTTAAGTCTTTCCACCATATATCAGCTTTCCCTGAAAGATTATAGATAGCCATTCTAGCCTTTAATTGGTTAGAATAGTTATAAATCTAGAAGTACTTCTTCATCCCAAATAACCAAGATTCTCCTTCCTCCCCCTTTTTCAGTTTCTCCATTAAATGTTGGCGTCTTGATATTTTTAAACTCTCTAGAAATTTCTTCATACGGTTTATATTTTCTCTTTCTAGTATGGTGGTTATCCTCACTACTATCACTAGTAGAATGAGAATTACGTTGTTCACCAAATACTTCGGAAGATGAGCTACTTTCATTTTTAATCTGCTTAGTTTTTTTATACTTATGTTGGTAACTTATATCTTTCGAATCAACTCTTTTACCCCTACCCTCAGTTTGAAATCTTTCTATTAGGATCTGATTCAGCTCCTCCTGAGCTCTCAGAATCCTCTCATTTTCTTTTTTAACAGATTCCATTTCAGATTTTAATTCTTTTACTGTTTGTAAAAGTTTCAAGGAATTAGTGGTTATGTCTTCTTGCATAGGTTCTCTTTGTAAATTTTCTTTTTCAGTAAAGGGAGAATCCTCTTCCACATATTCCTCTAGTCTTTCCATACCTGTTGTTAAACTCAGAAAAAAAATCTCTATTGATAACATTAAAAGAAAACAACATCAGCAAAATGATTTATATTCATTGTTTCATAAAAGCAAGTTGAGCTTCATCAAGGCCTAGTGTTTGAACATTGTGCTCTCATACCACATGTCATAACCCCAAAATTTCATAAAAATTTAAATTTTAAGGTAACATAAAATGTCTGAATACACAGTTCACTAACTGCTAGCGGTTATCAGAAAAATGAAACAGTTTAACAAATTGTATTAATTAGTTTCAAAATACGAATGAAACTTTAATTTTCATAAGTTATATAAGAATGACTTGTATACAGATTTCTTTTATCTTTACTAACAATTTTACTTTTGGCAAGTAGGTGAAAAACTATCTTTGAAAACTCAGGGCTTACTTAGCATTATGCTAACGCAGATGGACTATTGGTTCTTACAGGTTCAACAGGTACGATTGATCAAGTAGGAGTTTAATTTGTAAGGTAGCGAGAAGTATTTTTGTTGCATGTTAATATGCTAATAAATAAACTGATTATTTAAAAGCAAGGCTCTGATGAGGTAAAGTAATTTTCTTTCATAGTTTTGGTTCGGAGACAGTATTCAAAGTTTAGCCGCCAATATTGTTATCCTTAACCCACTTAGCTAAACAAATAGATCCTTACTGTGAGCTTAGAGCTCAAGTTCTTTGTTATACAATTACTTTTATTTTAACATGCTCATACTTCTAATGTTATGTTTAATGCTCAAATGTACTGTCTTTTATGAATGAATGTACTCCTATAATTCGCAAAGGTAAATATTACCAATAGATTACATATTTCTACTTTGTCTCTTCTTTACTAGTCATGAAAATTATCAACCTGTTTATTGTATATAATTGGGCTAACCTTTTGCGCTTGCTAAACATCAAGTTATAAACTTCGATTCCTAAGATATTGCCTTACTGCAAGTATTATTGTAAAAGTATATAATACCACATCACTTTTATAATGTACCAAATATAATTGTTACTTACATCCTTTGGTAGTCTTACTACCTAGAAATTTCCATGATATATTATAAGTTTGGTTCTTTGTAACTAGATACACTATATTAAGGTGGAATACTACATAACCACCACTTCTATAAAGTTGAATCCAAGGTAAATACATTAACAATGTTATTCCTATAGGTTACTAAATCTAGTGCTTGGTTTACAAAATAGTGAAATTGCTATTGTAATGTTACCACACTATAATGATTTGTAAATTGTAATAACTACTATGGTAGTATTTACTACCTAAAAACTTCTATCCTAAGATCGACATCAAGTGAAATATTATAAATGAAATTCCTATACTATGCTAGAACCAAGCAAGCACAAACAATCATATAATTAACTTGGTAAACAATGATAATAACCATCAAATCTTTCGTTGGAAAGGTAAGCATGCAAATCATTATTTGTAATTGTTTATACTATGTCGAACCTCGTGATTGTTTTATTGGCAAGGTTTAAGCACATTTACTATATAGTCAAAGACATGGATTCGTTGTTAGAAAAAATACCATCAATTTGCATAAGATATAGTTTTGTGTTTCAAAATAATTATATAATTATTCTATAGTCGATTGCATAGTCCTGTTTTTTTAACATGGCAATAATAATTTGATACTTGATAGTGTAGGGTTGACTATAGACAAGACCCTCGCATGGTTAAATTATTTGGAGGGCACGTGGTCTGCTCTCATCCATCCATTGGCGACTTAATAAGACAGAAAACCCTATTCCTTTGTCATTTGACTCTGAGGGTTTCGTCGTCCTACGGCTACTCTATGTAGTTTCCTTGGTGGCCATGAGAGATTATTCCTTCGCTTTGCTTGCTCTGTAGCTTGTGTTTGACACTGTGTGGTCTCAATACCCAGTCTTATGGTCTCAAATATTCTTGGGTGTAAGCTTTACTGTGCGAGTGGTTTTTGATTGAATGTTTGGCTTGAGGCTTGACAAGGTTTTTAACTCTGTCTGAAAGTTCCTCACCACGGCTTTGTGGAGTATTAAGTTGGTTTTAAACTACCTCCACTCTAGGTTTGGCATAGGGCTTTGAATACTTCTCTATGTGATTCACTGAGGCTGGTGACAGCTCCTTCACTACTCGATTTCTCTTCTGACTTGCAGGTAAAGACAATTTCAAATCTTTATTATGAAATCTCTTTTGTTAAGTTATATTGTAGTTAGGGTTTATGCTTAGAAGCCGAGTATTGTTCTAATACTCGGTAATGTGCTCTTTACAGGAACCTGCGACGGCTCCAACCTTCTGTGGAAGAGAAATACATTCTCCAGCTTCATTGAACTTATGGCCTCCACCCAGTAAGCCCTAGTTTCGATATGATTTTTCCATGCTTACGATGAGAGTTGTTGGAAGGAAAATTTATAGTGCTTGGTAGCCTAGTTTCCATTTCTTCATTGGTTAAAATGTTTTAGTATGTTGTTACTCCATTTTTACTTTAAAACCCTTGCTGTTTACGTTGGGTAATACCGACCTTTGAGCCGTGATATGTATTTTCCTTTTTTTGGTTAAGACTTAGCCTTGCGGCTTGATAATGTAACACAGTTGGTTTTTAAAAAGAAAGGGTTCGTTAAGCTTTAAGTTTCCATTTGAGCTTTATCTCGTTTTACTCTTAGATGTGAGCTGTGGTTTCGTTAGCCTGTAAATAATGTGTTTATTTTTTTGTATAAAAGATTTATAATAGATATTTACTTTTCGGAAAAGACTGTGATCATTCTAATGCATGGATTGTAGCCTTCTTGTTAAATTTGTTACACAGTTAACAATGTAACTGGTTATAAATTATTACAGGTTAAATTGTATTTGAATAGATTAGTCGAAGCGGTTTCGACCCTTAGGTTTTCATAGGTATAAACCTGTCTGGTTTTAAATTTTTAAAATGCACAAGTATAAATAATTCTTAGTTATTTCATTTATTATTTATAAATACATTTATTTGTATTTACTACTCTGTGATTTATAATTATTTGGAGCTCTATAGAGAAGAGAATGTTAACTCTAGAACTCTGTTTATTTTACATAAATGAAGGGTTTATAAATGAAACCCTAATCTAGTTTTTATTAAGTAATAGTTAAGATTAAGTTAATATTTTAAAAGAAGAAACTGTTTAGTTATTAACTCGTTTATATACTTTCTTGAAGATTAGTTATTATCTCCTATAAACTTGTATTTCCTATTAGTATACTATTACTGTAATACTAGTGTAATTTACTATTTCTTTTACCTGCATTTTCATTTAGTTAAACTAAGTAAAAACAGTAAAATATAAACAAACATATCACTGCTTTTTCATTGCATTTTAAACATTGAAATAAAATTTACTCTGTTTACCTACAAATACAAAATCATATCTACTATCTCCATTCTCTTGAGGATTATTTCATTGATTTAAAGCATTATAACTGTGCTAGAGTACGACCTGATTTCCAGGTGTGGAAAAACAATGAAAGCCTGTAGGAGGTGGGATTCAACATGCCACAGAATCATGACCGTTGCTCGAATCGACGAACCGTCAGCTCCGTTGGATTTAGGACATCGGGATAGTGCTAGGGTGGCCCTCTAATCTAGTTCCATGGAGAAGAGACCATTATTTTGGTCAATTTTGGAAACTAGGGTTTTGTTCAGTAAGTGAATGTGAAAGTTTTGCACATAGGGGTCAAATTCGCATATTACTCAACCGTGAAGGTGTGGCTAGCGTTCCCACATAATACATGCCTAAAAGAGCTTGCATGAACCACCAAAAGTCCTTTTTGATGCACGGTTTCCATTCTATGCCCCAGGTAGGGATTCAACAGGTGTCCCTAAAAGTCTAGAGGAGGTGGGATTCAACGTGCCATAGAATCATGACCTTTCCTCAGATCGACAAACCACCAGCTTCGTTGGATTTTAGACATCGAGATAGTGCTAGGGTGGCCCTCTAATCTGCTTTCATGGAGAAGAGACCATTATTTTGGTCAATTTCGGAAACTAGGGTTTTGCTCAGTAAGTGAATGTCCAATTTCTGCACATATGGGTCGGCTTTGCAAATTCCTTTACTATGAATGTGTGGCTAGCGTTCCCACATGGAAACTGCCTAAACACGCTTGTATGACCCACTAAAATCTATTTTTGATGCACGGTTTCCACTCTATTCCCCGGTTAGGGATTCAACAGGTGTCCCTAAAAGCCTGTGGGAGGTGGGATTCAACGTTCCATAAATTGATGACCGTTGCTCGGATTGATGAACCGTCAGCTCTGTTGGATTCAGTACATCATGATAGTGCTAGAGTGGCCCTCTACTCTGGGTCCATGGACAAGGGATCATTTTTTTTTGTCCATTTGGAAACTATGGTTTTGCTCAGTAAGTGAATGTGAAATTTTTGCACATAAAGGTCAACTTGAAGGCGATTGTAGATCTTCCCCTCATATAAGAGATGTGAGCATTTGTATGATGAAATGTAGGAGGAGACAATGCCATTATGTTAGTAACCATGTAATGGAACATGTTTATGTTTAGAAACAAGTGGACATTCTATTATGCCATTATTACAAAATATATATATCTTCACGCTATGAATGCTTTGAAAATGCCATGTACATGAATCACACATAACTTTCATCTCTTTCAAAGTTGTTACTTGATGCCATTCATCAAATGCCATGTACATTAACAAAATGATAAAATAATGTGCAGTACATACATAATGTGCAGGGTATAGTCATAACCATTATTTTAAATCAACCTTATAATACTCAGATACTTTTAGGTTTGATGTGTATCCCATGTATTCGTTAGATGAAAGACATCATGCCAAAAATTAATTTTATTTATGTAGACCACACTGGTGCATCATTTAAGTGTGTCAACTTCATGCATCCTTTAAACGTTTGTTAGGTTGTTATGTGGGTAAGGTGCTTTTGTATTCCACCAAGTTGGATCAGTTGCTTAGCTGTGTTGGGTGCTTAAATGTGTATTAGACCTATGTTCCATCTTTTTGAATACAATTTGGCATTGTTAATATAACATTGTATATGCAATTGGATCGTGGTAAAAAACAATTAAAATGTACATTTTTGTCATTATGTAATTTATTGTAATTGTGCACTATTCTCAAATTTATAATTGATATCTACATACAATCCTAAAATCTATAAAAAAATTGGGAACATTACACATAGAAACATTCTTCGCCACACATGTATAATCACACTTAAAAGACAGAACCATGAATATCTCAAGAGCCTTGATATGAAATATTTTTTATACCATGAAAGTTATAATACAAAAATATAAGGCCTAGATCTATGGCCTGTCAATGTACATGTATCAAAAACATATTTGATGTACATGTGCAAACAAAAGTACATCTGACTTGGACCACGCCCCTATACTCTAACTCTGGATTGTACATAAAAATACATATTTGTCCTGGACTAACACATCAAAATTCTAACTTTCTCTTGTTTTTCCTGGACCCTGATGCTCTTCGGCTCTGTCTACGACCATTGTACATCTCTAGCGACTGCAAATCAATGACAATATTTCTTGATCAGGTAACTGAACTAGTACTATCCATTAATAACAAAGTTTGAAAATTTAAAATATGACTCAATTGTAAATAAAACAAAGACTCACTGCATCCGTCGGGGGTATAGGTGCCTGTGGTGTCGAGGGTGTAGGTGCCTCTGATATGCTCCACCTTGTAGCGAGCCTCATTACCATGCTTCTCTGCGAATAAAAAAAAATATGTCAATTATCTCAAGACTTATCAACATGTACATGAATGAGAAAGTACTAATCAATTATGTAAAAAATGAACATCTCACCGAAAAAACCATTTCTAGGGGATGAGACTGGTACTCTTCAGTAGTAAGAGGAGCCGTAGGTTGAACATCAACCTCAGTTGTGTGCACTAATGGACCAGGGTGTGGCTACATTCACCAAATGATTTAATAGTTAGACATCGTGCATGTCCAGAAACAATACAAATGAAATGTACAATTACAAATATTCAAGTAGATGTACCTCACTGTGACTTATCCCTAGTGTAGATGCGGCACTAACAGTGGCATCAACAATCCCATTAAGGTTCGACATGGATGACTCTACATACTGATGTTGTAAACATGTGAAAATAACATTAAGAAAAACCACTTGTGAAGTGAATACATAGCTAACCAACAACTGCCATTGGAAGTGTGTACATTAACATGGGATGAGTAGGTTGATCCTCATGCACACCCACTCTGTTCAAGGAAGAGGGACCTTGTCTGGTGTAAACAACCCCCTTATCTCTGTTTGGACTACGGGGAGATCCAAACCAAAGAGGTGGTGTAGGGATCTGCGATGACGTCTGCATTCATAAAGTGTTACTATAGTTAGACATGGATTTGAATGGATGGAATAACATGTACTGAAAAAATAACATGTTTTAATATACTTACCCCTTCCTGGGACATATCTCAACCATGGGAGTGACCACTTCCATCAATTTCTTGCCCCTCTTCAGATGCCTCTAGCATCTGCAAGTTTAAAAATTATATTTACATTAATGATCTATAAAGGAGTGTATAGTAAGAAATTTAAATAATTCAAACAAGATTCAATCATAACCCATGTACTTACATTCTTCAAGTAGTCATAAATTCCACCTTGGACTATGTCGTTGATATCAATGTCTCCATCATCACGTTCTAAGTGGCGTTCCTGCAACTTCAAAAACTGTAAATATTAGAAATTTTAATAAATTAATCAAGACTAACACATGCATTAACAAAATTATACGTAATAACAAAATGACAAGTGTTTAAATATTAGCTCAATTGTGGTTCTTTGGGCCTTGGGTACAACCACACCGGGTGCAGTACCACCCCCGTGAGAAGCATCAATCTCTCGCAAGAGTAAATATTCCATATATATTACGAATATTTTAATATGTTAGATATAGTATGGAACAATTAAAAATTGAACAATAACAGATTTTTAAAACAATGTCCTTACCTGACCACCAGTCATTGTAGTGGTACCATGTATTGGTCCAGGACCATAACAGGGTCCCCCACACGATGTGCAGACATGTGGCTTGCTCTGAGGCACATGGGATGTTAGTCTATCCCCACCAACAGATGTCCCTCCACCACCAGAAGCTGGTGGTTGCACACCAGCAGAGGAAGAGGGCACTCTCTGGTCAATAGTGGTCATGTGTCGAGAGACCATCTTAGCTAGAGTAAACAATGCATCCTATGCTTGGGAAACCATGTCATGTGCAGGAGGGATGTTTGCCCTCGGTAGTTGGGCATGGGGTGTAAGTATCTATGGATTGGCATCTCTATTCCTAGCATGGGGTCGGTGTTGGGGCATCCCCCTACCAACTCCCTAGAAGCCCAACATGTCAAAGTAGTTGACATGTTTCCCCATCAAAAACTCTGCATACAATTTTCAGAGGAAGTACATCATTAATTCCCTATTGTTGTGAGGGGGAATGTCAAAAACCATGTACCACCTATCCATCCAATTGTCTCTGATGGGTGGAAAAGTGCACCACTCAATAGAAATATGTGGCCTGCTGATCTCCAGAATGTCATCCATCCCAGGCAGTCTAAACAATGAATAGATGGCTTTTTTTTGTTATTTTCAGTTTTTTTTTTTGTTATTTTCAGCTTTTTTACCTCGTTGTAACTCAACCCATCAGCATACTGTTGCCTTTTCCTCTCCCTGTAAGATGCGATGCTATACAATGCATCATTTGATCTTGCGATCGTATCAACAATAGACAACAATGAATTTGACAAGGAGTAGCGAAGCTCATCTCCACCCCTCCAAGCCAAACCAATCTCTCTCAAATGGCTAATAAACCTTAGTATCTCCGCATTGTTATGATACATAGTAGCCACTGCAATCATAAATACAAATAAAATATCATTAGAAATATAAACACATGATATAATGACATATCTAAGAACTGAAAACTGTATAACTATTGGCATATAAACTAAATCTATCATGTAAATTTAAAAATTGATCTTGAATTTTACAGTAAAGAAGAAACATTTAACATTTTTTCATTTCATATTTATGTCCTAAATTCAAGTATTAATTCTAATTTTTAAGTACATGCATGTGTACATAAAGTGTCTTGAGTGCATAAGTTGATTGCGAAGCTCCTCTAGCTTATTTTAAGGCTTGGATTATGAAGTTTCATCAAAATTTTGAGGTGTTGATTATTGCCTTTGCAGGACCAGCTCCCATATTGCGGGTAGTGGCAACGACTAGACCCTAGAATAGGTAGCATAATGTGCCGTTGATGAATAAAATCCCAGTATAGGCAACGATTTTGTTAGATATGTAATTATTTGTTGTAGTGTGATGTTTTTTGGACTCCAAAGGCTATTTAGGAGAACTTTATGGATTTTATGGTTGCAAGGGTTCCACTAGATTAAATATCATGTATGATCTAGTATGTGATTGGCATGTTTAATCAAATACATCAACCTACCTATGTATCTTCACGTTCATAGAGTCTATTGTTGAACTTTGTTGTCTTGACCTTAACCAAAAAGTACCCTTCGTTCAAGACGAAATATTTGTTAAAAGCATGGGAAGCTTCTATACCTTATTTTGACACTTGGATTGGGAAGTTTCATCAAAACTATAAGGTGTTTATTAATATTCCTGGAAGAGAAAGTTTGAGAAGTTTCATCAAAATTATAAGGTGTTTATTTGTGGATTTTGGTATGGATTCACAAGGATCCTTGTGAATATGCATATGGAAATAGTGAAATTCATTTGTTTTTTGAGTTAATTGGGGTTTTGGTTTCCATTGGGCATGGGAATTTTGGGTATGAATTTTGTTAAATAATAAAAATTATTTAATTTTTATCATTAAATTTGGGAATTGGTTTCAATTGGCCAATTACATTGGGGTTCTTGTTTCCATTGGCCAATTCCATTGGGTTTTTGTTTCAATTGGCCATAAATTAATTTAATATGGTTTAATTTTTCAATCTAGGGCAAATAAATTGATGAATAAAGAGAAAAAAACATGAAAAGAAATGAGGAAAATACCTCACAAAGGGGAGGTTTATCCAAAGGTGGAGATGGAGGGCTTTGGCACACCCAAAATCGCATTTGCACAGTCGATATTTGCTCCTCGTTGGTCCAATAGCAATGCGATGAGGAGAAAAAGATGGCCTCGACCAATTTTAAAAAAAAACAGGCTTTCCAAATCATGCCTCCGTTTTAGTGAATGAAATCACGCACACGATTTTGTTCACTAAAACGAAGGCACGATTTGTCTTACTATCCTAGTTGGCATGCCTATTGCTAGCCTTGGGACTAGGATTGGCAGGTTCAGGATTACTTGGGATGATTTCTTTTTTTGGATTAAGAGTGATTGACTTCACTCCGCCATTGCATATAAAAGGTCCCTCAACTTCTTACACACACCCGTCACTCAATATATTAGTGTCGCTTGCCTATGACCAATCTTTAGTTATGAGGTTGATTATACTTCTCTATTAGATGATGTTTTCCGACTGAACGACCATCCACTCCAAGCGGTGCTGGATGGAAACTGAGAAGGAATATGTTTTAGGATTTCATCTACTCCTGGTATTGGAATTTCCAAACCCTACTAAATATAAATTCAAGGTGGAGAATCCCACTCTCGTTAGATTATAGTGTTTTCATGTATATTTGTGACATAAACTGAAGTCACCAAGCACCATTCTACTTATGATAAGAATCCTCAGCTCCTAGCATCTACAACTATCTCCATTGTAAGCGTTGTAGATAAAGGCTTACCCTAAAAAACTAAACCCCCTTATTTTCCAAAGAGGAATCACTTTGGTGTCCCATTCCCATGTGCAGATTGTAAATTGGGAGTTTAGTTAATGAGATTGTTAGAACAGAATCTAGTTTAAGTTTTATTTTTGTTTAATGAAATCTGTAAATGTGTTTATGTTATTTACTGTGACAAACAAAATAACAGAAATTTGAAAGTTGTCTATCACATTTAATTACAAGCATTTATACATGATTTGTAAATTAAGAAATTTATTTTTTACAAGTATTAACAAACAAAATAACAGAAATTTATAAGTTGTCTGTCACATTTAATTACAAGCATTTATACATTATTTGTATTAAGAAATTTATTTTTACAAGTATTAACAATGTAATGGGAATTTTATATGATTTGTATTAAAGAAAATTGTTTTACAAAGCATTACCAATGGAATAGTGTTAATTTTGTATTTTTTAAATGACAAAATTACAAATTACAAATGTTGGAAGGAGTACAAAACAATTTACTTACAAGTCCACAATCCATCACCATTTTTTTCTTCGATCCCATCTTGCAATGTTCATACAAAGTGAGAATTGGCTACCAAACTTTGAGATAGCTCCATCCTCTTTGGATCTATCTTCAACTATTACTAACCTCTTGAAGAACAATATTAAAGTAGGATCATGTTTCCTCTATCCCATCTTGCAATGTTCATACAAAGTGAGAATTGGCTACAAAACCAAGTTATTTCCAATCTCGTTGGATCTATCTTTAATTATTATTAACAACTATCATCAATGCCTTGAAGAACACTATTAAAGTAGGATCGCCATTCCTTTATCCCATCTTGCAATGTTCATAGAAAGTGAGAAATGACTACCAAACATTGAGATAGCTCCATTCTCTTTGGCTCTATATTCAATTATTATCAACGTCATTAATATATTATCAAAGGATAATAGAAGTTTTAATGATAACATCTAAATTCTTGATAATAATGTTATTTCTTTAGCTACGAGTCCACCAACAACCACATCTTTCTTAGCTACCCAAGGGAAACTTATAAGTTGTGTAATAGCTATACTAATTCCTATTGGGACTCTTAAAATGTCAATTCATTTAGTCATACATATTTAAACACTTAATTGACCCATATCCATACTTGATCATCCCCAAGCAACCCAACCAAATGGCTACAAGGGCCTTCATGGATTTAGCTACAAGTTCCTCCAATTACATTGATGCAATTTACCTACCCTTATGTCAACTAATGCAAGTTTCTTCATGGAACACCTTTTTTTTTAACAGAAACTATAAAAGGTTTGATATTAAACAGGTTGTGCACAGCCATACATTACATAAGAGCATTTTTTGAGAGTTCTTGTTGTTCAAAAAAGGAGAAGACAAAACTGGGCCAAAAGGATGACCATAAAAAGCCACACATAGTATTTACATAGCTTCTAAGAACTAAGGTAGTATATACCCTAATAAACTGTTGATTAAGGAACAGACAAAAAAACATGAACTATTAAAACCATTAAAAGTCACCTGGGTGCTTCAGTGGCTGAACAACCGATTCCTCCTCCATAGGATGAGCTGCTACTACAGGATTTTCATTTGCTTAACTGCCTTGATTCATGTTTGCCAAATGTTGGAGGTCCTCCTGAATTCTGTCCACCTTACCCATTATTTCTTTGAGATTCATCTCTGCATCATCAATCCTTGAGTCATGGTTGCTTATTTGATAAGAGGTGTAACTAACCACCTCCCCCATATTCTTGATTTCTTGGGCAATTTCCTTGTTGTCCATAATGCCAATAGCTACCATTTCATACAAATGCCTGCGATTTTTCTTCAAGTCTGCAAGACCGACATTTTCATTTGCTTGGTCAATTCTACCTTGTCTGGAATTAGGAATGGCAAGTGCTAATCTAGAGAAGTTACTGTGGAGATCCCTTACTGCACCTTCAGGCTCTTGAGCCTGCTCACCACAAGAAAGAGTCACTTTCTTTCTTACATTGACAGGAGAGAGTGCCAACCACTCCTTCCTTCCACTGAGAGAAATAACACCAAAAAATCAAATTTCCTGCTATGAAAGACTGACCTTCAATGGGATTGCTAAGCCCAGCACCAGAGTTCAAACGCCATAGAGGACCACCAGCTTGTGGAGAGCAGTAGCAGGTTAAGAAAGCGGCTAGAGCCAACCTTTCCTTGATGAAAATCTTGGTAAGAGGAAAAGACTCCCACAGGATCCCCTGAATCATGCCTTCATCTACGCCAGAGATGATAGCCAGCAAAGTCCTCTCCGAAGAAAACATAGAGCGAGATGAGAGCACACCATTACCAGAGGGATGGAGGTAAGGGAAACTTTCGGAGGAAGACTTAATGAAGAGGATGAAGAGACCTGGAGCGTGCGATTTGAGGATGCATTTACACTTAGGGAGATGGCTCATAAAGGTAGCTAGGATCGAGGTGAGGCAGGTGAGGAGTGGATACCACGCGACAGTAAGGAGGAGTGCAAGAGGACGACGCGTTAATACCTTTGAGCATTCACAAAATTCAATGGGAGTGGGTTTATAATAATGAAAACCAAATCTTTGCTCCATCGAGTTCATTAGGGAATGGGTTTGGATTTTATGGCTAAACCATTGTGACAAAAGTGGCCCTGAGGGAGGGAGGCCCCTTCATTGGCCAAAGCATTAGCTGCAGCATTATTTGCACGAATAATGTGGTAGAATTCATAATGTTTTGATAGGAGAGGGGCGATTTTATCATACAGTCTTCGACACTTTATAGAGTCGATGGTGTATCCATTGAGCGTTTTATATATGACATGTCTTGATTCGCCAAATATCGCTATCCTGGAGAGATCAATGTTGGCTAGGATTTCCATTCCCTGTAAGAGAGCCAACCACTCAGCCTCATTGTTGGTCTTGTGGCCTAGACCCCAAGAAAACGTTTGTTCAATTTGTCCTCCAGGATCCAGTAGGATCCCCCCCACTTGCCACCCCTTTCTTCATGGAACACCTTATGCCCTACCTTTATTTGCAATACTGTGACATGCTTCGAATATATGGTTGTTATGATCAAGCCTCGTTCCAAAGGTTATGAATGGCTTCATTATAAGTGGGAGTTATCAATGGTCTCACACACACGTTGCTTTATTAGAATATTGTTCAATTCCAGTTAAACTTTTTCCAATATAAAAACTATCTTCTTATGAGTAATTTTTTACATTTTTATAATAATAATAATAAAGATGAATTGAATTTTGGAGTAATATGTCTTTCCTCTTACACACTATTTATTACAAGTGTAGTTCTGTTTTAATATTTTTTTAATATAAAAACTATCCACTTGTGTGTAATTTTTTACATTTTCATATTATTTGAAGTTTAACCGTTTCATAATAAATGATTTATTTAAAAATAAAATAAAATAATTTTGTTTAATTCTGCATAAATTTAAAATAAAAAAATTATATATTAGCAAAAAAGATTAGATTATATATAAAAAAATAGAATATATATTATAATCTTTTTATAAATATTATTAAACAATAATTTAGAAAAAATAGAATGTATATTATAAACTTTTTATAATTATTATTAAACAATAATATAGATTGAAATAGATGTATTTCGCAGATAAATTAATATTATGAAATTAAATTTTAAATATAAAATAAATTATTTTAAATTTTAGTAATTTTTAATTATGCTTTTAATAAATTATATTTAAACAAATTTTTTTTTATAAACATAATATGCTCTTTATAATTTCTATGAACGAGAAAAAATATATTTATAAAATTTAATTCTTGTAAAATATAAATATTGTAAGTTTATATATTAATAAAAATGAAATTTTATAAGTAATATTTTTTTGATATTTTATATCTATTATATTTATAAATTTTAATGTTTCAAAAATCAAATGGTGTATGTATCATTTTTAACTGTGTAAAAAATAATTAGACAATTTTTTTTTTAATAAAAGATATTGCATTCTAATAAAGGGTAAGTTTGTATCATGCCATCCCACCCATCCTCCCACCATCCAACCATGATGTCTCTCTCATCAGTTCCCGGCTGTTTATTCTCAACCTATCCGGGGCAGTTCACGATATCTCTCAGCTGAAGGTTCTGTAAAAGGTCTAACGCTGTATCAAGTAAGCATCTAAAAGGCAAGTGTTATCAAAGCATCTCCTGGTAGTCTGGGCATATTCTCTCCTAGCAGCAGTATGAAGCCTGTGCATCCAACGAGGTGGTTGCTCTGATGGATCATAATCCCACCCAAACCATCTATCCGGCCGGCAGTTCCACGATCTAAGCTAAGGTAACCCATTCACCCAATGGGCTACTCAACGACTATCTCTCCACCCATCCAGCCATGTTATCTAGCAATTATGAAAGCATAGGGAGCAAGGGAAGCTCCTCAAAGGTCCTCGTTTAATTGATACATCCAACTATGTCTCTTAAGCGCGGGTTGTATAGATATAATAAGGCAGGCTTAAAAGATATTGCATTCTAATAAATTTAATTTATGTAAATATTGAGTAAATTTGGTTTATATAAAAACCTTAAAATTAAAGTCTTAAAGATAAATTTAAAAAAGTGAATAAGACATTACAAAATTCAAAAAAATCAAAATATTATGTCTTTCCTCTCAGAGAGTGCCCTACACATGGCACCATAACGTGAAAGGTGTGTGCAGAAGCTTGGAGGGTATTGTGAGTAGCCATCACTTCTACTCTAATAGAAACGTCTCTGGTAAGGACGAGCAGCTCATATGTTTCATTCAGAAAGATCCATGGCCACTTTCGACGTCTTTGTAATAACGATCTATGGCCTACCAGGAAAATGCTACCTCCAATTGATGATCCCAAATTTCCTGGATTATCGGTACAGTCCCAGTGCCCTGCTGTGAATCGGAAGCTGGTTCCCATAACCGGAGTCTATACATTTATGACTTTGAGTCTGGGAGATGGAGCCGCGGAGCTGAAATGCCTACACCTCCTTTGCTCAACTTGAGTCTGGGAGATGGAGCCGCGGAGTCGTATACTCCTTTGCTTGGGCTGTCTTCTTCCAATGGACTTGTCTATGTCACTGGCGGGATCGATGAAAGTGGCAACCCTCTCACCGTTGCAGAAACTTATAACGTGGAGGAAGATAATTGAGAAATTCTGCCTCCTATGATCCTACCGCACCAATGCCACAATGTTTTCTTGGAAGATAAATTATTCGTTTTCAGTGAACGCGTGGACAAGTCATGAAATTGTTTCGTGTTAATACTCTGCAGTTAATAGAATTGTTCCATATTAATACCAAAACAAACTGAAATGAAAGAAAGCGAGCAAACTAAAGGTTACTTTTCTAAATCTTTTCATTTGGTTCTTTATCACACTGCCCCGTCAATAGATAAATTAGTTCAGAGAAGGCAGGGACTAATAACGTACATGCTTTACATAAATCAATGTCCCAAAGAATTCAGAGTTGATAGATAGATGAATAATCTACAAGGACGCTAATTTCGAACCTGCATGGAAAGAATATTTATTTAAAAGAAACAGATATGCAGAACCTGCATGGAAAGAATATTTATGTTATTACTAAATTGTTCTGCTTACGGAGATTAAAATTCAAAAGCAAGCAGAAAACTATTATGGTGAAAATGCGATCCTTGACTCGCTGAATCCAAATTTTATTACAGATTACCTTGAAAATCTTCTAAAAATTCAAACAGAAAACTATTTGAAAGTGCTAAGAGAGACGGCTATTAGACTCATTGAATCCTCCCTTTTCTTGTCATTTTAAACTCATCCCATTTGTCCCAAATTCTAACATGCCTTTTCTTTTGATATCTTCTCAAAACACTCTAGTAAGCAATCACTTGATACTGCTACCACACCCCTTTGAAAAATGAACAGTCCACAAAAAGATTCCTCACAGTTTGTAACCAAAGTCCCATGTCAAGATTTTATTGGACAATGGACAGAGCCAACCAATAGAAAAACTTTATTTGAGGCACTCAAGTTTCCAGATGTCTTTTGGGTTTTAAAACCACTCCAAAAGTTATTTTAGAGTAGTCCCTAAATTTCCAAACGTTTTTGTCACCATCATATTTAATCACCTCTCGGTTATTGACCTCGTACATTAAGTTGTCAGAAGAAGAAGAAACCACAGCAGAAGTGCTGTACTGTAGATGCTCGTTCAACCTCCAGGTATCTTCCCACCTTATATTCCACGTTCCCGAAGTAGGATTGAAAACTTCTGCACCACCATGAATTTACCTTCGATGAAAACACCGTGGCATGTGCCGTGCTGTTGGATCATAGGAGGCAGAATTTCCCACCTGTCTTCCTCCACGTTATAAGTTTCTGCAGCGGTGAGAGAGTTGTAATTTTCATCCATCCCGCCAGCGACGTAGACAAGTCCAAGTCCATTCGAAGAAGAGGCAGAACAGGCAAAGAAGGATCGAGCAGTAAGCATGTCAGCTCCGCGCCTCCATCTGGCCGACTCAAAGTCATAAATGTATACACTCTTCATAGTCCCGTTGTACCCGACTACTCCGGTGATGAGAACCAGCTTCCGATTCACAGCAACGCACCGAGACCGTCCGGATATTGATCCGGGAAAGTGGAGATTATCAATGGGAGGTAGCCTTTTCCATGTGTCATTCAAAGGGTCATAGATTGTTATTACATAGACGTCTAAACTCGCCATCAGATCTTTTTGAATGAAGCATATGAGCTGCTCGCTCTTCCGAGAGAAGTTTCTATTGCCGTTGAAGTGAGGGTTAGTCACAATACCCTCCCAGCTTCTGCACACACCTTTCAAGTTATCGTGCCATGAGTAGGGCACTCTCTGCAAGATCTCGCAAACAAGCTCGTCCGGCAGTAGATCCATTGCTACACCTATTTCCTGCGGAGCTTTACCCAAAGCTGCTTTCCACGAATCTTAACAGAAAGCTGCAGAGATTGAAAATATGAAGGTGGAGTTAAATATATAATGTGGAAGAGTGGGACATCATCTGTAGGTAAGCTAATTTCAAGCCCAATAAAGAGGAAGTTTGCTGTATTCCTGACCAAGGTGAAAATGTTAGGATTAGTTAATTTATATTATTAAATTAATTTATTGAGAATGGGAAAATTGTATTATATTGTTTTAATTCTCAACACTAAAAGGCAAAGCATATCAAATATGTATTATAAATTTGACCGGTCAATACTTTGATATATCAATGCATGGTATAACATGGATATTTTTACATTCCACTCTTTCATATTTATTTTAAGAAAATATTATTTAAATTTTTTAAAATTATATAAAAAAATATAAGTTAGTTTAGATTTACATTAAACTCGAATATGTAGAGAACGAAAATGATCCTATTTTTTGAGATTTTTTTTTTTTTAAATTTTAATTTTTTTAAACATCAAGAAATAAATTAACCCTCAAAGAAATTGGCTTCCTCTTTATGCTTAATAGATCTGGCTTTAAGGACATTTGCACAAAGTTAAAGGACTTTTTAAATGCGATTGTAGGTTTTGAAAAATCAAAGTGTGTATGTGTTCCTTCGCATAGCATCCCAAAATTTGTAAACATAATTTTTTTTATAAATGAACTATTTGTAATTATTAAAAGGTAAATGAGCTCCGATATTGCTTTAAGTTAAGTTTTACCTAAAGGATATAGTTACAATGACCATAAATGTGACTATGTATCACTACACGTGAGGAGTGACATAAAACAAAAGATCTTTACAAGAAAGTTTGGAGTCCCTTATCTTTAACATAAATCTCTCCTTAGGATGATTTTATGATGCAACTAAGAATTATCATGACACATTTCTAATTCTATAAATGGATGCTAATTTTATTTCTGTTGTTTTAGATTCGTTATGCCAGTTGTTTATATTCTTCAATGGATATTTGTTTGACTGTACTTAGATGTTAGGGAAAAGCGATGCATGTAACACTCTGGTTTGACCCCATGGTATTTAATTGCACATGATGTAAATATTTTCATTTGATCATGGTGTGGAGCTCAAGGCAAGACCCCACCATGGATTTAGTGTCTTATGTATCGACGATTAAAATCGATGTCTATGGTTTATGTGCTAGCCAGACACAATATGTTTTGAGACATCATGTAAATTTCAAATTAATAAAAATACCACAACTAGCTATGCGCTGCAACGTTAAAGAGATGGGGGCATGCTTTCACAAGGAATATGGGGGGAAGGGGGACATTAACCCTTAAGCCAATAGGGTAAAGCCAAATGTCAAAGGGAAAACCCATAAAGATGTCAACTACTCATTTTGTCTTTTGTGCCCAGTCATCTAGAAATTGGTTGGGGAAATTAATGCATGGAGATGGGAAAAGTATGGGAGTCAAATTCGAATTTGGGAAGCCACCAATTTTTGGAAAATGTATTTTTGATTTCTTGGGAAAGTAAATGCTTGGAAATGCATGCCCAAGTCATTATTCACCCATGTCTTTCATTCCTCACCCATTCTCATTCACGTTTGGCTCTCTCACGCAACTAAAGCATGCTGAGCTCTCTCTTTCATGTTTTCTACAGTTTTACCATTTTTCTCCATGGCCAGGAAATCATTTTTGTGTTGTTGTGTGCATGTGCAGCAAGGATTCATGTTTTGAGGGTTTTAAGAGGCTGTATTGTCTTCCTCGCGTAGGTGATATTCCTGGGCGTTTTCCCCTCACAATTTTCCTATCGTTTCTTCATTTTTCCATGCCCAGAATTTGTTTTCTGTGTTGCTGAGTGAATGTGCAACAAAGATCCACTTTTTTGGGTTTTGGAAGAGGTTGCTTTTTCCCAAGTGAAGCTCGTAGACATTTTTTGAACTCGAATCCATGAACTAAGGTTGTGTAGAGGTCGTTTTTTCCTCTGTGAAGTTATTAAATGTTTCTTGAAACGATTTTCTCACCTGGGTTGTTTTTCCCCAATTGCCATTCCGATTTTGGTTCCCATGACATTTTTTGTCCATACCCAAAACTTATATGTGGCTGTTAAGCTCATCCTGGTGTTGGCTTGGCTAAGTAAGTCCAAGAAGCCCATCTTTTAGATGGTTGACTATGTTTGGATGTGACTGTAGCTTGGTTGGGTAAGTCCAAGGAACACCTATGTGGTTGGCTTGTTGCCTTAGTAGTCGATGAAACCCAACTGTGCGTTGGCTTGACTGTGGATGTATATATTGTTGAGTGTAAGTATGTTTTTTCCTTATTCCTTGTGGGAATCATGCCCATCTCAGGGGTGGCAATGATGCTGAGAGATTGATGAACACACTGGCCTATGGTTGGGTGGATTGTTGTAGCGACATAGCTGGTTACGGGACAACTATTTTTCAAGATAAGTATTCTTGTGTGTTTAATCTCTGCAATGTATTTATTTGATAATTTATCATGAACATGTTGAATGGTTGAACATGATGAATGATTCTTTTTTATGAACTATGAACAGGATGAATTCTTTGACTAAAATGTATTGCTTCCGCTGTAGATTGCATGCATTATGCTTCTGTGTATGTTTTTATCTTCAATGCATTTTTCTACTTATGTTCATGGGGCTTAGATTGCTTGGTTAAATGATAGCAACAGTGTCATAGTCGCGTCATCTTGGAGGGGAGGGGACGTGACAATGCCAATTTTATTTTTGTCATTTTAGATTCATTACGCGAGTTGTTTATATTCTTCAATGGATGTTTGTGTGACCCTAATTAGAAGCTAAGGAAAAGGGATACGGGCCTTACTTAGCCCATATGGCTAATGCAATGTAGTTTTTTTCCAAGTTAGTGACATCGAAAGGGCTTACAACCTTCGAGTTAAATACCAATGATCTAAGCTAAAGGTTTTTACCACAAGGTTTCAACAAGGATCAACATAAAAGATAAGGAACAAGCTATCCCCTTGACCTAAGGTAACGAGCATGTACAACCAAAATAATGTCCCGACATCGAAAAAAATAAGAATTTGAACTGTAGGATTTGGGTAGTAATGTCTCAAGACCAAGCTGTATTTAAAATCGACCACATGAAGGTTTGAATTTCCAGCTGTAAGTCACCTAATGGTCACTTCATTAAACCTTAGGGTTTAATGAGTCTTGAAACACGATATTAGTATGTTTTGTTGTCGCGACCTAACATTTTTTTTCCTTCCCCTCTGCCCAATTCACCCAGTATTTAACTGCCTTACTGATTAGTCTCTATGGTGGCACCGATGGTGGAGGAGTCGAGGTTCTCGACCCTCGACACCAATATTCCTTAGTTTTAATGGTGCGACTTACTTGTATGGCTCCAGTGATGATATTCTATTCACATGGCGGTTTAAACAAAATAAATGTAGGGTGAGTCTTACCCATGCTCTTAAAATTTTCTCGATGGTTTGTTAAGAATCTTATGTCTAACTTCTATACAAATTCAGTGTGTAGGGGTTTTAGTTACAGATTACTGCTCTTGGAATTTTAAAGGGTTGCTGCGTTTTTTTGAAGTTTCTTTCCTCATAAGACCTGTCATCCCATTTCTCATGGCTCTGTGATTTGTGGACTTATGGCTTAACTTGCGTTCTCTTAGCTTTGACTATGCTCCTCCTTTCCTTGTCGTTAGAACAATGGTAATCTCCTTGGTTTTCCTTATGGAATTTGTAAAAAAAAAATGTCTTCCTCAACTGGCATGTTGAAGGGTTGTAATGTACTTATTTAGCTTGCTAAAAATTTTAAAGGACGTGGTTCTAAA
The DNA here is from genome assembly GCA_001517045.1 of Pseudotsuga menziesii. NCBI lineage: Eukaryota > Viridiplantae > Streptophyta > Pinopsida > Pinales > Pinaceae > Pseudotsuga > Pseudotsuga menziesii. The sequence goes on along the minus strand of LPNX010729958.1, from coordinate 63,869 downwards.
CCTACGGAGTGTTTGATCAGTCTTTTCGACTGTCTCTTCAACACTTGTTGAGTTTCATTTTCTTTTGTAAAGATACTATGTAAGGGCTTGATAATATACATACATACATACATACATACATACATCTCTCTCTCTCTCTCTCTCTCTCTCTCTCTCTATATATATATATATATATATATATTTCAATCGATTTGAATTCTATATCCGTGGTAAGAATGTTTCCTGTAGTCTATATCTTGATTTCTAAATAGCCTATGAGGCCATTCATGTATACAGCAGCAGATAAATGATTATCTGGTTAAAACCAGTAGTCGTTCTTGTTTTATGTATTTAATTATGACAATAGTTATTTTGTTTATCAAAACGATCATGAGTTAATTCACTGTGTTTGAAAAATATCTTTGAGGCTGGGGCTATGAAGCCTCGACAATATTTTTATGGATTCTACTATTTAGATAATAAATACATCATGGTAGCTGCAAGGCTATTACGAATTCCTCCTTTAAGCTATTAATGTATGTGTTTACTTAATGGATGATTAATATTAGATGATGTTGGCTTGCTAAGGGTTACGACCTTGCTACTAAGTTTTATTGGTTGGATCAAAGAGCCCGTGCATTCATAGCTCAATTTTTAGTTATCTGAATACTCTCGGCTGGGTTTGATCCGGTAACCTAGTTATTCATTTTTATTTCCTTTAAGCTTAATTTATAGTAATTTATAGCCGGGTTTTGGGTCGAAGGCCAAGATAAATTCTAGGTTTGTCATGGATTGAATTTATGGTTTAGATATAAATGATGCATATATGAGTCATACAGTTGCAGTATAAAAATATATTGATTAGTTTTGGTTTAAGTTTCGTTAATTGATTTTTACCTTGTAAACTCTATAATCTATATATTTATATATATACTATGTTCTTAACGAGAGTTCCATCTTGATTCGTAATGATAATTATATTAGGTAGACTATTACTATATTATGAAATTAATATTTTTCTGAGGTATGTAGTGAAGTCTTTGAATCTAAAACTTAACAGATATTTAATATTGTGAGGTACTGTTGCAGCTGCAACTATTTCCCAAATTTTTGAAAAATTTTGGACCCTCCTTTTGATTTTGTATAGCTCAGGTTTTTTTAATTTCTTTTGACCTTTGGGAAGTCAGATAATTGGTTGACTTTATTTCCCGCTGTTTCGGAGGTTAAACGAGCTAGTATTACCGCCGCCCAGCCGAAAGTCTTTCGAACACTTAATGTTTTTTATTTTTCAATGATTTTATTTATCGCTGTCGGAAGTTAGTTGAAGAATGAATCCGGGGCATTAGTCTTCTATGCCGCCGATGTTTCGGAAGGGAAGCGACGAACGTCCCGATGGACAGTTCTTATTCTCGCCGATCCGTGGCCTTTACCTCCATTTGGTTTATTGTTTAAAATTTTTGGCTATCGATGACTTGGTTTTTCTTTTCGCTATTGGAATGATTTTTTACTTTGATCGAAGGGCTTGTCCTTTGCATTGCCAACACTATGGAGACGTTCAGGTTTAAAGTTTCAACCTTTAGTAGTTAGAACTTTCGATCACCAACGGGTTGTATTTTGTCGCGGAACCGTAGTTGTTTGTGAGTCCGCTGTTGTGGTTGTCGATCTGACTATCTGCCTGACATTTAGTGTTTTCAACTGCCGACGCATAGTGGTTAGTGGTTCCGATCTCCGATGCATAACAATCATGACGTTAGTGCTCAGAATCGTCGACACTACGGTATCATTTAGCTTTGAAGCGCCGACACTACAGAGATGTTGAGGTGTGAATCGTCGACCCGTAGCGTGTAGAGCTTTCGATCACCGACGGTTTTATGATTCACGTGACCTGCAGTTGGTTTGTTTCCCGTCGTTGCGGCTGTCTAGTGAACTATCTTCCCGATGTTTAGTTCTTTCGACCGCCGATAGGGGTTCTGCTCACTGATAAGGTTTTTCCCGTCGTTTCTTTTACCAAGGTTTATATATAGAAGTGGAGCAATTTTTTATTATTATTATCTTTGATTGAAAATCATGTCCGCTACGGTCCTGGTCAATTCAGCTTTCTATTGTTTCCCCGCTGTCTAGATTTCATTCGATTGGCGTGCTGCTATGGAGGTTGCGGGTCATCCCGTTGACTGCACAACGTTTTTCCAGGTAGGAAAACCATGGTCTCCTTCCTTTTTATTTTTATTGGTCATTTTGAGAACCACGGTCTTCCCTGGTTAGGTTTTCCCGTAGATTGGGTCATTGTCCATTAGAAAGAATATTTATCCTCGTGGTATGCTTATTTTTGTAAGGTAGAATAGCTGGTTTGACAGTTTTCTTTGGCAGTGGGGGTTTTTTGAGCCATTATGATTGTTTTATTCCAGTAAGAAATATTGAGGGGTGGGTGCAGACAAGCATTACGCTGTCTACACCACCCATTTTTGGGTTGTTCATAGCCATCCGAGGGGGGTTTCATTTTTTGTATGCATTTACCCTATTTTCATGGGACGACAGAGGTTTTGATTTTTGATCGAGTTGGGGTTTTCCGCGATGGGGATCGATATAGGGTTTAGCGGTTTTAGGCTTAGCAGTACAAACAATGCGGTCCACATTTTATTGAGGAGTCAGATTATTTTGAGTGCAATCCGGGTTAAATGAAGAGTTTTTCTATCAGGGTTGTGTTCTTAGTTGCGGACAGTGGACTTAGAAGATTTTAAGACACAAATTGCAGGATTTTCTTTTGTCTTGTCATTTTCTTTTATGCATTAATACTATGTATAGTTTATTTGTGAGAATGCATATGGAAGAGGTAAATAGTTTGATACAATTTTTCTTCATTATTAAAACACTTACTAAAAGCTCAAATGGTCTACGAACATACTGTGTTTGATAAGGTGACTGTTGCAAAGAAAATATGTCCAAAAGACAAAAGAAGAAGGCTCCTATTTCTGAGGGAGAGCCATAGGTTGAAATCATCACCAAGGTTGAATACATAAATGAAGATACCAAGGCTACCACCGGGGTCGAACCGAATTATAAATGGGGTGAAATATACAGGATGATTGCAAATCAAAATGTGCCTGATGCAAGATTTGAAGAGTTGACTATTTATGCAAACATTGAGAAATCGACTCTTATGAAAGTAGCCACAAGACCTGAGTTGTTCTCGTGCTCAGAGGTGATCAGTTGGATTTTGCCCAGGGCAGATGTAACTATGATGATCCTTGAAAATACTTCCAAATAGGGATACACTGCATACAACCCTGCTTATGTCTCCATGGCATATCATCTACCTCCTGCTCAAATTTACTTAATTGAAAGATGGTTGAAAGAGATAGATTTGGACATGGTAGAAACAGTTAAAAGAATGATGATACCAGGGAAGAACTTTTGAACTAGGCCCTCAAGAGAATATGATACATCCACTCTCCATACTCCCTATAGATTTATTGCACTGATGCTGAATAGGATTTTTGGGAGAGCTCATGATAAAAGCTTCAAATTGGGATGGATACCAATTATTTTCTATGTGGCCACTCAAGGGATCATATTCAATTGGGAAAACATAGTGTCCAATAGCCTCTCAGCATGCATATCTTCAGCTTTGGGAGGGGTATCACAGAAGAAGTCAGAGTTCTACATGAGTTCTATCTTAGTTGACTGTATACTGTGTACCCAGTCTTTTCCAGCCTTGAGGTGTAATTGGGATAGGGATAGGACCCTTGTATACATTGCATATAAATTATTTTGGGCACACAAATACTATGGGATAGGGATAGGACCCCTGTATACATTGCATATAAATTATTTTGGGCACACAAATACTATAGCCACTACAGAGAAGTATGTGAACACTTCATCATGCCCTTGTACACTCTAATTTTCCTGATAGAATGCAACTGCATGTCTGAAGAAGCGTTCAAAGTCATTGAATAACATGGAAGTTATTATTTGACTGAGGAAGGAATGTATATCAGAATGTATGGTGGCTCTAGGGCACCTTCTCTGCTCCCTAAATATGCCACTGATTATGTGATACATAAAGAAGCAGTAAGGCATGTATATATTGATGGTGTGGGAATTTTCTTGTTCGAACATAAGAAGGAAGCATATCCTGCCATACCTTTCTGGTTGGGGAGTTATAAGTTTTCAAAGGTAAAACAGACTGTAGAATTCGTGCAGGAGTTGGAGCACTTCCGTTTTGGTGAGATGAACTTTCACAGGAATGACTCCCAAAATAAGGTTATAGATCACTGCAAGGAGGCAAATGTTCATTTCGAATGCACCAATTTCTGGGACAAAGACGAGGAAATATTTAGAAATGAAAGGAACATGACTGCCTTAAAGAAGAGATTTAAACAAAAAATCACTACTGTAGGCAGAAAAAGAAAAACTCCACAGAAGACTACGACAGCTGAAGAAGAAGAGGCCAGAAAGAGGGAAGAATATGCTAGAAGGCTAGCACAAGAGGTAGAGAGTTGGTTGAATAATGAAGAGGAAGAAAGAAAGAGAGCTGTAGAGGAAGCAACAAAGAAAGAAGAAGACAAGAGAAAGAGAAAGGAAGAAGCAGAGATAAAGAAAAGACAAGAAGAAAGTGAGGGTCTGAGATTAACAGGATCTCAAAAAGACCAACAGACTACTGAACATATGGATACATAGGGGGCACATGATCATATAGATCAAGGGCATGGACAAGATAATCCTGATCCCCAGGAGCCCACTGCAGCTTCTGGAAGCACTCAGGGGAAAACTATTTTTTTTGGAATGAATTTGATCCCTTTCATGCAGAAAGAAGGGGATGCGATGCCAGAACATGAGCTATTCATAGAACATCTACAGAACAGGTATCAGGAAGACGAGCAGGAGATCCAACAAGTCAAAGATATAGATGAACAAATTCTGAAGAATGCACTGGCTCATGCAGCAGTAAGTATCCACTTACTAGAAGAACAACTGTGCTTGAGTCCGGCGAGAATAGAAGTACTTAAGAATCAAGCTGCTAAGTATGAGATAAATATCCATTTTCTTGAACCCTCCAATTTTGAAGGCATAGCAGCAGAGGCCCAGGCATGGAAAAAGTTCATAAATGACCAAGTGGGCCCCTGTTCATAAAGTGTTCTATTAAATTTTGATTTAAAATGTAATATATTGTATAAATTATGAGCACTTCTACAAGACAAAATTTTGGGATTGAAAGGTTGGGGAAGCCCAAAACTCATTTGGGGGGCATCCCAAAGGTTTTGCTTTTTTGTATAAATATAGGAGAGTTTAGATGTAGAGTGGGTTCTTTCCCAAGCAATTTTTGGGAGATATTGTAAGAAGAACTACTTCCTTTTGCAATAAAGAATTACAAGTTTCTGCTGGAGAAAGTTTGGTGGAATGTTTCAAATGCTTTGCTATGGATCAGTTGAATTTGAACTATTTCGTTTTTAGCTTATGTCCATTAACTGTGAGATCGTTCTAACTCATTGCATTTATGTTTATGTTATGAATGTCTTATAGTTTATTCTGTGAAATTTCCACTGTGAGTAATGAAGGTTGTCATAAACAATAAGCTATCTTGTTGTTCATATTTCTATTAATGTTCATGTGTTCTGAAATAAGTAATAGCTATCTGTAATTTTTCTTAATACATGCACATAAATACATTACTCATTGATTACTGATAATTTTTTTTCCCTGGGTATAGGTTAGTTAGTTGTAGTTATTTTCTGGTTGTTTGTGATTTAGATGCGAGAGAGGTAAGACAAGAGGTAAGAACCTGCGCATCACATTGTGACACTCCTTGTTATCTCTATCAATTTGCATTTTTAGGTAGGCACTTGCACATCATAAATTAAACAAAAAAAACTAAAAATATACATGGTGGACCGGGCCATAACCGGTAAAACATTTTAATTTGTTACTTGACCTACGGTAGTCGGACCGTAAACTGGACGGATTCCCCATACCAAACAGTAACGATCTAGTTGTGAACGTCTATTGGGGAGAATCCCTAACTGTTGTTACTTGCAATTTTCCAGGCCTCAACAGGTACATTTACATATAAAATCTTTTCTTTTAAAAAATAAGACTCTATCGAGTCTGTAGGGTTTTAAATGGGTTCCCATAGTAATTTAGAAATTAACTCTTTTGATACCCTAGTTAATTAGCACTAATATGATAAAGAAAACGTATCTAAGTAAATCCCTAGTAAAATCGATGGTAGTAGAGGGATTCAAATTTTAAATGGAATTTTAACAATTCTATAACTAATACTAGCGGGAAGAGGATTGCATTGCCAAATTATCACTGATTATCTTTGTCCATGACCATAATGATGGATCTTCAAGTTATGGATTGATATGCATCATATAAACTTCTTATAATATTATAAGAAACAACTACAACTTTTCCCTTTTTAGAATAGAGACCATATAGAACAATTACCATTGAAACTTTGTAAAGACTACACGAAACAAATACAAGTATAAAATAAAATCACAGATAAATAAAAATAATAATTTAGAACCTAGATAATTTGCAGAAGGGGAAGAAACACCCAAATGAGATTGTTCCACCCAACCGTCTCCTAAAGCAACCAATATTACTTGCTTAGGACCCCTAATCGTGTTCACTGAACCACTAGGACGAAGATCACTAGATAATAGCACACACAACAACCTGCTATGCTTTAGCACTCAGTAACATACTTAACTCAACAATTCCACTTTATCTATCCCCTCATCAAATTCCTTGTGTTCCTGACTTTTCAGTTTGCAATAGTCACAAGTTTCATTTCATTGGAAAATTAGAATGTAGTGAACCTCCTGCTCAATTTGATGATATTTATAAGATTGCCTAGGTCTTTGGGTCAATTTTGAAATTAAATGAGCCACCTGCTATGTTCCCCCTCTTAGAGAACATGCCCGCAATTTTGACATATCTATTGACTTTGTTGAAAAGTTTGAGCTATTTGAAAAGCCAAAGTCAAATCCATAAAAGTTAAAGACGTTGAACATGGAATTTAAGCTTGAAGCGAATGCACGTGGTGATCTTCTCCAAGATGCTTTTGTTAAAGAAACAAAAAAATAAAACTTTCGTGCAGAGTTTTACCCAAACCTTTCCATGAAACCCTGAAGTCCACCTTCCATGGGTAGTTTCATTCGGCAGTGTATCCATTGGTACAACTATTTCATGCGAAGTTTTACCCAAAGTTGCTTTCCACGAATCTTAACAAAAAGTTGAAGAGATGAACAGAGCCTCCCCGTTGAAAATATAAAGGTGGAGTTAAATATATAATGTGTAGGCATGGGACATCATCTGTAGGTAAGCTACTTTCAAGCCAAATAAAGAGGAAGTTGGTTGTATTCCTCATCAACGTGAAAATGGTAGGAAGTTAATTTATATTATTCAATTAGTTTATTGAAAATGCAGAAATTGTATTATATTGCTTTAATTCTCAACATTAAAATGCAAAGCATATTCAAATATGTATTATAAATTTGACTGGTCAATACTTTGACATATATATGCATGATATAACATGGTTCTCTTTACATTCCGCTCTTCCATATTTATTTTAAGAAAATATTATTGTGCAAAATTAAGGAGGTGCTGACATTAAAGTATCGGGAGATGTTTCATTTGTTATATTAAGTAAACCTCTAAAACATAATTAAAAATTCATATCCATTCATAAAATAAATAAAAAATAAACTTAGTTTAAATAGATTTACATTAAATTCGAATTTATTAAGAACGAAAATGATTCAATTTTTTGAGATGTTTTTTTTGTTTTTTTTATCTTAAATGTTTTAAACATCAAGAAATAAATTAAGCCTCAAAGATATTGGCTTCTTCTAGATGCTTAATAGATATGCCTTTAAGGGCATTTGCACAAAGTTAAGGACCTTCTAAATGCAATTGTAGGTTTTGAAAAATCAAAGTGTGTATGTGTTCCTTGGTGTAACATCCACAAAATTTGTAAACATAAAAAAAAATTAATAAATGAACTACTCGTAAATAATAAAAGGTAAATGAGCCTCAATATTGCTTTAAGTTAAGTTTTAACTAAAGGATATAATTACGATAACCATCAATTTAACTATGTATCACGATACCCGAGGGGTGACATAAACCAAAAGATCTTTACAAGAAAGTTTGCAGTCCCTTATCTTTAACATAAATGTATCCTTAGGATGATTTTATGCTGCAACTAATAATTATCATGATACATCTCTAATTCTATGAATGGATGCCAATTTTATTTCTATTGTTTTAGATTCGTTATGCCAGTTGTTTATATTCTTCAATAGATGTTTGTTTGATCCTACTTAGATGCTAGGGAAAAGGGATGCCAATTTTATTTCTTTCTTGTTAGATTCGTTATGCCAGTTGTTTATATTCTTCAATGGATGTTTGTTTGACCCTACTTAGATGCTAGGGAAAAGGGATACAGGTCTTACTTCGCTCATATGGCTAATGCAATATACTTTCTTTCTAGGTTATTGATGTCGAAAGGGATCACAACCTCCGAGTTAAATACCAAGGATATAAGGTTTCAACAAGGATCAACATAAAAGATAAGAAAGAAGGTATCCCCTTGACCTAAGGTAACGTGCATATACAACCAAAATAATGTCCCGACATCGAAAAAAGTAAGAATTTGAACTATAGGATTTGGGTGGTAATGTCTCAACACCAAGCTACATTTAAAATCAGCCATGTGAAGGTTCAAATTTCCAGCTATAAGTCACCTAACTGTCACCTCATTAAACCCTATGGTTTAATGAGCCTTGAAACACAATATCAGGCGGTCGAGCATTTCATTTTCTTTTTCCTTCCCCTCTGCGTAGTTCACTTAGTCTTTAAATTCCTTACTGAGTAGTCTTTATGGTGGCACTGATGGTGGAGGAGTCGAGGTTCTCGACCCTCAAAACCATTCTTCCTTAACCGCAATGGTGCAACGTGATTGTGTGGATCCAGTGTTGATCTTCTATTCATATTGCGGTTTAAACAAAATAAATGGTGGTTAAGTCTTACCCATACTCTTAAATGTTTCTCCATGGTTTTTTAAGAAGCTTATGTCTAACTTTTGTATAAATTCCATGTGCAAAGGTTTTAGTTACAGGTTACTGCTCTTGGATTTTAAAGGGTTGTTAAGTTTGTTTGAAGTTCCGGTCCTGGTAAGACCCATCATTTAATTTCTCATAGCTTTATGACTTGTGGACTTATGGCTTGGCTTGCATTCTCTTAGCTTGGACTGTGCTCCTCCTTTCCTTGTCATTAGAACAATGGTAATCTCCTTGGTTTGCCTTCTAGCATTTTGTAAAAAATATATATGTCTTCCTCGACTGGGATGTTGAAGGGTTGTAATGTACTTATTTAGCTTGCTAAAAATTGTAAAGGACAAGGTTCTAAACCTCTCGAGTGTTTGAGCAGTCTTTTCAACTATCGCTCCAACACTTATTGAGTTTCATTTTCTTTTGTAAAGATGCTCTGTAAGGGCTTGATAATATACATACATACATACATACATATATCTATGTATATATATTTAGTCTATTTTACTTCTATATCCTTGGTAAGAATGTTTCCTATAGTCTATTTCTTGATTTCTAAATAGGCTGTGAGGCCATTCATGTATACAGCAGTAGACAAACGATTAGCGCGTTAAGACCAAGAGTTGTTCCTATTTTATGTATTTAATTATGATAGTAGTTATTTTGTTTATTTAAACGGTTGTGAGTCAATTTACTTTGTTTGAAAAATATCTTTGAGGATGGGGTCATGAAGCCTCGGCAATATTTTTACGGATTCCACTGTTCAGATAATAAATACTTCACGGTAGCTGCAAATCTATTACGAATTCCTCTTCTAAGTTGTTAATGTATGTTTTTACTTAATGGATAGTTAATATTAGATGTTGTTGGCTTGCGACAAGGGCTGCGACCTTTCTACTAAGTTTTCTTAGTTGGATCAAAGAGCTCGTGCTTGCATAGCTCAATTTTTAGTCAGTCGAATACTCTCGGCTGGGTTTGATTCGGTAACGTAGTTATTAATATTTATTTCCTTTAAGCTTAATTTATAGTAATTTATAGCTGGGGTTTTTGGCCGAAGGCCAAGATAAATTCTAGCTCTGTCGTGGTGTAATATCCCAAATTTTTAACCTAACACTTATGGGCATAAGCCCCATTTCTATGATGTTACTTTGATGTTTTATTTTATATATTGGGCATAAGACCCCACTGCACATGAGAATGATGATTTGTTTAAAATATTGGGTGTAAGCCAATTGCATATGTTTTATGTATATGATTTCATGTGTTGGGCGTCGACCTTGAAGCACATAATTGGTGAGATGTTTGTGTTGAGAAAGAATCCCTGGAACACATGATTATTTAATGTTTGTGTTTAGCGAGAGGCTCTGGAGTGCATGAGTATTTTAAATGTTTGTGTTGAGCGAGAGCCTCTAGAGCACATGAGTTATGAAACCTTTGTGTTGAGCAGGAAGCTCTAAAGCACATGAAAATATAATAATTGGAAGTGTTGGGCATAAGCCTTGGAGCATTCCAAGTTGATGTTAAGCATAAGCTCCAGAACATCAGATCCTTGGCCATTGTATCCCTAGGTGTATCCTATAAATACATCCTAACATTAGTGTTGAGTGAGGAGCTCTGGAATTGTAGTAAGTTTATAACTCCCCGTTTCTTAGCATTGAGTATGGGATGTGGATAAATGCTAGGATTTACTGAAAAAATTAATATGTTGAGTGAAAATGACTTTGATAAAAAATTGATCGCATCTTACTTATTTTTAAGTGCTTAAATGAAATTTCAAATTTATGTATCTCATCAAGTACTGAAGAACTACCATGTTAAATGAGGTAATCCAACATGCAAGGAGGTTTAGAGTTGCCTAACCTAGTTGACCTAACCCTTATTTGAAGGCCTTAATAAAGAAGTGACTATAAGCTATAAGAAAAGTTTCATGAGATTAGGGATCGTGCTATATGATACCTAAAGTAAAAATGTTAACAAAGATATAGATAAAAGTATATTTTATACATAATATGTATAAAAGAGTAAATACAAGTAATAATACTAGTAACTATGAATAATAATGAAAGGATCTATATATTATTATTATTACTAATGTTAATCAAATATTAAATACCTACAAGAGTCAAAGTAGGAACTCGTCAAAAGTTCCTAAGTTAACTTTAAATAAATATTAAAATTACCTAAATTAAGTAACAATGGTTATTTCAAGAAAACAAATGATTCTATACCTTCCCTGAAAGTTATTGTTAATATGAAGAGATACCAAGTTGGGGGGAGAGCTCTGATGCAAAACAACGATCTGTAAGGGGGAAGGAATTAACGGAGGTCACAAGTTGTAGTGTTCAGGAAGTAGGGATAGGGGCATTGGCCTGGTTTGAAGACCGACAACTCTAGTCCTAGGATGCGTGATCTCGTAGACGGGGGGACTTTGACCCCTGTTCAATGCATGACCATGGAAATTGAGAAAGATAAGGGGAAAAGGCCAATCTTTGACTCCCAATTGGGGAATGCAGGGGAAGGCACTAGCAACACTATTAAAAAAGTCTTGACAAAGGAAGGGAACCGAAGAATGGGGAAATGTCTACCCAAATCAAAGACGGTTCCCAAGTTACAAATCAAATCAGCAAGAATCAGGGAAGATATCAGCTACATGAAGGAGAAATCTCTCATAGGGACATCTGTAGGGATCTGGCCTTCGGAGAAGACCTTTACATGGTGGATTAACACCACCTGGAAACCTCAAGGCCACTATGACTAGCAACTAGGAGCAAAAGGATCCTTCACTATCATATTCTTTAATGAGGAGGACAAAACTAGAATATTTGAAAGTGGATGATATTTCTTTAACTATGCGGGTTTGTTCTTGAGACTGTGGAAAGAAAGATTCAAACACTGGTTTGAAGTCCTCCAAGAACCTCAAGATTCTACCAATCCAGTTAATTTGACCAGCATACAGACCCAAACCCAGAAGCCCAGTGAAGTGGCTGCAACAAAGGATAGTGTTGTGCTTGACCCTCCCCAACAATCCCAAGAAAAGGATCCAATCCCAAAGATCTAGATCTAGGAAGAAAACCAGGCATCAAAGGAAGACACCAGGAAATAAAATGTTCGGAGATAGATCTGAAAAGTATAGGAGGAAAAGCATGGAAAGGAAGTGAAACTGTAGCAGTGATTGCTAATAAGGCAGATGGAGTTATTGGCATTCTATGGTATCCAAAATAGGTCTCCCTCTACAACTTCTCTGCAACACAACATTCTCTTTCTGCTGCATTTCACATCTTAGGGACTGACATTCGGGGATTCATTGCCAATGTGTATGGTCCTCCCAGGGCAGAGCATAAAATAAAATTCCTAGACTCTCTAAGAATGATAAACGATTTGACGAAAGGAAAACCCTGGATTATTGGAGGAGTCTTCAACCTGATTAGGAGTCTCAAGGAAAAGAAAGGGGGGATTCGACAACTAAACCCCATAAATGATACCGTTAATGAAGTGATCGATAACCTTGAACTGATTGATGTAAGAACAAATAACGACACTTTTACTTGGAACAACAAAAGAACGGGGGACAGAGGCATAGCATGCTGGCTAGACCACTTTTTGGTGTCAGAGTCCATAATGATAAATGGGGCAGATCTGAAAGTGTCAGTCTTTCCTTCAGCTGGCTCTGACCAATGGCCCATCAAGTTGGAATGGGAAAATGTGGGTGCTAACCTACGCAGACCCTTTCGCTTGGAAAAATTCTGGTTGCTTCAGCTTGACTTTTAAGAAAAATTAAAAGAATGGTGGGAGAGAATCCCAACCATTAGAGGAACTAAGATGTACCAGTTCCAGAAAAAGCTAAAATACTCAAAACAAACATCAAAAAATGGAAGAAATAATCTTTTGGTAACATTTTCCAAGCGAAAATGGAGCTGGAATGTAAAATCAAAGAAGTTCAAACTTCAGGCATGCATTCAAGTTTTTCGGCGAAGGTTAGGGAGCAGGAAAGCTCTCTACTCCAGGAATTCAGCCAACGAGAACACCAGAAGGAGATATACTGGAACCAGAAAGCTAGAGTGAAATGGCCCCAAGAAGGAGAATGAAATACTGGCTTCTTTCACAAATCGACATTCCACCACCGTCAAAGAAATTGCCTGATGAGGTTGAGAATTGAAGAAGGCCCAATCACTGAATCCTAGGAAGATTTGGAACGAAACTTAAATTCTTTTTTTCCTAATCTTCTAGAGGAATCGGATGGAGACAAATAATCCTCCCAGAGAGAGGTCCTAAGGCATATTCCCTATGTCATAACGGAAGAACATAATATTCTCCTGATGAAATTGATAGAGATGGAGGAAGCCGAAGAAGCGGTCAAGTAGATGGCAAGAGATAAAGTGTCAAGACCTGATGGATTCACTACTATCTTTTTCCATGCTTGTTGGGACTAGTTGAAAGATGAAGTATGGGCACTGGTAGAGGACTCCAGGAATTCAGGTAATATTCTGAAAGCTCTAAATGCAACGTTCTCGACCCTTATCCCTAAAGAGTCAAGAACTGAAGACCCTGGGAAGCTTAGACTGATCACTCTCTGCAATGTCATTTACAAAATTATATCCAAAACCATTTCTAATATTCTTCTCCCTCTGCTGCCCCTTGTCATTTCTCCAAAGCAAGCAGGGTTTTTTGAAGGAAGACACATTTTGGATGGTATCATCCTAATACAGGAAACAATTTAGTCGGTCAAAATCGGGAAAATTCCAGGTATGCTTCCTAAGCTAGATCTTTCCAAAGCTTATGATAAACTAAATTGGGAATTCTTAGCAGGTATGCTCAAAGCGTTCAAATTTTCTGATCAATGGACTATATGGGTCATGAATTTGGTATCTTCAGCCTTATTTTCTATTTTGGTTAACGGATCTCCTGCCTTGCCCTTCCAAAGCTCTCGAGGTATCAGATAGGGGGACCCATTATTCCCTTTTTTGTTCATCATAGCAGTGGAAGGATTGGGTAGAATGGTCAAGAACCTTCAAATGGAATCTAAGATCAAAGGTCTAACCATCATTGAGGAGCTAGAACCCCAAACCCATTAACAATTCATTGATGACACCATGCTCATGGGGCTGTCTATGGTTAAAGAGGCTCATGGTATCAAGGAGGAGTTGGACACCTTTTTGGAGGCCAGTGGACTGGAAATCAATAAGACCAAATATCAAGTGTACTTCTTTAATACACCGAAAATAACAAAAAAGGGAATATTTTAAGAATTTTGGGATTTTCGGAGGGCGGGCTCCCTTCCAAATACTTAGGAGCTCCGCTGGAAGAATTGACCATCAGGAAGGTCTCGTGGAAGGAGCTTTTGGATAAGCTCAAATAGAAACTCAGCCTTTGGACATTCAGAGCCCTTAATTTTCTAAGAAGACTTATTCTAGTGAAGTTTGTCCTCTAGGTGATGCCCCTGTACTTGTTCTCTATTCTAGAAGCCCCTAAATTAGTGATTCAGAGAATAAGGAACATCCAACAAAAAATTATTTGGGGAGGAGATGACTACCACAGAAAATGGGCTTTAGTAGACTGGAAAACGGTCCGCAAACCCAAAAATGTGGGAGGTCTAGGTCTTTGTGACCTGCTAGATACCAACAAAGCCATGGGAGCGAAGATATGGTGGAAGTGGATAACATATGAGGATGAACTATGGGAGAAGCTCTGGCATACCAAGTATGCTCATCATTGGCAAAAAAAAGCTGATAAGATTTGGAGAGGACCTCCCAGGTTCCCGCATATGGAAATTGACACAGGAAAAGAATCCAAGTGAACGAAAATCTGGGGATGCAACTGGTGGCCCAAAATTGCAACCTTCGGTTGGCTCATTCTCAAATGTAGAATCCACACCTGGGATAACATTCAAGGCCGTGGGATATTAGGTCCATTAAGATTCAGCCTATGTGAAAAGAGTAACGAAACCATTAATCATTTGTTGGACGAATGTCCAATAGCTTCTGGGATTTGGGACAGAGGAAGCATATTGTTCAAAACTAATGATAGACACTCCGACAGACCTGATCTAACTATTGTTGAATGTCCCAAGAACAAATTCAAAAACAAAATTATGAATAGAATATGGGATCTGTACCCAGGATTCATGGTATGGGAGATATGGAATACCCTTAATCTAAAAATATTTTAGAACATAAATCGTTGGGTGGAAGAAATATGGGAAACCCTGGTTGCACATATAAAAGAAACTATAACTCTCACAGCATGGTCGATAGAAGATTTAGAAGCTGATGGAACAGAAAAAAAATCCTTCAAGATCGGGGAATAATTCAATTACCTCTGAACAACTCTTGCCTCAGCAAGTTGGTCCCGCAATCGAACAACGTGAAATTCTGGCAGAAACCTCCGCGCAGTGCTTTCAAAATGAATTTTGATGGGGCTGCCAAAGGAAACCCTGGCCCTGCGGGTTTTGGAGGCGTGATAAGGGACTCTCATGGAAGAATCCTCATTCTCTACTAGGAAAGCCTTGGATCAGGTACCAATAACCTGGAAGAGCTAGACGGTCTCATAAACGAAGTGGCTTGGGAAATTTAGAACCAAAGAACTCATCTAATAGTGGAGGGGGACTCGGTGGTGTTGAATCAACCTCTCCAAAAGGATCATGCATGGCACAACCATTAACCAGGTATCCCGAAACTGGAGGTGGGAAGGAAGGCTCTCAATGCTCAGAGAACGGTTAAGGAACACACCCGTGCTAGTTTTATTCCACATAAAATGATCAGGGAACAGGGTGGAAAAAATTCTTTCTAACGAAGGGTTTGGCAAGGCTAGCTCTTTCCATGCAGAGGAGCATGTCGACAAAAGGAACAGGAGGCTTTGGGAAAAATGTGAGGAGATGGCAGATGCCGATGACAGTGGGGATGACACTGACCAACCCTCGAGACAAGACATGTGTGAGATCATGATACCTACTGCCTCATCGCATGCAACCTCCCCCTTCACACGCGGCCCACTTATTAGCTCAGGAATTTTGTCGGATAGCCACATGATGAGGCATGCAGAAGCATGCATTCACACCTCCCTATCAAGTGCGAGGGACAATGAGGAGAAGCATCCTCCACTTGGAATTTACTACTCGGGATTCCATAAAGAGGCCAGGACAGATGGGAAGCATGGGAAAGATCGGGAAGAGGAAGGTGGCAGGCTAGCTCAAGAAGAGGTGGAAGATACGGGCTTTGTCACCTATCTTTAAAAACTGTTCAGGTTCAGGCTTGCGTGGTGCAGAAAAATATCAAAGGAAAGTACTCGCAGGATAACCAACGGGAGTGTTCAAGTATGGGTACTGTAATTGACCTTCAGAGTAGGTTAAGCACCAAAAGGCCATTAATGGAGGAATCAATGGCCAATCTTTCACACGTAGCAGGGGATTGGATCATGCACTGGAAAATTTTGCGCTGTAAGGTGGCTATTTCCCAGGATCGATTTGGAAACAAACGAGGAATCAGAGAACTAAGGGCTTCATCACCCAGAGAAAAAGTTTGGCTATTTATATGCCTAAGGAAAGGGAGAGGATCATCAAGTTTTGGCTCAATCTGGTCTATGTCTTTTATCCTGAGAAGGCCAATTATGATACCCAGCCTCGAGTCAACATGTCTCATCAGGGGAGGAGGAGGAGTAACCATGAGACTAGGAGAAACCCAGTCGAAGGAAATTCCCTTTAGGTTGGTTCAGCGAGCACTAATTCCCCTGTGGAGGGTGGCCCATCCCCATTGGTTTTCAATTGGGAAGCTCAATGCATGGCAAAAATCCCTACAAGGGTGGAAGCCATTATTGCCATTAAGGAGGTCAATCTGGTTCGTGAGTATGAGACCCACCAGGGTCGGCCACTCATTTCCAATCCGTTTTGGACGGGATGCATCCTTCTATCTAGGGACATTCAAGACAACCTACAGATGGCTATGGGTATATGTGAAGTTGTGACTATAATTAGAAATGACCAGGAAGAGTCT
This sequence comes from Pseudotsuga menziesii, assembly GCA_001517045.1. Taxonomy (NCBI): domain Eukaryota; kingdom Viridiplantae; phylum Streptophyta; class Pinopsida; order Pinales; family Pinaceae; genus Pseudotsuga; species Pseudotsuga menziesii. The sequence goes on along the minus strand of LPNX010729958.1, from coordinate 46,840 downwards.
TCAGTTGGCTTCCATTTGCTAGAGACCATAGCGAGCGAGCTGCTTAGTATATTGGGAGAACATCCCACAGCGTCACCTCCTTCCTCGACAGATCCACTGCAACAGTAAGGATTGGTAGATCCAAATGGTCGTCCTCTTGTTTTGTTTTCAAAGTGTTTCCTGGTTATGGAACCAACGAATGTTATGGATCGACTGATGATACGAAACCGGGTTTTTCCTTTAGAACCAGTTTCTGTTTTGATTATATCTTTCCTTGTCTGGTATACTATTAATTGGTTGGGATAGGCTCTAGTGAGCATTTCTCCAAGTTGAGATTTTGTAGGTTATTGGCTAATTTCCTCAGGTGAATGTATTTTTGGGGGTTTCAATGTTTAGGTGGGGAAAAGGGATGGGATTTCAGAATTGTCGGAAGATTATCTCAGTAAAAGATTTACCCGGACCAACAATCTCTCTCGGCTGGCCGGGCCTGATTGTATTATATTTTTGTACTATTCATTAATATAAATTTCTATGCTTACCAACAAAAAAAAAGAAAACAAATGATTCTTGATTTAAATGCCCCTTTTCTTGAAAAGTCTGTCTATAAATACCCAAGCCAAAGAGAGGCTTGGGGATCTTTTTTATTATTCCATGATTTTACCTTATTATTATCAAGAGAGTTCTTGGAGAGTATTTTTCCCAAGAGGAAAAGAAAACTGATACAAAACCTGTTATCCCAAATAGGGAATCCTTACCTTAGGATCTTTAAGCTACTTGCATGTTGGAACCAGCTTGGGGTGATCTAGATTGAAACTAGGAATCGTTTCAGATCATGGTTGGGTGGAACATGGTAGTTCCTAAGTTATTTGTTTATCCGAACATAGGTCAGAACTATCTATGTCCTTGTTAGTGGCTGTTTGTTTGAGTGTATAGGGTTTCCAACCATTAAAATAGATTCAACTTGTAGGTATGAGGTTTCTTGATTTTCCTTATACATTAAATAGGTTTTCTTATTAAATGTAGGGATTAATTTATGAAAGGATAAATAGTATCTGTCTGCTATAGCTAAGTTACTTTTCTTACTTAAACATGCTTTTTGAAGTTAAGGAAATATATATTTTATTCATGTTTATAATGATACATTGTCACCTATAGTTTTATCAGTTTTCAAAACCATAGGATAATTTGGTCTCTAATTATTTCTGCATTATTTTGTCATCATTTACATGTTAATTTCAGTCTTCTCTAAAGAGCATATTTGTTTTAACATAGTTCAGATTATTTTAAATTATCTAGATTTCCTAGTTGTTGTTGAAAACTTAAATACAAGAGTTAAAACATAGTTTATAGGTACATAAACCACATTAAAATTAACTATACTACTATCAACCAAAGAACTAATTAAAATCCACAGAAACTCAATTATCACCATTAAAATCCAACCCTACATCTTCTCTACTGGAAGATTACATATTGCCAGGAGGCTCATTTATTTCAACCATTGAATCTATTCTATTTAGCTATAGCATAAGTGAGCTAAACAAAGTTAACATATTTAAACCTTAAACCTACCAAATAACATAACAACGATAATTATTAAACAAATTCCAAATAGTAATTTCCATTTTATAAATCTCTTCATAACATGCCAAGCATTGAGACCTGTTAAGGTCCGGTTGTAGGCCTAAATATTATATCAAATATCTCTACTCTTTACTATCAAAATAAGAATCGATTTTATACATAACACAAACCAACTAATGAATAAGATGTCCATTTAAAGGAGTCAGGATCGAATCTTGTTGGCATCTCAGCCAAAACAAAAACAAACACACATTGTATTGAAACAACAATCCACGCATTCGATATACCAGGATCGAATCATGTGGGATCACACTACGAAAACTAAATCAAACAAATTACCCAGGAATTGAATCCTGTAGGGATCGATTTTAAGACATCAAAATATAAACTACGCTAATAGAATTGATTACACATAGTAATATCCATAAATTTATATACAGGTTGTGTATTCATTGTTGAGTCATAGCTATCAAAGATCAACTATAAAACCAAGCTTAAAAACCATAAATCGCTACTTTGTCATAGTTCCATATAATAAATAAAACAACCATACATACATGTTGCATTTCCATATTCCGACTCATGGTCAAGAGGAAAAACTCCACCATAATCAACAATAAAAATAACATCCAAACCATTTTGTAAATACCAAAAGAATTCATTTAAAACCTACTGTCAACGTTGTTACAGCCGTGACATTTACATAACTATAGAATCGTATGCCAAGCTAAGCGTCGTATCATAATAAACCCAGGGACATTAAATAAACCATATATCTCACAATGAAAAACATTTACAAGTAAAATAGACAGTAATGATTTGACAGGGTGCCATTGCAAGCATTGAAACTGCCATAGATGAACATAGCATTTAAAACCAAAAACGCAGAGCTCTCATTTAATTATCAAATCATATGCTTAATATAACAAAACCTAAAACGATTACAGAGTTGAGTCTTTGTCTAGATAGACATGGCTCCAAGTCTCCACGCTTAAAATGACATCAAAATAATATTTACAACGCATTCCTGTCTTTGTCTAGACAAACATGGGTCCAAGTCTCCACGCTTAAAACGACATCAAAATAATATTTACAATGCATCCCTGAATTGCTAGTATCACAAGGGACCCATACAATCAAACCCACAACCAAATATTCACAACATTAACCCTTTCAATACAGATCACAAAGCTTTGATAAATCTTTACACACAAAGCTAAAAGGCCTAAGCTATCGCAATGCTTACCCATGGAAGGGTATCGTAGTCAGTCCTGTAAACACCCACGAGCTGTGAATGAAATTCACCATCTCACCTGCATTTCGAAACAAAGCACTATGAAAAGTATGATAAATCCTCAACCTGAAGCAAACAATTATATAACGTTGCAAAACTAGACAGAGAGCATACCTTCCAAGGTAGGGTGAGCCTATTCCTCCATGTCATGATGAACCCAAAGAGAAAAACCGTCCAGACAACCCACACCACTGACAAATGAATCCCAAACAATGATAGACCAGAAATTAGGGCTCGTTTCCCCCCCATCCCAAGGAGTATTAATTGTGCCACCCTGTTTTCCACCATCGACGCAATTTTTACCCACATCCATATAGTCCAAACCCCAACATTGCGATTTTGTATTGAAACCTCCATCAAAACCCTCATTGACATATTCAAGCCATGGTTTCATGGCATATGGAATATTCCATGAAGGGTTTTCTACATAAACCATAGTATTTACAAATCTTAAAATAATGTTTGACAAGTCTTATGACTTAATACAATAGCTTTAGGATTTACACGTTTCAATTTATATGTTATAAATACATAGAAATAGGAATAAAAACTATCATAGTCTTAATCCACAATGATAATGTCAATCATAAAGATTCAGGTCTTACAACCCCAACTTTGCGTAAACAATAGTAGTATGAATCTTTAGGCCAGGACTTTAGCCCTTTTGTCTTCGATAAGCATAGGATAGTGTAGCATGGATTGCATGCCATAGGATGTCAAGTTTAGTTGTCGTAACTAGATTTCGCCATCGAATGAACCTGCAAAAAAAGGAGAAGTTTGCATTAGTTCAAACATGAACTAAGTATACCCCATAACAACAGGTAGAACCGGTTACCTCTCCAAGTGGTCCCATAATGGATAAAAATCCCGCCATTCCACCCCTTTGACAATTAAAGAAAATTCATGACTTCCATAATTAAATCCATAAACAATGACTGAAATAGATAACCATGAAGCGATGAGAAGTCTAGGGCGGAGCGGCTCCTCCCGCGGCTAGGGTTTCCCTAGCCGCCGTTTGCTGCGCTGAGCCTGGATCGGCTGCCGTCCTCTGAGCGTGGAGTTTTCAGGTTGCCAGAATCAGCATGGAGTTCCTGCATCAGCGTGGAGTTTCAGATTTGGCTGTCGGTGCTTTCAGCCATGAGTTTTCTGGAAATGGGCTCTCACGCCCAGCTCGCCACCTTCAAGGCCCTTGTTCAAGTTGCCGCTCCTCAGGCAGCTTCTCACTCTTATTCCAAGTTCATGAAAAAGATGGACGATATCCCTTCTTTGGAGCTCTCTCCCTCAGATCCATGCCAGAAAGCTCTCATCCTCTCTGAGCAAGCCCTCATTGGCAAGTTCACAGGTTTGTGGCCTAGCCCTAAGGCGGTCGAGATCTGGATTGCAGAACATTGGAACCCTCTTCTAACAGGATAGGTTTCTCTCTTTGCAGCTGGTCGAGGGTTTTTTGTTTTCTTGTTCTCAAATAAAGCAGAAAGAGATCTTGTCTTTCGTTCGGGCCCTTTCTTCATGGGCTCGAGAGGTCTGTTCTTACCCCCTTGGTCTCTAGGGTTTAACCTAGAAGCAGAGATCACCGCCGCTCCAGTCTGGGTAAGAATTCCTAACCTCCCTCTTCATCTTTGGGGGAAAAGCACTCTGATTGACATTGGTAACAAGCTAGGTCATTATTTAGACACCGCAGATCCAAAAGGGGGTCAGTACAGATGTGCCCGTATCTGCGTAGAGGTAAATCTTGAGAAAGGGCTCCCTGAAGCCCTAAAGCTTACTTTAGGAGAATGGAGCCACATTCAAGAACTCGACTATGAGTAGATCCCTTTTAAATGCAACTTCTGTCATGTATACGGCCACTTCGCTAAAAGCTGCCCCAAGATTGCAGAACCACAGAAGCCAGCAAATCTCCCAGCTTCCAAAGATTCAGAGATCCAGATGGTCTCTAACCGACGCTATCCTCCCAGGCGAAAGGAGCCTCAAGCGTCTCAGCAGAAGGCCTCCCAAGACCCTCTTGCAGATCCCCCACGGCCGGAAAACAAAAATAGTTTTGCAGTTCTCCAGGAAGACGAAGTACAAGAACCTGAAGTAGCAGCTGTCCAAGAGCAGGGCAGTGCCTTGGAGACAGTTTCTCCAAATCCCGTTTTCCCTGGCTCGAAGAAAGATCCCATCGATTTGGGTGGCGAGACCTCAGCCCAGGTAGGACTGGCATCCTTGGTCCCTTCATCAGAGGAAGCCTCCGATTTTGAAGACTTTTCAGCTCCTTCTCCTCCACTTACCAGAGGACGAAAGACAAATAAAGAACGTAGAGAAAAAGAAGCAGCCTCAAACATCGGTGCAAGTTCTCAGAAGAAATTAGATCCTTTCATTAAGGGACTCTCCTCTCCGACTGTTTAATGCTTTGCTTCTGTATTCTTCTCTGCTCACAATTTGTGAGAGTCTATTCTTGTAAGCAGTACTTTTCTCGAAATAGCTTCAGGAACATTTGGGATTCATTTCTCAAAGCACTTTTAAGAAGGCTGACTGTCTTATTTGAGGCCATCAGCCTTTTTTCTCAGAATTTCTCCTTGTATGCCTGGCTGGGCTACAACCTTTTTTAAAATTTATAAAAATTTCTCAGTTTCTGTTAAAAAAAAAGAAATAGATAACCATGAAGTAAGACATAACTACGCAAATACATGTTAAGTAGTAAAACACTAGCAGAGCAATCATTTAAACTAGTTCCAGTAAAATAAACATAGTGCATAATTATATCAACAATTAAATAGGAAAACACATACAAAGTTAAGGACAACTTACAACGCTTCGACTTAGTAAACAATGACCGACATATTTCACAGAAGATGAATCGATGTCCAGAATAGGTAGTATTTAACTAGCCTACAATTTATTTATTTTTCAAATTTTGGGGACATTACAAGTGGATTGAATTCATATGTTTTAGATATAAATGATGCATATAACACATATTTCATTAAATTTGGAAATATTCTATTACAAGGACTTCATACACATTGAGTTTTTTTGTAAATCTCTAAATACATATTCTATTAAATCTAGAAAAATCAACTCAAAGAACTATTCCATTAAATTTGGAAGAATTAATCCAATGAGATATTTTCTCAATTAATATTTTTTACTTATTTCAAGTAAAACTTTAGTATTCAACCATTCAAAAGAAAATATTACATCTCAATTAGAACAAGATGGGTTAGTTCTAGAATTTAAAACTTCCGCTAGATTGAGTTCTTTCAAAATGAGGAAAGTCATAGCCTTTGAATCCTTACATAATTTCTATTAATATTATTTATAGTTTGTATTAAATGTTAAGTTGATTAAATTAGCATTTGTTATTACAATAATTAAAAAAACATTGTCATAGTAATTATTTTTGTCTTTGTTGAGTATGTTGTTTTGTTTTTTGAAGTTGCCACCACTCATAATCAAAACAAGAAAATATTTTATGACTTTAAAGTCTGAGTTTTACCCTTGTAATGATTAAAATAAATTATGAATTAAAATAGCAACATAATTTATTATAGTTGTTGTTGGTAGTGGTAGTGTATTAAAAACTAAGTTGATGAATGTTTACTTTATGAATAGTAGATTAACGTGAGAAATTTCTTACCTATAAATTTATTTAATGATATTGATGTTAATAAGCATCCCTTATTTATTAATATTAATTATTTTAACAATCAAAATCAATTATGAACTAGAATAGAATTA
>LPNX010729958.1:21101-38469 GCA_001517045.1 Pseudotsuga menziesii | reverse complement strand
AAAGTACCATCACATGAATTAACATAGAAGTCGAACCAAAATTTTCATATTAGTAAAAAATATAAAATTCCTCAAAAAAAGGTTTGAAGAGAATATTTGATATACAACAAACACTGAAAAGTGTTTCTTCTAGTATATTAATAACTCGTTCAAAGATAAAATTACATTCATGAATCATCTCCACCTAATCTCCTTATATTCAGTCAAACAAATCAATTACAACTTGTACACCACATTTATTTATCGTAGTCTTCCTGCAATCTTATTTATTTTGTATCCATGCCCAAACTATGGTATTAACTAGAATAGATCGAAATCATGTGTCATCAAGGTTTGGTACCCAATATTGTTCTAAAATTTTCCCTTGTATTTCACTGAATTAGGCTTCCATCAATCAACATTTACATGAAGAGTCTCACTTTCATCATTCTGGAAAATATATGAGGTGGATTTTGCCATCCAAATCATCTCTCCTTCATCCTCAGTTCATGATCTAACTAGCAACATCTTTCCTTTCTCAACTTCAATCATAGGATTGAATATTGGCCTTAGCTTGTTGCACGTGGGTCCAACATATACTAGTTCATCTGTCACATTATCAAAATCTCCATCCATAATACTTATATTCCATGTAGTGCAACAAGTGAAATTTTCATATATGCAATAAATAATATAAAATTCCTCAAAAAGTAGCTTGAAGAGTATTTATTATACTACAAACATTGAAAAAGTTTCTTCATGTATACTAAAAGTCATTCAAAAAACAAAATTACATTCATGAATCATCTCCACCTAATATACTTATATCCGCTCAAGCAGATCAAGTACAGCTTGTACACCAAATTTATTTATCTTGGTCTTCCTACAATCTTCTTTGTTTGGCATCCATGCCCAAACTATTGTATTAATTGGAATAGATCCAAGTTCTGTGTCATCATGATTTGGTACCCAATATTGTTCTAAAAAATTTCCCTTGTATTTCTCTGAGCTAGGCTGCCACCAATCAATCTTTACATGAAGGGTCTCGTTGTCATCATCCTGGAAGATATCTGAGGTAGCTTTTGCCATCCATATCATCTCTCCTTCATCCTCATTTCCTAATCTAACAAGCAACATCTTTCATTTCTAAACATCAATTCTAGGATCGAATGTTGGCTTTGGCTTGTTGCACTTAGGTCCAACATATATCAGTTCATTTGTCACATTATCACAATCCCCATCCATAATACTTGATATTGCATGGAGTGCATTACCATCAACGTTAACATTTTGCCTCATCTTGGGCCAAAAATCATTAGAAGAAGAATCACTTTTATCCAAGGGTGTATGGTCATTATAGATTCCATCTAATGCATCAATAACACTTTTCCAATACTCTAGTTTTTTATTCCATTCCTTTCTGACAATTGGTGAATTCTCATTGCCAATAGTCTCTTTCCACATTTTTATGTATGATGTTAGCCATTCCTTTAGTTATTTTAAATAAACATCATTTCCTTTGGGACGTAAGAAATATGGCTTCCTTGTGGGCGATATAGGTCGACCTTCATCATCTATATTCCACAACTCAACTGGTTCTGACCACTCAATGTCTTTGATGGATTCTTTATACCTCATAAATGGAACATCATTGAGTACAAGAAATTGAAAGTATTGGACATTAAGATGTCCAACTAGTGCATTTTTCCCCTCCTTGATGTACCCATTAAGAAAACTTTTGAAGCCATACACTTTGTCAATAAGTTTAGTTGGAAACACCTGTTTTTCTTCTATTGTGCAATATGTATCCATCATCTCAGGTAAAGAATATATATCTTTACTTTTCAAGTTGGAAGACATTCTTCTATAGGTTCCATCTATGTCTTCATGGGTGTGCCCCACAAGCAAAACCCAACCTCAATAGTGATGAAGACACCAAGTGTAGTTAATAGTGATAGAAACATGAAAACATAACGATTCTTATTATCAGTAGCTGCATTGTCCAACTGTAACAATAAATGTGGAGGAAGAGGTTTAAAATCAAGATTTTGATTTTTTGAGCTTCCATTTAAAGATAGGAAAGCATCCTTGTACACTCTACATTTTGAGCAAATAGATTTTTGAAAAAATGCATTTGAAACTGTGCTTCGTGAACTTCCACTCTCATAAAGCAAATCACCATACATATCAAGGTGTGGGTCTTCAAGGTCCCTCAAGCACTTTGCAAGAGATGTGATGGTAAAATGTGATCCCATGTGTACAGATGGTAGGGAGAAATGACCAAAACCTCTTGTGCTATGCCCATGTGTTAGCATACCTGTAAACGACAAACCCAAGTTTGTTCCTGCAATAGATTTTGATTTTACATGTAATTACTTTTCACCTAACATTTCACCCTCAACCATGTCATACTCACGAACATTAAATATGATCCCTTTGGCAATGCACATGCTTGTTCCCATGCATTCATGTGTAAGAGAAACCTTTTTACATGTGAATGTAAGCCTATATTGGGGAGTATTTATTAGATGATTATGACAATGAGTTTCCAAATCTGATTCTATCCAAATCTCATAAGATCCCAATGCACCCCCTAGTGTATTCTCAAATACTGTTGGATGTGGCAAGAGAGCATCATTTTTTAACACCTTCTCAATGATAACCACTATGGATCATTTATTTACCATCCTTCCATGCACCTTATGACCAATCTTTGTATTGAATATGGAACTTTCACCCACCTTCACTCCACATTGCGAAAGATCTACCTTGTCTCCAATAGAAAATGCAGAAGAGGCATTTGCACATATACAACAAATTAAACAAACTTGGTATTTGCTCAAAAAAACAAGCAATGTACTCTAAAAAACACTTAACATGTGCTTCAAGATTTTGATGTACCTTTGTTATGCCTCAAATCTATGATCTTCCATGGATGTAAGTCCCCTTCATCAACATCTTCCACAATCAAATGTGGTTCAATGACATCAATTATCAAAACCATATTTGAATTACATTAAGCATTTCTCCACCATAATGAATTGTAGTCTCTGTAGATTCAACCCTTCCTAGTCCAATAACTTGACCATTAATTAGGAGGTCAACATAGTCCCCTCTTGTCAAAATTATATTTTCCATTGTAACTCCTCCCAATTTTTGTAACACATTTGAATTGTAGTTTGTAATTAAGGTTAAACCATATGAAGTGTATGTTCAAAAAAGTAACATAGTTGCAATAATTCAAATCTAGCTGAAGTTAGCTTAATCCTTAAATCATTGTACGATGAGTGAAATCTAATGTGTTAGCTTTCATAATGTAGTTTCCATCTAACACAACCACGTTGTCATCAATCATAAAATATTTTTCCATCTAACACAACCACATTGTCATCAAATACATTACACCATGATGGAAATCTAGTTGGAGTTAGCATTCCTCCAAACAAAATGGCACGATGAGTGAAAGCTCATGTGTGTTAGGTCAATACACCATGATGAAAATCTATCTGGAATTAGTTTTCTATCTAACACAACCACATTGTCACATTGCACCATGATGGAAATCTAGCTGAAGTTAGCTTTCGACCTTAAATCGTTGCACAGTGAGTGAAATCTAATGTGTGTTAGCTTTCATAAAGTAGTTTTCCATTTAGCATAACCACATTGTCATCAATCAAAATGCACTATGTTGGAAATCTAGCTACAGTTAGCTTTCATTCTTAAAACGTTACACAGTGAGTAAAAGCTAATGTGTGTTAGCTTACATTCTTAAAATGTTGCACAGTGAGTAATAGCTAATGTGTGTTAGCTTTCGTAAGGTAATTTTCTATCTAACACAGCCACATTGTCATCAAATACAATACACCATGATGCAAATCTAGTTGGAGTTAGATTTCTTTTTAAAAACATGGCACAATGAGTGAAAGCTAATGTGTGTTAGCTTTCATAAGGTAGTTTTTCATCTAACACAATCACATCATCATCGATCACATTGCACCATGATGGAAATCTAGCTGAAGTTAGCTTTCGTCCTTAAATCATTGCATGGTGAATGAAATCTAATGTGTACTAGCTTTCGTAATGTAGTTTTCCATCTAGCACAACCACATTGTCCTCAATCACAATGCACCAGATAGAAATCTAGCTAGAGTTAGCTTTCATTCTTAAAACATTGCATGGTGATTAAAGCTAATGTATGTTAGCTTTCATAAGGTAATTTTCCATCTAACACAGCCACATTGTTATCAAATACATTACACCATGATGGAAATCTAGCTGGAGTTAGTTTTCCTTCTAACAACATGGCACTATAAGGGAAAACTTATGTGTGTTACCTCATTACACCATGATAGAAATCTAGTTGAAGTTAGCTTTCATTTTAACAACATGATACGTTGAATGAAAGCTAACGTGTGTTAGCTTTCATAAGGTAATTTTCTATGTAACACAACCACATTGTCATCAATCACATTGCACTGTGTTGAAAATCTAGCTGGAGTTAGCTTTCAACCTTAAATAATTGCACGGTGAGTGAAATTTAATGTGTGTAAGCTTTCATAGTGTATTTTTCTATCTAGCACAACCACATTATCATCAATCACAATGCACCATGATGGAAATCTAGCTGGAATTAGCTTTCGTTCTTAAAACATTGCACAGTGAGTAAAGCTAATGTTTGTTAGCCTTCATAAGGTAGCTTTCCATCTAACACAGGCACAGTTTCATCAAATACATTACACCGTGATGGAATTATAGCTAGAGTTAGTTTTCCTTCTAACAACATGGCACTATAAAGAAAAGTTTAAGTGTGTTATCTCAATACACCATGATGGAAATCTAACTGGAGTTAGCTTTCCTTTTAACAGCCTGGCACAATGAGTGAAAGCTAACATGTATTAACTTTCATAAGGTAGTTTTCCATGTAACACAACCACATTGTCATCAATCACATTGCGTTGTGTTGGAAATCTCAATGAAGTTAGCTTTTATCCTTAAATCATTGCATGGTGAGTGAAACCTAATGTGTGTAATCTTTCATAGTGTAGTTTTTCATCTAGCACAACCACATTGTCATCAATCACAATGCCATGATGGAAATCTAGTTGGAGTTAGCTTTCGTCCTTAAAACATTGCACGTGAGTAAAACCTAATGTTTGTTAGCTTTCATAAAGTAGTTATCTATCTAATACAGCTACATTGTCATCAAATACATGACACCATGATGGAAATGTAGCTAAAGTTAGCTTTCCTTCTAACATGGCACTATGAGTGAAAGCTTATGTGTGTTAGCTCATTACACCATTATGAAAATATAGCTCAAGTTAGCTTTCTTTTTAACAACATGGCAGGATGAGTGAAAGCTAATGTGTCTTAGCTTTTATAAGGTAGCTTTCTATCTAACACAACCACATTATCGCATTGCACCGTGATGGAAATCTAGCTGGAGTTAGCTTTCAATCTTAAATCATTGCACGGTGAGTGAAATCTGTTGTGTGTTAGCTTTCAGAATGTAGTTTTTCATTTAGCACAACCATGTTGTCATCAATAAAAATGCACCATGTTGGAAATCTAGATAGAGTTAGTTTTCATTCTTAAAACGTTGCACGATGAGTAATAGTTAATTAGTGCTAGCTTTCATAAAGTAGTTTTTCATCTAACACAGCCACATTGTCATCAAATGCATTACACCAAGATGCAAATCTAGCTAGAGTTAGCTTTTCTTCTAACAACATGGCACGATTAGTGAAAGTTAATGTGTGTTAGCTTTCATAAGATAGTTTCCATCTAACACAACCACATCATCATCAATCACATTGCACCGTGATGGAAATCTAGCTGGAGTTATCTTTCATCCTTAAATCATTGCATGATGAGTGAAATCTAATGTGTGTTAGCTTTCATAATGTAGTTTTCCATCTAGCACAACCACATTGTCATAAATCACAATGCACCATGATGGAAATTTAGCTAGAGTTAGCTTTCGTTCTTAAAACATTGCACGGTCACTAAAGCTAATGTCTGTTAGCTTTAATAAGGTAGTTTTTCATCTAACACAGCCAAATTGTTATCAAATACATTACACCATGGTGAAAATCTAGCCAGAGTTAGATTTCCTTCTAACAGCATGGCACTATAAGAGAAATCTTATGTGTGTTAGCTTATTACACCATGACGAAAATCTAGCTGGAGTTAGCTTTTCTTTTAACAACATGGCACGATGAGTGAGCTTTCATAAGGTAGGTTTCCATGTAACACAACCACATTGTCATCAAGCACATTGCACCGTGTTGAAAATCTAGATGGAGTTAGCTTTCATCCTTAAACCATTGCACAATGAGTGCAATCTAATGTGTGTAAGCTTTCATAGTGTATTTTTCCATCAAGCACAACCACATTGTCATCAATCACAATGCACCATGATGGAAATCTAGCTGGAATTAGCTTTCATTCTTAAAACTTTGTAGGGTGAATAAAGATATTGTATCTTATCCTTCATAAGATAGTTTTCCATCTAACAGAGCCGTATTGTCATCAAATACATTACACCATGATAGAAATCTAGCTGGAGTTAGCTTTCATTCTAACAACATGGCACTATAAGAGAAATCTTATGTGTGTTAGCTCATTACACCATGATGAAAATCTAGCTGGAGTTAGCTTTCCTTTTAACAACATGGCACGATGAGTGAAAGCTAATGTGTGTTAATTTTGATAAGGTATTTTTTCATGTAACAAAACCACATTGACATCAATCACATTGCATTGTGTTGCAAATTTAGCTGAAGTTAGCTTTCATCCTTAAATCATTGCACTGTGAGTGAAATCTAATGTGTGTAAGCTTTCATAGTATAGTTTTTCATCTAGCACAACCACATTGTCATCAATCACAATGCACCGTGATGGTACACTAGCTGTCATTAGCTTTCGTTCTTAAAACCTTGCACGATGAGTAAAAGCTAATGTGTGTTAGCTTTCATAAGGTAGCTTTCCATCTAACACTGCCACATTGTCATCAAATACATTACACCATGATGGAAATCTGACTGGAGTTAGCTTTCCTTTTAACATGGCACTATGAGTGAAAGCTTATGTGTGTTAGCTCATTACATCATTGCGAAAATATAGCTGGAGTTAGCTTTCTTTTTAACAACATGGCACAATGAGTGAAAGCTAATTTGTGTCAGCTTTCATAAGGTAGTTTTCCATCTAACACAACCACATTGTCAAATTGCACTGTGATGGAAATCTAGCTGGAGTTAGCTTTCAACCTTAAATCGTTGCATGGTGAGTGAAATCTAATATGTGTTAGCTTTCATAATGTAGTTTTTCATTTAGCATAACCACATTGCCATCAATCAAAATGCACCATGTTGGAAATCTATCTAGAGTTAGCTTTCGTTCTTAAAACGTTGCATGGTGAGTAATAGCTAATGTGTGTTAGCTTTCGTAAGGTAGTTTTCCATATAACACAACCACATTATCATCAAATACATTACACCATGATGGAAATCTAGTTGGAGCTAGCTTTTCTTTTAATAGCATGATGAGTGAAAGCTAATGTGTGTTAGCTTTCATAACGTAGTTTTCCATCTAAGACAACCACATCGTCATCGATCGCATTGCACCGTGATGGAAATCTAACTAGAGTTAGCTTTCATCCTTAAATCATTACACAGTGAGTGAAATCTAATGTGTGTTGGCATTCATAATTTAGTTTTCCAGCTAGCATAACCACATTGTCATCAATCACAATGCACCATGATGAAGATCTAGCTAGAGTTAGCTTTCTTTTTTAAGACATTGCATGGTGAGTAAAGCTAATGTTTGTTAGCCTTCATAAGGTAGTTTTCCATCTAACACGGTCACATTGTCATCAAATACATTACAACATGATGTAAATCTAGCTGGAGTTAGTTTTTCTTCTAACAACACGGCACTATAAGGAAAATCTTATATGTGTTAGCTCATTACACCATGATATAAATCTAGCTGGAGTTAGCTTTCATTTTAACAACATGGCACGATGAGTGAAAGCTAATGTGTGTTAGTTTTCATAAGGTAGTTTTCCATGTAAACAACTACATTGTCATCAATCATATTGAGCCGTGTTGGAAATCTAGCTGAAGTTAGCTTTCATCCTTAAATCGTTGCGTGGTGAATGAAATCTAATGTGTGTAAGCTTTCATAGTGTATTTTTCCATCTAGCACGGCAACATTGTCATCAATCATAATGCACCATGATTAAAATCTAGCTGAAGTTAGCTTTTGTTCTTAAAACATTGCACGATGAGTAAAAGCTAATGTGTGTTAGCTTTGATAAGGTAGCTTTCCATCTAACACTGCCACATTGTCATCAAATACATTAAACCATGATAGAAATCTAGCTGGAGTTAGATTTCCTTCTAACTTGGCACTATGAGTGAAAGCTTATGTGTGTTAGCTCGTTACACCATTATGAAAAGCTTATGTGTGTTAGCTCTTTGAAATAGGGTGCAAAAGAAATCTCATTGAATTCATGGTTTTGTTTTGGTCTCACTGCAATGGTATACAAGGTAAGAAACCTCAACATAATACTTTGCAAGTCCAACCTAAACTCCTACCACCAAAATGAATGACCAAAACCATCACATTAAACTTTGACATGTTGGAAATTATACCCTTCACAGTGGATGTGTGTGGATCCATTCGTATCTCACCAATATTCATCATTGTTAGTATCATTGTTTTGATGATGATTGTCATCGTCATCATCATGGCATCATCATCATTGTCATCATCCTTATCCTTGTCATTGTCATGGTAATGATAACGCTTGGAACTAAAACTAGTACAATTAAATAGGTTTGGAGTCTAGCCAATTCTCATTCTAAATGAAGATTGCAAGCCAAGACGGAGGAAAAAAATGCTATAGAAACTAGATTCACTTACACAATATTCTATACTCACTGGATTTGTTGTAATATATAATTCTCCTCTTTTAAAAGAATCATTAAAACGTAGTCAAAGCCAATCCATCGTTATATTTTTCTTGAAGTAGATTTTCCAGGGTCAATATGTGTTAAAAATTGTTTGTCAATTAGTGAATAATTTATAGAGTTTAAGAAAATATTGGATAAGATTTATGTTGATAAAGAGTAGTGATCCTTTCTCATAATAATGTACACTCTACAACCTACAACCTTACATATTATCTAGTTTCATATCATCTCCCACCACTATCCACTATGACTATAGGGGATGAATTCCCCAACCGCTCTGTATTTTAGTTTAAGATAAAGTTTTGTATCTTAGTTGTGAGGATCAATCCTTGGTGATTAAAGAAAGATTGGAACTTAGAGCCCTAGATTCATGGTGAGGATGGTTGAATAATATGGTGGGAAATCTCTAAATGCTCAACACAAATCAAACTCACTCTACTAAGAAAATAACAATAATGGGTCAGAGATCCAATTAAAAAAAAATGTATTGTGGATAGGCTTTTGGACTTACATCATTCACATGCCCTTTAAGGTTACAATGCGAAAGGACACCTAATCAAGCTCCTAATACCACAATACCTCTAGATATGGGACTTTTCTATGGGGACTATACTATTCCACTCTAGTCCTTAGTGCCTCCAGTTGTTATATATATATGGTTTCTTGTAAAAATAAATTGTAAAAGATTAGGGCTTGGCTGAGCCCAATCTTTACATTTATTGTCTTTGCAAGTCCACCATATCCAATCACAACTCATAACCAAATCTAGTGTTCAAAGAGTTCATCTCATGGCCACTATGGTATATAATGTGCACAATGTGTTGATATATGTATGTAAACAAAAGTTTAGACATTCCCACAATCAATGTGGGATAGAGATATAAAGGGCGTCAAAGGCAATATGAAGCCTAAAGATTAATGTGCATCCAAAAGTAAAAAATTGGGAGCTTGACGATAGGATCAACAACAATGTTTTATAGATGCATCGGGAGAGGCTTTAAGGGATTATCCTCTAGGTGCTCTAATCGTTGATATTGTGATGGAGCATCATTTGTCAACGACCAAATCAAGTCTATGAGGCCTATACACATCCGTTGGAAATTTCATAGCTCAATTATGCTGCTTAGTTTTAGATCTAGGTCTTGAGACCAATTCTCCATGTGTCCTTGAATGACTCTTTTATGCAAGTTAAAGCTCACCATAAAATCCAATCCAAGGCTCAAATTTATCTTTATGTGAATTTAATCTTACATTTAGTTGTAGTTTTTTTGTTATGAATGGGCATGCTTCCTTTCTGAGTGAATGAAGAGCTAGTTTGGTTCTGAGTGAGTGGTTCATTTGAAAGTTGGTTCCTTTGTATGGCCTTCCAATGGCTAGGGGACACCACTATAAATTAAAAAAAACAAAGGAAAAATGTCCCAACTGCACTTTGGGTTACTTCATTAGGGTCCATGGGCTCAAACCTTCCATAACCATTCATGATTTCTATATAGGTGATCTCTTTAGTCAACACTAGCCCCATGTTTCCTTTTATAGATTACTTATTTCAAAGAGAAAATTAAGCCATCACACTCAATTCCTTCTCCATGAGCTCAAAGCCTCAAAGTTGTAGCATGCAACATTGCAATGTGCATTGCCAAGTCAGGTGGTCACAAACATACAACCTTGCTTTCGCATTTTTTGCAAAGCTAACTTTTGTCTCAAATGGATATTGGAGTGAGGAGCATTCTACGTTGTGCGTCATATTTTACATTATTGTTGTATTATAAGAGGTTGTTCTATCTTATATTAGGAGGGCGAGCTGAAAGTCATCAGTCTAACTGTTGTTCCAAAATAGCATAGAGGTATTTCCTTAGTTGTGCCTCCTTGCATGAATCATAGCTAAGATAACAACCAAGTGATGCATGCATCCTTATCCCATGTGACTGTTGTTTCCCTCCTGCTTGCACGAGTCTAAAAATAACATTGAAGCCAACTTTTAGTTAACTATGTTTTGTTCTGGGTGTCACTTCTACTTTGTGCAATGAACTGTAAGTGCCACCTAGCTACACCCTCAACTCGTGCCTTTTAATCCTTTTTAAGGCGCCCTTTTCTACAAACTCACCATGATTGAGATTTTCTTCATAATGCTTTAATGCCTTTTCATCTTTGAGCTCTAACTATGCATATATTTCACCAGGGCATGGTTTTGACATGTTTGTAAATTCCTCTCCTGACAGCCTTGAATTGTATCCCTGTATTTGTTGCTTAGGATAATGAATAATCTCGCTCTATTGTTTTTCCCTGGTAAAGTTGATAAAAATTTGCTCAAGGTAATGTGCTCCATCTCTAGTCCACTCACAAGATGAATCCTACCAGTGCCCTCAACAAAAATGCCCTGTGGGTCAAGTTGTTTTATCCAAATTCAAGAGTGAGCTTATCATGGTGTTGGAGTATCAGTTTGAAAAGTGGGTTGTAGTTTATCTCATTGTTTAAACAAAGAGAAATGCCATAATACATACAAGCCCAAAACAGCTTGGGACATGGAAACAAGTCTACTAAGTTACTAACATCTCGAAGGTGGCCTACAAATTTGGTTCATACTAGAGAGAGTGATACATTAGTCATTTTGTTGACCTTGAACCCTGTCAACAGTCGTCACCTTGCTCAAAGATCTAATGAGAGGATTAGGCATGCCTTTGTTTGATCATATTGGGAATCAAGTACCTTTGACCATTGTAAGCAGTCAAGATTGATATTTTGCTGGCAGGGTAGCCTAGTAATCACATTTACATATAAACATTCACCACATATTCTGATTCACCAAGTTTTTTATGCAAAACCTAGCGAAAATAGCATATTCGTCTATACCATGGTGATCAAGGACATCTACAAGCTGATATCCTTAGCAGAAACCTGATTTGTAAGATGAAACATCTACTCTTTTTGCACATATGACAAATCACCTAATGTTTGTATCTCTAGTTATAGAGTTTTATTAAACTGGGTTTTGCTCTACCTTGTGTATTGAGTTCTACATAGGGTATTGCTAAGCCAAAAAAACCTTGTGAACCAACTCAGGTTCATGTCGTTGTACTTCTGTAAATCCATGTTCTTAACTACTGGTTGTAACTAATGATTATCACCATTCAATATGCAATGTTTGAGCATTGCATGTTTGTCTTCTTGTCTTTGTAATAACATAGGTGTGAATGTTTCCTTAAATTATAAAACATGACAAACTACCATTAATAATGGACTTTGCAACTTAGAACTATGTCGAAAACTAAATTCATTTAAATTTGCGACAAAAAGCCTAAAAACTTGTGATACTGGCGTAGCTTCAACCATTTATGTGGAGAAATTCTTACCATCATTCCACGATAGGCATGTATGAAAAGGATTTGAAACTGACACATATTTTGACATATAAACGAGGATGGGGAGAGGGTGTAACAAACATAAAATAAGATAATAATTAAATAATTAGGTTAACTAAGTTAGGTTATGAAATGAGGTGTCTCCTCATTTCAAATGCCCAAGCCATATTTAAGGTAGGGACACCATTGTAACATATCATCCATTATCTTATCTATACAACCATTAATATACATTTTCCCTATGGCTTATCCGATATTCCAGATATTTTGGTGATTTTTGCGTAAGCGAATAAATATTTGCTTCAGTGGTATCAGAGCTTTCGTTGCTCGATCTGACCTGTAGTCAACAAACTTAGACCTTGTCTGAAAAAAATACAGGGGTTCCCTGAGTCATAGGTCCTTGACCTTTTTCCTACCCTTAAAATTTATATATCAAAATAAATAAATAAAAATTAGTTGCTTCTCCACGCAGTTTTCCACCTCCAGACAAAATTCCTGCTCGCTGCTCCCTCTGCACTCTTCTTTTTCCACAATCCCCACGTGCTGCTCCTCAACCCTCGTCCGTTTTTCCTCTCTACCCGCGTACCCATCTTCTCCGCTTCTACCATCCACCCCTGCACCTGTATCCTATTCTCCCTCTGCGCACCACCCCATTCTGCTCCCCTGCCACTCTCTGCCACCAGCCCACGCACCCTCCCGTGCCCTCAGCTCTCCATCACTGTGCACCCTTCTTCCCATGCACCCTACACACCCCAACCTGAATCTTTGCGCCCACCTTCCCGCGCCCTCAGCTCTCCATCACCCAGTCACCCTCCTCCATATTCCCATATCCTTTCCACGGCAGCCCACCTGCTCCATTCTTTGCACCATCCTTCTCCTCGGCACCGCCTCCTCACTACGCCACTGCCATCACTCCCTCTGCTATCACGACCTGCAAGGAAAAAACAGACCAAAATATTATAAATTGTAATATAATATAATATATTATATTATTTCAAATATACTGTAATATAATATATTTAAAAAAAAATTCAAACATTATAATTACTATAATATTTGTTTTAAAAAAAAGAAAACCTATATACTTATATAGTTATATTAAAAAATAATAATAATAATAATAATAATATTAATTAAATAATTAATATTTATTATTTCAAAAAAAAAAAGGGGACAGTATCAAAAATAAATAAGAGGAAGATCTTTTATCATCGAAGAAGTGAAAATAAAAGAAGACAAGAAATCAATACTATATATCGTCATAAAAACCAAAATCAAGGAAGATCAGTAGTCGACAAAGAGTCAAAACGTTAAAGGAAGACTCGTCAAGAAATCGATAGCCATCTATCATTAAAGAAGTCAGAGACCATGGAATTGGGTTTGCAAGCACAAATAGAGAAATTAGAATCCAAATTAAAGCGCTATCGAAGAGAGAATGAAGAATTACGACACACAAATACGAAATCGGAAATTTTGATTAAATTACATCATATGGAAAAAGAGCGCAAGGAACAATTAATTTCTGACAAGAACAATCATATAGAAAAATTGTATGCCCAAATTAAGAAATTAAAAGATGAGAGTGATGCCCAAATTAAGAAATTAAAAGACGAAAGCGATTTCAATCAGAGACTAACAAATCAAGATATAAAGAAAGAAATAAGTGATTACAAAGTAGAAACAATCCACTTGAACAAAATCATTAACAACAAGGATGAAGAACTAATGCACATACAATAGAAATTAACAAATCAAGAATCAGTGGTCGACCAGTATCGACAATAGATAAAAGTTCTTCAACAACAAAATAGCGACTCAAAAAAAGAACACAAGCTAGAGATCGCAAAGAGTAATAAAATAATATCCAACAATTCTGAAGAAATTTTCAGATTAAGAAATCACAACAAAACCCTGATTACAAATATCAAAAAATTGAAAAACAACAGCAAGAGGGAACAATCCGGTGAAGACCTCAAAGGAAAATTACTAGAAAAGCAAGAAGAAAACTAGTGTTTAATTAATAGTAATCAGGAACTACATAACCAAATCAAGGAGTTAGAAATCGAAAAAAAATCGCAAGAGGAAAGAATCGAAAGGATTCCAATTCATGAACAATCTACTAGAGAACCAAGAAGCACAATCCAGGAAAATGCATCCAAAATCGAATAAGTGAAGACAGTTCCCGTCACAGTCCAAAGGAAAGAAGAACAAACGAAACCTATACCTTACAGACATCCTAATTATAATCGTCATTTTGACCAACGACAGGGTCAAAATGAATATTCACAGAAGACTTATGTGGATATGCAGAAATATCGACATATGAAGCAACAATCGAGACAGATCGTTCCACAAAAAGATCTCAGAGCTCCGATAAAAATAGATATGGGATGGACCACAACAGATGCTATGCGACAATTCTCTTGGGGAATCCGTAATTCGTATCGGCTCATCTCCTCAAATGTCGCAAATACAAAGAGGAAATAATTTCGAAATGACAAATTGAAATAAATCAAACTTTAATGTCAAATACATCTTTGAGGACAAAGATTCCCTTAAGGGGAAGGCAATGTAACAAACATAAAATAAGATAATAATTAAATAATTAGGTTAACTAAGTTAGGTTATGAAATGAGGTGTCTCCTCATTTCAAATGCCCAAGCCATATTTAAGGCAGGGCCACCATTGTAACATATCATCCATTATCTTATCTATACAACCATTAATATACATTTTCCCTATGGCTTATCCGATATTCCAGATATTTTGGTGATTTTTGCGTAAGCGAATAAATATTCGCTTCAGAGGGATATGTTTAGATATGTAAACTGACACATATTTAATTATTTGTTGCTCAGTTCCACTTGAAGAATTTGTTTTTGTGTCTAGGAATTTAGTTGTTTTAGAATTCCCCTCTGAAAATTGTACAATTAAACGGAAGCAATCTTAAACCTGTTGTACTTATGCAAAGTTAATTGGACATGTCTTCAGCAAGATTTTGCACTAACATTGCACTGTTTCCTACTCTATTGCAATTAGGGAATATGCATAATCCTTATTTGGAATCAAAAATTTAGAAGAGAGCATATTTAAAACAGGTTGTTGGCACAACACAGATCAGGGGTTCATTGGATGACAACATGGTGCCCTCAATTGAAAATAAGAAACCTAAATACTAGACTCTTTTTCCAATTTAACTTTATCAGCATCAACCTTAGAGTACTAGACTCTTTTAACTTTTTTAGGCATTCAGACATGGCAATAGTTATGAGGCCTTGAAAGATTACAAATGATAAATCACTTAAAAAGGGGAAAATAAGGGGGATGGATGAAATGGCTAGGCATAATGTCATGAAATGGATGAATTACATTCTTAGTTCACTAGAGTCTAACTCACCCTTTGGAATGACACACTTATGTAAGGCAGAATTATGACAACACCATGGTACGCCTAAGAAATGACTCAGTGAAGCTTTAAAACCAGTCCAACCGGTGGGTTTTTTAAAAATTGGTTGGGTTATGATAACATTGGTTACGAGCCATTACCCAAGCATAAAAGAAACATACCATGGTCAAATCAACATAAGGAAACATCCCAAGTGTCAATGAGGGCAAGAAATATCACGTCACTAGTGCATCAAACAACATCTCTACTAGGTACATCCAAGGAACATGAACCATCTGAGAGTGCTGAAAGGATCTCTGACCAGTGATCTATGAAACGTCACATATCTCATCTCAAGAACAATGTCTATGATATGATCACAGACCACAACTGATCAACATGTCACACCTTCTGATCAAGGGGTAACAAGGTGTAACATTGCCAAAAGTATCTAATACCAGCTACTTATTTTTACTCTAAGAAAGCATGTCAGCAAGTGTTTCTGAACCCTGTCTATATGATTCCTTTTATTTATAGGTGTGTGTGGCCCCATAACTCATGCTCATATAAAATTACTAATTTTGTAACTTCCTCAAAGAGGAAGCGTAATATGCCCAATCCCAAACAGGTTTCAACATCTATACCAATTGACTCAAATGGAACAAGATGAAAAATGCAACAGAAAAGACTCCAAAAGAACAAGAGTACGATACAAGTACTTGCTCAGAAATGACTGAGCTTGTAATACAAGAATGAAGCTATATGCACAAGGTGAAAAGAGTTTCCTTTATAGAGAACTGATCCATCCTAGTTGATTTCCATGTTACAAGATTGAAAGGGAATCTTACTACATCCGATAAAATGATTCCCACGAATGAGTTACGAAGCTAATTATAACTGACCTCAACATTAAGTTCTAGCAAGAAAGGTTTTACTAATATAAAATAGAACACCCTCTTATAATACAACAATAATGTAAAATATGATGCACAACATAGAATGCTCCTCACTCCAATATCAATGTGAGACAAAAGTTAGCTTTACAAAAAATGTGAAAGCAAGGTAGTTTGTTTATGACCACCTGACTTGGAAATGCACATTGCAATGTTTCATACTACAACATTGAGGCTTTGAGCTCATGGAGAAAGTAATTTGTAATTCTTCACTGTTAGGGCTTTCTTAAGAGGCATAAATTTTATTTGATATAAAAATTACATTATACGTCTTCAATTGATATAATGCCTTTGAGAAAAACTGATTTAGTTTCACAATTTCTTCAACATACCTTGCGTGTGATCATGGCAAGCAGGATGTTCCAAGGGGTAATAGCACCAATAACACCTATAGGCTGTGTATGAACCAAGGTCCAAAACAACATCAGCAAAAGGAAAAGCAGACTTATTTTTGCAAAACTTGCGCCCAAGATTAACCCAAATACAAGATTAATCAAGATAATCAAGATTAACCCAAATACAAGAAGTGTACAACACTGATTCATTTTATTTTATGGTAGTATTAATTTGTATCTTGTTATGTTTAAATGTATTTTAATTAAGATTTAAATAAGTTTAAAGACTGCTAACATTTTGTTTTTTATTTTTTCATATTAGTTTTTTTATTTTTTTATTAAAAAGTATTTGTTTTGTGTTTATATTAACTAAAACTGT
>LPNX010729958.1:8875-19029 GCA_001517045.1 Pseudotsuga menziesii | reverse complement strand
TAGCTAAGAGTTTGATAATTAAATCTGTCAAAATCATGTCAGATAATCCAGAAATTCGAGCTCTCACTAATGACAATATAGAAATTACACATAATGATTGAATTAGATTCAAAAATTATCATATCTTATCCAATATAATCTAATCAAGGAATCAACAAGTACAGCCTCTTTCATAAAGGGATATTAAAATTTTAAGAATATGTAAAACTTTAGTAAACCATAAGATGGTAAGTAAGAACATCAACAAGTTCTATTGTTAATCAAATTAAACACTGTTGATTTAAATTTTTATTAACTGAAATAATGGTGTCCTTCTGGTATGTCTAGCAAGTTCAGAACATGATAAACAGAAATAACATTGAAAACAATCTAAAAATTGTCCAGAACATTGTCACCTTATAGATATCCTCGGGGGTCTTGGACTCCATTATCTCAAGATCACGTGCTAGAGTCAGAAAACCCTCGCTCAGTTTTATGTTATTAATTATTTCTTGTAGTAGTTCCCATTGCTCTTCATTGCCATTTGTCATTTCATCATCTAGCTCCAATGTCACTCCCTAAATGGACCACACAATAAAAACATAGTCAAAAATACTGTAATATTTTGGGAGAAAAGGAAATGAAAATAACATTACTACTCAAAATGATGAAAAGCAATTATAATATAAAATCTTTGCTGCTTGACCTAACATCTGTCAAAAACATTATAAGCTGCAAGCTTGTTAAGTCTATGAGACACAAACAAAGTCATGACTTGGGGATCATTATCATATTTATCAAAATCAAAATAATAAATGAACCACCTTTATTGCTGCTAGGATCCACCTTTATCATAAATGAACCTGAGCCACCCTAGTGTGTGGGATCCTACACACGGGTGACTTAGCCATCCTGATGTCTTTTCTGCAACATCTCCACAAATGAATTGTGGTCTGGGAAATCATCCAGCCTCTGCTCAGCCTCTACCCGGCACCGGTTGTATGTGATAAGGACTCTTCTAAAAAATTCCATGCAGGCTCCCTTCGTCTTCTTGACTGCTTTCTTGAAATCCTCTGCGGTGTTAATAGCAAATTCTATTAAGTTATAATCTCGCTTGAGGGCTTGTTTATCTTTCAATGGTAGCTCTGCTGGAGCTTCTTCATTGCTTTCCAACCTCGCCATTCTTGCAATCAGGACCTCGAGGACGTCCTGAGATCTCTCCACAAAGTAAGATGCAGTTTCCAAGATCTCTTCCAATCGGCCATCGATCTGCAACACTCTACATCTATCTTCTTCAACAGCAGTCTGTAGTTGCAGCATCTTAGCTTTTTGGGCCAAGACATGCTCTTTGAATGGCTAGAGGTTAACCTGCTGTTCTCTTGCTTCCTCCAGAGTAGTGGTCAGAGAAGAAATCTGTTCTTGATGTTTCTCTCTCTGTTCTTGGGAGTGCATCTCACTGGACTGTAAGATAATCTTTTGCTACTCTTCTAGCTCTTCTACCTTCTCCTGTAGCTATTCTTTCTCTATATTCAGCTCTTTACATTCTTTCTGCACTTTCTCCAGAGCCTCTTGCATATTTTCCATAACCTGTCTTTCTACTTGGAGGGCCTGTACTTCAGCCCTTGAGGACTTCATTTCCCTTTTCATATCTTCACATTTTCTCTTAATCCTATTGCTTTCTTCTCTCTCTCTCCTCAATGTATCTTTCAACTGAGTAGAGGACTTCTTGGACTTCTCCAAGTCAGTTATTACCTTGTCCATGTTATCTTCTGAGGTGTGGATTAGTGCAGTCCCGGCTCTCAGGGTGAATCTTGGATCTTGATCTGTTCCCAACATAACAGCCGTATCCATTATCATTTTACCAGGCATATCTCCTGTTTCAACCCTCTTTGTTGTTCTCTTTATTATCCTCTTTGTAGCCCTGTCATAAAACACAGTGTTAAAATCAGGGATTTCTTCTCCCTTTTTCTGCACAAAGGGGACTAGCTTCAGTGTGGGGACCATGGGTGTGTTGGCAGCAGGTACTTGTGGGTCCTGAACCTCGGGGTTCTCCACGTCCTGGGTCTACCTTGCAGCTGTTTCAGAAGCTTACTACTCTGTCTGTGTCAACTTTAGTCTTTTAGCTTCTTGATTTTGAAGCTCCTCATCCAGCTTCCTTTTCTTTTCTTCTTCTTCTTTCTTAGCTGCTTCTTCTGCTTTCTCAGCTGCTTCTTGAGCAGCCTTTCTTTTCTCTTCTTCTTCTATTTGTAGCCACCCTGCAGCTTCTTGCGCCAATCTCTGAGCTTCCTCATTTCTCTTTCTAGCCTCTTCATCAGCCTTGGCTTGTTCATCTCCCTTCCCACCTTTTGTGGTAATCTTCTTCGTAAACCTTCTTCTCAAGGCTATCATGTTTACCGCATTTCGGAAGATGGAATCCTCTCGATCCCAATGGTGAGCATACTCAAAATGCATGTTGTGCTCTTTACAGTTTTCAGCCACTTTGCCATGAGTATCATTTCTATGGAAGGGCATTTCGCCAAAATGAAATCTTTTCAGTTCTTCTACAAATTCATCAGCCTTTTTCACTCTGGTAAAATTGTAGCTTCCTAATATGAAGGGCAAAGGAGGATAAGTAGTCTTCTTATGCTTGAACAGAAAGCTTCCTATTCCATCCAAGAACACTTGTCTGACTACATGAGTTTCTAAGGCGCACCTGATCAAAGAAAAACCCCCTTTGCAAAACTACGATAAATAAATTTGCGTCGCGGTACAATCTCTTCCTTGGCCCGGGTTTGAAACTGAGCACGAAAATGGTTGCGCTGGACCTCGATGGTAAAATGGATGTGGCTTAAAGATACAGGTAGCACTAAACGGGTAAAAGAGCCCAAACCTCATAGAGAAAAGTGGTGGAAACCTACTTCTACCCATTATCAACACGCAGGGCGGTTTGGCGCAGACAACGTAACGACCGTCTGCGCCAAAACTCCTAAATCCCTATGCGCAGGGTTGCGAAAAATACGGCGGTGGAAAACAAAGCTATTCTGAAGGTTAAACCTCCCTCCCACGGCCGAATAGGATAAAATCTCCACCTATATAGGCGTATAATTTAATGGGACGAGGAAAACGGTCGCGGATGCAAACCATCATAGAAAACAACCAACAGTTCAAATGAAATGGGAAAAAAGAGACAAAGAGCTTACCTAGCAATACGGAAAGTATGGCGGGTCGATGACGGTCAGGCTTCCATAGTTGCCACCTGGATGTAGGTACACCGACAGCGGGGTCCTTTGCTAGCTCGAGAAAACGACAGCGCGACAATGACAATGCTCGACAGTTGAAAATAACAATAAAAAATATAATCCCTCGACCCCGTATATATAGTCAATCAGAACGGGCGAGCAAAATATCGTACAGTGGAAAGCTTCTGAATCGGAGGTTGAAAGTATGCTTTCTTCCACAACGGCGGAAGGCTAACACTAAGCCCTCCATGGGGTCGAACATATCGGATGGCGGACCATGTTTGGATCAGAAACTGAAAGCAATCGTCCTTCCGCAATGGCAGACGGACAAAGCGCCAAGCCATCCGCATGAGTAAAGTTACGCCGGAAGCAACACGCATGCACATCGAAAGGGCTAGCGTTTCTTTCATCCGCAACGATGGAACCGTAAAGCGCACCATCGTCCACAACGTCGGGACTTAAGTTGGAAGCGGAACGTCTAAGAGATTGGCAAGGAAAAGCGTTTGGTAGCCACAACGGCGGAGCTAACAAAGGTTCGACCTTCCGCAACGGCGGGCTTAAAATGACTCAAATGCCGGAAGGAGAAGGCTCCCCGCAGCCACAAGGGCAGAAGCCCACGACTTAAGGTATCGACGGAAATGACAAATGGACCTGAAACGTCAAAGCACTGATCGGGAGAGGAAGCGGTTTTCCTTCCGCAACGACAAAGAAAGAAATGATAAAAATTCTGATGCCAAAACACAAAAGCAGCTGATGAAAATCAATCGAGACAGGAGAAAAGTCGAAGTTAAAACCAACAGTCTATCCGCAATGGTGGAGAAAGAAATGACAAGTCCTTCCGATTCAAACATGCTGTAAATGCATTTAACAAGAGCAATGAAGTTTGATTAGACATTGGATCTTTTCAAGCGTTAAAGAAAGTAGTAGATCAATCCAACATAGGAAAATAAAAGAAGAAAATCAACTCATCCAAAGCAAAGGAGGGTCCTAAATCTTTTTGGAATTTTTGGAATTTGTTGTAGCTGCAACATAGTGTTATGCTCCAATTTCAGTCTCCTTTGTGTGTAAATTTGCATGTTTGATTAGTAATTTTGTGAGTGCAATGGATCTATCACCTGGCTTCAATTTCCACAACAAACAATAATATAAATTGGTAAAATATATGGGAAGGGTTTTCTAGAAGGTGTGTTTGAAAGAGTAGTTGAATCCATAGATGGGTCTTGGTTAGCACTCGTGCAAGCATCAAATTATTATTGGACAAATTGGTTGTGATAGGGGCTATTGGGTTGGGAAAATAATTGTTCTCCTTTATTTTCAGTGAGAAAATTTCTAGGAATAATAATGTAAAGGGATAGTAGCTATACATTAATTATTGTTATGAAAGCATTCAAACCCTATTATATGCAATTTTCTCCCTTCAATGAGGAGAAGCCAGTCTTGAGGAGGCTTTTAGTGGCCCTTGAAGCATGGATCTAGAAGCTGCTAAATGTGTGTTACTTTTATTATTGGTTATTGGAGAGAAAAGTGGATATAGCATCCACTTATTGATATTTTATTTCAAGGTAAGTTG
Organism: Pseudotsuga menziesii; assembly: GCA_001517045.1. Taxonomy (NCBI): domain Eukaryota; kingdom Viridiplantae; phylum Streptophyta; class Pinopsida; order Pinales; family Pinaceae; genus Pseudotsuga; species Pseudotsuga menziesii. The sequence continues at coordinate 14,262 of LPNX010729958.1, read as the reverse complement.
AGTTAAATTTAGAGGCTAGGAGGCCCTTTATATTTATTAAAGTCCTATAGTTCAGTTATGCCTTTTGTAAAAGTACCATGAATCTTCCAACTAAAAGACTATTTCTTTCTCATTCTTGTAGCTTGAAAGCGTGCAATTTTAGAGGTGCATTGGTCCTAGAATTTCCATAGCTAAATGGGATTAAAAGGGAGATACCAACCTCTATTTCTCCCTAGATAGTGACAGGACAATCATTTGTCAACCCACTTTAAAGCCTCTCAGAGGTTTTCAAGCATAAAATTTCCTCAACAATATTTGTCAGGTGGGCCTTATTTCCTTATATGTTTAAATTATGTGGTTAGTCTATGATGTCATACAATGAAAAATAACCTCAAATCTTGTTCATAGATAGCCTACTGAGAGAGAAATGATGGCACATGTACTATAGGAGGAGACAAACAAATATGCCTAGCCCAAAACTGGAAATACTATTCATCCCTCATCCATATATATATATAGAACATTGAATAAAGCATAAATAGATAGAGGGATCCATTTGGAGTGATCCTAGAGTCCACAAATAAATAGTGATTGATGGATGTAAGCAATAGAATTTATAGATTCAAGGAGAGGGATTCATAAACTCTATAAATGGATGTAGTTTAAAATTTGCAGTGATGTCTGCATGCTAAAATATTTAAGAGTGGGAGGGATATGGTGCATTGATATCTTGGTTTTCCCTTACCGTAACATGCTTATAGGGATTGATATAGCATCAAAGAATCATCTTCACTATCATGAAAATGTTCTGAACATATAAGAAATGATATTTGGCAATTGTTGTCTAGGAAATTTAAGAGTTCCGAGATAGTAGATGGAAGGATTGTGCAGTTAAATAATATATTCCATCGCTAGAATACGATTGGATTTAAATGGGGAAAATGCAAGGAAATAAAGAGAGTAGTTGCTGAATGAATTGTAGAGAAATCTTGTCAAAGATGGCCAAATACACATTCCAAATCATAATTAGGTGTAGCAATTTGTATTCACTCCAAAATAATGGTATGTATGATGACAATGAGGATGAGGTTGTTATTTTCCATGAGGTAATAATGTGTAATTTCAAATCAAGGCATTGTGATTATTGTATAAATTCGATCAATGCATAATGTCCTAATTTTATTAGGATAGTATCCAATTAACATTGATGTGGCCTCATGCAAAGAGGTTTGACAAACAATTTCTCTGATCAGGATCTTGTTTGGAACTCATTCAAATAAGATGTGCGGGGACATATAAATGCCATACAACCTAATATAGATAACAATGTGTTTTACATACCATATGTCTATCAATTCTAATACTTCAATGAAGGCTACATTGAAATGGGGGAAAGCGACATGATGTAACGTATAGTGCATTGTTATGCTGCACTTGTACCCAACGCACCTTCAGATGTGCCCGGCATATGTAATTTATATGTATGTAGTTTTTCATTAAGAAATTTATATGGCCATTTTGAAAATGTAATTTCTCTCCATCATCAGTCCAATCAAATCGAGCAAACAAAAATAAAATGTTTAGAACTAGCATTGCACACCTTCCAAAAATAGTTGTATTGCAATTTCCATGGTTTCTATGTCTCCTCTCTCTCTATTTGCAAGTTTTCAAATTCGCTACAAGAAGATGATGTAGAGAAAAACAAAATATGATATAGATTTTGGATGCCTCTATTCTTGACTTATTCGAATTTTTGTACCTTGGCATAAGAATGTGTGATTAGAGATGCTTTTCCTATACTTTTTTATTATGATCTCTTATCAGTTTTAACATTAGAAGAAATGGTGCAGAGAAAACCAATATATGTAGAGCTGGTGTATCTACTATATGTTTCTTGTTAGTTATGTCATAACAATAATTAATGTATAGCTACTATCCCTTTACATTCTTATTCCTAGAAATTTTCTCACTAAAAATAAAGGAGAACAATTATTTTCCCAACCCAATAGCCCCTATCACAACCAATTTGTCCAATAATAATTTGATGCTTGTCAACCTCCACAATGCAGTTGGACGAAGTGTTAAAAAAACAAAAACTCATTGAAGAGGGGAAATGTTTCAATTGAAAAGGGATGTAATATAATACGAAATAGGATAAGGGATACAATCTATCACTAAGAGACAATACTATTAGGAATATCCTAGTTAAAAGGGCACTCTACATTAAAGGTTAACATATGGAAACCAACACATATTTCAATGTCATAAGAGATCTAAGGAGAAGAGTGACCAACATATAGGATATTTGGGGACTTATTCACATATTCTCTGGATATTTCTCTTGTAGACATCCCTCATCTTGGTTAGTTTTGACATTTTGTCACTCTACACCAAGATACCAGTAGTCAAGCCGATTGATGTAATAAAAACATAACAGACAAGGAGATAACAAAATTGGTAATAATGTGTCTTAAATCCACTTACTTCAGTTATAAGGGTGTAATATATGAGTAGACTCATGGTTTTGTGATGAGATCACCACTTTTCTCAATGGTTGCAAACATCTATATAGAGAACTTTTAATCAAGATCCCTCAATTCCTTTCCCATAAACTCAGAAGAATGGAAGCGATATGTTGATGATTTGTTTTTTGAAATGGAGTTGTGGCTTCTCCTCATTGAAGGGAGAAAATTGCATATAATAGGGTTTGAATTCTTTCTTGCCACCACTTGTCACTTTCCAATTTACAGTGTTCCCTTGAGTCATGGTATTTGATCTTATCTTTGGAGAGAAAATGCCATTGAATTATGAAGGGAGTTCCTCCTCTTTTCTTTGTAAATCATGTCAATAATCGATTAGATGATTTATCATGCCTCCAAATATGCGAGACATACCTTGAACCATGTGAAATATCTCATGATATCCCTCCAAATGTCCTCTTGTGTGGGACATCCTTCTTTTATGGGCTATATCCATGCTTCATCCAAAAATAACCATATCAAAATATATAGAGAGGCCCCTTCAAGTTAGACTATCCTCATAATAGGTCTTCTTAGCCTTGGGGAATGTGCTAGCTGCCAGTTATCTTTTCTTAGCCTAGGGAGTTCCACATATAAAGCATCTACACCTTGACATTTCATTTTTCACCATGATACAAGCATTGGAGGCTTCCCTAAGTTGAGAGTTATTCATTGATGCACGTGCTTCTTAAATATTGCATAAAACCTTTTGAATGGTCTGGGAACAATGGTTTCCTAGAGGATGGGTGTTTCTTCTTAGCTTGATGGGTTCCTATCTCTTCCCAAATGACCCAAATGAACTTTGCAATAGAAATACAAGTGGTGTTAAGATTTGATATCAAATAGTTGGAGATATTCCTTGCAAACTGCATGGAGTGAGCTCAAATAGTACATTTTAATCTTGTTATCAATGAACCAGGTATTTTCATAAAGGAACAGTGATTTTTTCATTTAAAATATGAATAGGTCCTCGAGGTACAATTGAACCACAAAATATTCATTAACAAGAAACCCAATGGACTAATCCAAACAACGACTGATATGATTATACAAAAGACAAAAAATTCTTGAAATATGAGAAGAATTCAAATATGATGCTTATTCTCCTTCCATATCTTGGTGGAACATTTTCCCTCAACCCATGCCCACGAAGGGTGATATTCTAATAAAACCCCTCTTAGAAGCTTTTTGGGATTCACCAGAACCGACCTTGTAACCCCCAATCCGGTAGCAGTTCAAGCAGAACCGGTAGATTAAGCAGTTTATTCAGTAGTTGACTAAGCAGTAGTAGATCCAGCACCAATAGTAAATATGAACTGTTCAAAGTGCCCAGCCCGTCCAATCAATGACTAAGTTGGAGGCTCGAAAGAGTGAAAGCATCCGAGCCTGCTAAATCAGATTCAGTTACAGAAGCAGTAGCAAAGCCACCATCTCACCACCCCGAGCACAGACTGGGTGGGGGGTTTATGCCGAAGAACCTACCCTATAGACCTATCCATTGAATGTAACCCACGTATTATTTGACCCACCACTGACAGATTAGAGGAACTTACTTTCTATTGATCTAACCCATAATCGTTGCAAGCTGAGAATCATGACAACAGAGAACCGACAAACTCAGGTCCAGGTCAACGCCGACAAATCAAGTAAGCTTGGTAGTGATCACATGCCAAAGGAATGGTTAAACAATATTATGAATCAAATATGGCTTTTTCAGGATTTGGGTTTTGAATAATGTCTAAAATCCTAAATTTGTCACTGTGTATGTCGTGGTAGGATGTTTGGTTGATGTTCACCAAATGTTTGACGAAATGCGCAATCAAGATGTGGTGGCATGGACTGCCATAATTGCAGCCTCTTCAAGATATGGACATAAACAGGAGGCGTTGGCTTAAAATCCTACACACAGGTATGCACCCCAATCATTTCATCTTTGCCACTATTATGTTATTCCCTCCTATAAGTTGTTGTAGATCCCAAGCATGCCAAAGACATTCTGCGAGAAGAAGCCATCTTTGCTTTAGTAGTTTCTAAATCCGTTCAGGCTTAAGTATACCATTGCTGAAAGTAAGGCTTGGTTGTTAATTGTGGTGTTAATTTGTTTTATGCTCAGTCTCAAAAATGAAAGAAAGCAGCCCTCCAATTTTTTATAAAATCAATGAATTACTTTGATTTAAAACCATGATAATAGAGACGAGAATTCCAAGATTGCAGAGACAGGTCTGAAATTCAAGATTTTGCATCAAGGTACATGGTTACATTCTTAGAATGGGATTTGATCTCCAGGATTTGTTTGGGTAACACGCTCATGGATATGCATGCAAACTGTTTGACAGAATGACTGAAAGAGATGTGGTGTCATAGAGTGTGATTATTAAAGGCTATTCATACAGTTGGCAGTGTGACGAGGCCTTGAATCTCTTTCATCGAGTGCAAGTAAAAAGTGTTACGACCCTGGGAGGCGGGTCCCCGTGGAACACTGGATATTGATTCTTCTTGGAGGTCGAGTCCCCAAAGATCATAATTCTTGAGTCGTAAAGGCTGGGCCTTGAACTCCACTTGAACAATGGGATGGGGAATATTTTTCTTGCAACAGATGATGTGACTGAGGGTTACTCTCTATCCTAGCCCAATCAACTTGAAGGAAACTTGATTTCTAGATTTCAGAACTGTAAAGGATGGTGGGTCTATTGATTGTGTCAAAGAGGTGTATTTTTTACGAATTATTTTGGAAATTGTTTTGGAAGCAGTCTATCAAGAAAGGCAATGGAGTTATATCAGTTGTTGTACTCCGTCTATAATATATATAGTATAGACTAGTTCATTAATACCTCTGTCAAACGGATGAGAAAATAAATCAATACCTTTTATGTAATGAAAAATAATTCT
>LPNX010729912.1:0-37287 GCA_001517045.1 Pseudotsuga menziesii | reverse complement strand
TTCTTACCTTCTTTGGCGAGAGTGGGATTTGATCTAGGCTCTCATTTCAGAAAAGAAATATTTTGTAGAAAAACAAAATACTTGCAGAGTTTGGAGTTCTCGTGTAAATGACAGTCAGGAACAGCTCACGAAGCTCCCTGTTTGCCCCACTTTAAGTTTAAAAAACAATAAAAAATACCCCATTATTTTCACAATATTTTTTTTTTTTAAAATTTCAACAAGCGTCGCTTATGCGACGCTTTCACATGTCGCTTTTCCGACAGTTTTGCTGGAGATCCGTCGCTTATGCGAGGCTTTAACATGTCGCTTTTCTGACATTTTTTCTAGAGATCCATCGCTTATGCGACGCTTTAACATGTCGCTTTTTCGACAGTTTTGTTGGAGATCCGTCGCTTATGTGACGCTTTAACATGTCGCTTTTTCGACGATTTTGCTAGATATCCGTCGCTTAACTTTCACTACTGTCGAAAATATGCCGTCGCTTAACCGACGGTTGCTTAGGTGTCGCTTAAGCGACGGTTACTCAGGTGTCGGAAACCTGACGACAAGTTTCCGACGCTTAACAAAAAATCAAAGTGTCGTACATGCGACAGGGAAGTGTCGAAAATCCGACACGACGGCCGTCGGATTTTTGGTCAAAATGTAGTAGTGATAGAACACAGTTTGTGGACGTAGCCCTTACACTGGGGGTGAACCACGTTATATCTGGTGTTGTGGTTTCTTGTGCTGTGTCTGTTTCTATTTCTTTTATGCATTAATAACTGTATACATCTGATAAGTTAGATCGCTGCTAATATTTAGCTTCGCTGTGAATTCCCTGTAGTGGGTTGAGCAAGTCACGACTATTTATTTATTTGCGAAGTTGTATGTGAATGAATGGTAAAGATTTATAATTATTGATTAATAAGGTTATTAAAAGGCTAAGGTACAATAATCCCCCTCTCTGCTTGCAGAAACCTGATTCTGCGCCACCCCCATAGCTGTTTTGGGTGAGACTGCAACCTGTGCGCAGGTTGTTGCCGAAAGTGCCAACACTGTGGGTCTTTTGTTGGTGCAACATTAAAGGATTAGACCCGGGTCTGCCCTATTTCCCAACAAATTGGTTCCATTTCCGGTTGAGCTCAGTACCTGCTCAAGAGGGGTTTACGTTGTACCTCAAGGGCTATGTTCTGGAGGCCTTCTGTGAAGCAAATCAGTGATTGGTTTGCTGAGATCTGTTTTAAATTTGCACAGCAAGAGAACACCAATCTGCAGTGTAGTACAAGTGACTTTTTACAAAGGTATGTTTTTTGTGATGCTTATGAAATTTTCTTTGGTAGTATCCACATAGAGTTGCACCAGTAGTTGTCTAGGTTAACAGAGAGAAGGACGAAATTCCAAGCTCGAAGGGTTCCCGTGTGGACCCCTGTGAGGGTCAATCTTGTGCAACACGTGAACAACGAGGTATCCCGCGCTGTTGATTTCTGAACGACGCGAACATTGGAAGCCTTTGTGATGGAGTTTGCCCTTGACGCAAGTAGCTCCTTCAGCGAAGCTGAACGACAGTTCTTCAAAGGGCCCCGTGGTAAGTTTTTGAATTTATTAAGCTTAAGGATTAAAATACTATTGGCCGAAAAGGGTATATTGTTGTTTGAATCGGACTATTAGTTTAGTCGTACTAACATATGTTTGCAAATGACACTCCCTTCGACGAGCAAAGTGGGTTGCTACGAAATGGAAAAAGGTATGAGAGAGATTTTGACCCCTCTTCCTTAGGTCAGGCTACTGCGTCCACCCCTGTAAACCCTGAAGAGTCAGATTCTGAAGAAAACCCTTCGGTTGGAAACCCTTTTGTCACCCCGCAACGCTGCTCCGCTACCCTTGAAAGTCCATTGCCGTCTGAGAGTCAACCAGGCCCAAGTATTCCGGCGACAGGCTAGTCTGCCCCCATAAACCCCCCTCCATCGATGTCCTATCCCCCTCCGAACCCCCCCAGAAACTCCATGGCCCACCTCGTTGATGAGATTAAACTCCCCATCTTTAAAGGCACGGGATCAGAGGAACCCGAACAGTTCTGGTTTCTCTGCGAAGCAGTATGGAACGCGAAGAAAATTACAGATCTGGATGTGCAAGCCATGCAACTCATTACTTCCTTTCGGGACCGGGCTCTGACATGGTTCATGAAATTTTCCAGCACTCAGAGCCCTACTTTAGGGGATATCAAGGCAGCCATAATCAAAGAATTTAAGAAGCCTAAATCGGAGTCACAGAGCATCACTGAACTCAAGGAGATTCAACAGCGACGCGGCGAATCAGTGTGGGACTTTGATCAGAGATTCAAAGTTCTACTGGACCAAGTCAGCTTTACCATTAGTCCTGCGCAGCACAAGGAATGGTTTATTGCAGCATTGTTACCACATATCAGAACTCCACTCATGCAACAGAAGGTTGCTGACCAGCAAGAGGCTCTGGAAATCGCAATGAAACTAGAGACTGCCCCTATCGGAGATGACTCTAGTATTGTTCAAATCCAAGCGCAGCTAGCCATGATGGCCCTAGAACTTCGCGAGATGAAAAAGGGAAAACCTGATCGCGAAGAGGTTTGGTGTACGCAATGTCGGACCGAAGGTCACGATAAGGAACAGTGCCCTCTGGTAAACAAGTACTTGCAGACAGGTGCGCCGAACCCCTTTCCACCACAAGTTCTCTATTGTGAGCTCTGCAGAATGACAGGTCAGCACTAACCTGAGAACTGTTACCTGCTGCAAAGGTATGGACAGGGACATAATAACTCCTACTGTAATTTTTGCAAATCTGTAGGTCATAATGAGGATGAGTGCCGCACCTATGATGCTTACCGGGTGCACACCGAAGGCCCAAGTAACGATAGTTATGGTTACCAGGGGGGTGCCTCTAGACGAGGTACTTTTGGAGGCTGTGGTGGCATGGCCAGGGGAGGCCGAATCTAATTCGTGTGTTACAATTGTAACCAAGCTGGGCATTTGGCTCGTGACTGTCGGAACCCCACTACGACGTGTCGGTATTGCCGCGCAGTAGATCATGTGATTGAGCAGTGCCCCCAGTTGATAGCTAAGATTCAGGCATGACAGACTACCCCTACTTAGAACCTCCAGATGATTTCTGTGGAGCCCCACCCTGCTGCGACCATCAATGTCATTACAAGAAGTGGAGTTATGCCACACATCCAAAATACGCCAAACCGACCTGCCGAAGCTCTAGTTCGTAAGGCTCCTGAGAAAATCCCTGCATTTGATATCATCAGAGAGAAAGAGACATTCATGGAGGCCAAGAAAGATTTTTTTGGCCCTAGCCCACCTAGCGCGCCTGCGCAGCCTTAGTCGCCGCCCCGCGAAGCTTCGCCAGATAAAGTAAGTATATTGTCTACCTTTTTGCAAAGTTGCCTCAAACTTTTAAGAAATCAAGATGCTTTGAATGAGCTGCAGAACGTCATCGCTTCCTGTGAATCTCTACAAAGCTGTGGTTGGGACAAAACTGTTCATCGAGTCAGCAGGACCAGTAGGGAAATGCGATTGAATGCTCAGATAGGGGCATATGATATGACCAATGTTATTTTGGACTTAGGGTCCGATGTAAATGTTTTAACCAAACAAACCTGGGAACAAATGGGGAAACCGACCCTTGCCTGGTCCCCTATACAGTTGAGGCTAGCCAACCAGCAAAATATTGTACCTTTAGGAAGATTCCTGGATCTCCAAATAGATATTGACGGAGTCAACACCTTCATGGACTTCGAAGTAATTGAGATAATTGATGACAGCAACCCTTACCCGGCCCTGTTAGGAATTGAATGGGCAATGGCAAATGCCGCAGTCATCAACCTAAAGAAGAGATAGATGGTCTTCGAAGGGAAAGAATTCAGGGTCATCCTACCCCTAGATCCTTCACAAGGGGAACGGTACACAGAGCCACTCCGACATGAGGATCAAGCTGATGTGGAACCCATCTCTACTATCACTGCGCAGGAAGAAGGTTATGAGGATCCTCTGGCCGCAGGGTGGGAGTCTGGTAGCTCCTGTATGACGGACTTTGAAGATGAATTAGAAAGCTGGCAACACCGATTATCTGAGCACCATAGGGGCAGCAATGTCTGCCTTACCAAGTCTCTCAGATGGGTCGACTCACAACCTAGAACTATACCTGTGTATGATGGTTCGACAGATCCTGAATCGTTTATTGTACAATTCTCAGATCAGATACCTAACCTACAGAAAATGGAGGCCCTGGAGTCAGCATTCAGAGCCACAGCAGTCAGATGGTGGACGAGCCATAAGAAGCAGATCCCTACCTGGGAAGCATGTCAGAAGCTCCTTCGCCTGAGGTTCTTAGACCAGTTGGCAAAGGCGCGAAGCAAGTTTGATGGGAAAACTTGCCCCCAGGACCACTTAAGCAAATGCTACGAGGCATGGAAGTATGTACCTCAAGATGAGTGGGTACATAGATTTGTGCACACGCTGGGACCACTAGCGAAGAACTGGTACGTGGAGGCTGAACTACGCCAAGATACTGTAAGTTGGGACTATATTGTTCATAGCTTTATCAACACTTTCTCTACTAATGATGTCTGTCCAGCCCTAGACGCAGCTATCAGGATCATCCATACTAAGGTATTTAACGAACAAGAAGTGACATAAAATCGCCCTGATTGGGCCACACAAGAAGCCCTCGCAGTCGAATGTTATAACTTCACAGTCGACGAGGAGGAGGACCCGCGCCGTCTTGATATCCCTGAGTCAGAAGGATACTGTGACGTGTATGGACCGACAGTCGAAGTTCCCAAAGTGACGCAGCCCTTGAAGACGCGCACAGTTAACATTGGATCCGATGCACAGCCTAAGTTTGCTACCATTGGTGACTATTGGGATGACGAGATGGTAAGCAAGGTAACTCAACTTCTCCACGAATACCAAGATCTTTTTCCAACAAAGTTCTCTGAAATGAAAGGTATCCTGGGAGATATCGGTGTAATGAAGATCCCCCTAAAGCCTGATGCGAAGCCTGTGAAGCAGTGCCCTTATAGATTGAATCCAAAATACAAGGAAAAGGTTAAGCTAGAGTTGGATAAGATGCTTGCTGTAGGAATAATCGAACCTGTTGAAGAATCTGAGTGGGTCAGCCCTATGGTCATCCGAGAGAAGAAGACTAAGGGTGAAATCCAAATCTGTGTCGATCTAAGGAAACTCAATGATGCCTGTTTGCACGACCCTTTTCCCACTCCCTTTACAGATGAAGTGCTCGACAATGTCGGAGGTCAAGAAGTATACTCTTTTACCGATGGGTTTTCTGGCTACCATCAGATCTGAATTGCTCCAGAGGACCGACGCAAGACAACCTTTGCTACCGAAATGGGATCCTTCCAGTATACTGTCATGCCCTTCGGGTTGAAGAATGCACCTGCCATATTTTCTCGAGTAGTCATCTCCGCGTTTAAGGAATACATACATAAATTCTTAGAAGTTTACTTTGATGATTGGACTATTTTTGGGCTAGTAAAAGACCATATAACTAGTTTGAGACTTATGTTGGACAAATGCAAACAACACCAAATCTCCTTGAACTTAAAAAAGTGCATTTTCTGTGCACCCTTTGGAATTCTACTTGGTCATGTGGTATGTAAGAAGGGATTGATGATGGACCCTGCGAAGATTGCTATTATTGTGAACCTGCCACCTTCGAAGTCTGTCAAACAACTTCGCACAACGCTGGGTCACACCGGTTACTACAGGATATTCATCCAAGGATATGCCAAGATTACCGCCCCAATGGAAAGGCAACTAAAGAAAGATATTATGTTCGAATGGACACCAGAATGCCAAGCAAGCCTTGACATTCTGAAAGAAAAAATGGTCACTGCCCCTATCCTAGTATTCCCTGACTGGAACAAGGAGTTTCATGTGCATGTTGATGCATCCTCTATTTATTTAGGTACTGTGCTCGCTCATCCAGGCGCAGGTAATATCAATCACCCTATCTCTTTTTCCAGTAGAAAGTTATCTACAGCAGAGAAAAATTATACTACGACAGAACGTGAAGGTCTTGCTATGGTATATGCATTACAAAAATTTCGACATTATCTGCTAGGATCTCATTTTAAGATGTTTACTGACCACTCTGCTTTGCAGTACTTGGTTAACAAACCTGTGCTAGGTGGAAGAATATGCAGATGGTTAATTCTATTTCAAGAATATGATTTTGATATCATTGTTAAGCGTGGAAGACTTAACCTAGGACTTGACCACTTGTCGAGGCTCGAGTCAGGCGAAGAACCTACCAATTTGGATGAAGGCCTCCCCGATGCACAATTATTTGCTATCCATATAGTTGATGAATATTTCTAGGATATTGCTCAGTATTTGTCTACAGGTATCCCCCCTCCAGAGATGACCACACAGCAGAAGAAGCAGTTGGTGGTTCGAGCCACGGACTTCACTTTAATAGCAGGACAGCTGTATAAAATGGGACCAGATGAGATACTGCGCAGATGTGTTTTGGAACATGAAAAACCTCTAATATTGGCTGAAGCACACTCTAGTGTAGCAGGAGGTCACTATGCAGGCAAAGCCACAGCGCAGAAGATTTTGACAGCCAGCTTATGGTGGGCCACATTTCACAAAGATGCAAGAGAATATTTCCACAGCTGCGACATCTGTCAGAGGACAGGTAAACCATCTAGGAGGGATGAAATGGCCCTAGCTCCGCAAGTAACATTGAAATCCTTTGACAAATGGGTCATTGACTTTTTTGGTCCTATCAACCCCCCTGCGAAAAAGTCAGGAGCCAGATACATCATTACAACAACTGATTATCTTACCCGTTGGGCTGAAGCTCAACCAGTCAAGACCTGTAGCACTGCTACTGCTACGAAGTTCATATTTGACAACATCTTATCCAGATTTGGGTGTCCCAAAGTTCTTATGAGTGATCAGGGGTCACATTTCCTGAACAGGACTATTGAAGTATTGACTGAAGAATTTCAGGTGTATCATCAAAAGAGTACCACATATCACCCATAAGCAAATGGGACTGTCGAAGCTTTTAACAAAATCCTTGAGCATGCCTTGACAAAGGTTTGTAATGCTAACCGGAATGATTGGGATCTTCAAATTCCAGCAGTGCTATGGGCTTACAGAACTACTTGCAAAAAGTTGACAGGCCATACACCCTTTTGACTAGTTTATGGGCAAGAAGCTGTCATGCCCATGGAATACATTGTTCCCAGCCTTCGGATATCTGCTTTCACCGAGATGGATGACCCAGCCATAATCACAGCGAGACTGAAATAGATATTAGAACTTGAAGAGGATAGATTTGTCACAGGCTTCCAACAACAGGTGCAGAAAGCTCGAGAAAAAGCGTGGCATGACAGACACATCAAGAAGAAACATTTTCAGCAGGGTGATCTTGTGCTCCTTTATGACAGCAAATTCATGAAGTTCCCAGGAAAGTTTAAGACACAATGGAAAGGACCGTATGTAGTACAGAAAGTTACTGACGGGGGCGCAGTCCAGCTGGCTAAGTTAAATGGTGAGCTTTTTCCCTCTATGATAAATGGGAGCCGCTTAAAAAAGTACACGAACAGGCCAGGTACTTAGAATAGGAGGTAGCGCCAAGCAAATAAGCGAAGATGCTCGTAGCATTATGGATTATCGTTGTCTATTTTGTCTATAGGATGCGAAGCTACAAGTTGGTCGTAGGTCGCAGGGTCAGACTGTGTCGAAGTTGAAGGTTGTCAAGGTGTGTCGCAGCCCCAAATGTGACGGATGGGACATACTGCATTCAGTGGTGCTGGCACGAGAGCTGCTCTCATTACTTGTCATAATGAGATTTTGGGAAAATCCGGCGCTGTGTGGAGAAGATTTTCGGATCTTCGTCAGATTTGGCATCATTACTGCACCATGATGACAAATTCCACCTCGGGATTCTATAAGAAAGCCATATCGACCTGTGTTTTCTGTCTTAAGCACATCTGGGAGATATTCAGCTCGAACCATGTCGAACGACTGTAAAGTTCAGGAGCTAGTACGAGAAGTAATGGACAGAGGTCTGCAGCACCTTCTGAGTACTCTGCCACTACAACCCTACTTGGCTAAGTACATCGACAGGCAGGATTTTGCTCTAACATAGAGCAACAAAGGGCATGAGGCCTCGCAGAAAGACTCTGGGGAATCCCACCATACAATATTTTAGCGTAGCAGAACCATGGTAGCTATATTCCTTCTGCAGTGGGACAAGCAATCCCAGGGGACCCCAAAGTTGTGGATGGTCAGGCATCGGCAATTGGAGTGAAGGATGGTGTTGCAGGTGGATCGCAACGGCTTTCATCAGTAAAAGTTCTGCAAATGACAGAAGTACGCAGCCGGTAGCAGCATGGAGAGCTTCAGCAAGTAGTACACTATGCTTCGTCAGTGGAGTTCTGCCACCAAAGAAACTGAAGAGTGTCCCGGGACGAGCCACTGGTGAGTCTTAGGGGCCTGTTGGTACGTGCACCCTAATGACCCTTAAGATGGATAACCCCACGAGTGTGGACTCAAAATAGTCTTAGGGGTGTCGGGGTTGAGTCAAAGTCTTCTGTAAGAAACCCATGGTTTAAGTCCAAGTTTTAGGGTTTGGGGTGCCCATGGTTTAAGACCATGGTTTTGTAAAATTGCGCAGGATAAATAAGCGCTTGTGTAAAGAAGAAAGGTTAGGTTTTATGATGTAAGAAAGATTAAGGCGAAGCTAAGGTTGATTTTGTAAGGAAATGTTAAGTCCTAGCTGTGTGCGTGGACGACTTCTACAGCTGTGTGCGCAGAGGGTTTTTGTAAAGCAGATTGAGGAAAGACTTGCAGCTGTGTGCGCAAGGGCCTGCTGCTGTGTGCGCGGCTTTTTAAGGAATGAAGGGATCTGCAGCTGAGTGCGCAGATCAAACTGTGGTTTTTTAGCAAGTTGAATAGAACACAGTTTGTGGATGTAGCCCCTACACTGGGGGTGAACCACGTTATATCCAGTGTTGTGGTTTCTTGTGCTGTGTCTGTTTCTGTTTCTTTTATGCATTAATAACTGAATACATCTGATAAGTTAGATCGCTGCTAATATTTAGCTTCGCTGTGAATTCCCTGTAGTGGGTTGAGCAAGTCACGACTGTTTATTTATCTGCGAAGTTGTATGTGAATGAATGGTAAAGCTTTATAATTATTGATTAATAAGGTTATTAAAAGGCTAAGGTACAGTAATCCCCCTCTCTGCTTGCAGAAACCTGATTCTGCGGCACCCCCATAGTTGTTTTGGGTGAGACTGCAACCTGTGCGCAGGTTGTTGCCGAAAGGGCCAACACTGTGGGTCTTTTATTGGTGCGACATTAAAGGATTAAACCCGGGTCTGCCCTATTGCCCAACAAGAGGCTAGCTACTTTGGGGTTCCCGTGGTACTCCTCACAATGAGCTTCTGGGCTAAGCCCAAGTACTTCCCATGGTTAAAGAAGTCAAGGACTTATGTCCTCAAAGACTACAGGTGTTTAACTTGGTGTAAATTGTAAATTTTAATGGCTCACTTAGCATCATGAACTTAGTTGGGTTGATTTATATGGTATGGTTTATGTGAATGTATTGGATATTTCTGTTACTCTTAATGTTTTCTTGTATTGTTTATGAATAGTCTGTAGAGATTGTTTAGTTTAATTCATAAACATAAGTAATGAAAGAAGTTACAAAATTTTTAACCATATACCATTTGTGATCTTGAACTGTGATAGCTTGATTAGGTGACTACCTTACACCTGTATTTCTCTTCAACCAGGAGAGGGTGCTGGGCTCTCAATACAATGAGACTAAGCCCATATGTAGATCCACAGGTCACCCTTCCGATGCAAGGTTGGTCAACAGGGAGGACGCTAAGCGCCATGAGGCCCCCTAGGCCTACTACCCCCTCTACCTTCCAAGTCACCGTTTTTAGTGGCTTCGAAAAATAATAGGTTGAGTGCCTATTACTATACGTGCTTCACCCTTGGTCTTATCCCAGAACACCTCGAAGGGTGATCACTAGGTAGAGGAGGAAGGGCTAGGAAATATTGTTGATTTGAAGTAAATTTTAATCAAGCTATGTTCATTAATCCATTAACCATTGATTTACATATTCTGCAAATGAAATGAATAGAAACAGAAACATAAGCAATTTGGATGGACAGAGGCAACTGAGCCGAACTGACAATCCTTAAATTTAAAAAAAATCAAATCCTTAGTGACAGATCACACTTTTTGGGTCAAATGTGGTGAGGGGATCGCCAAATTTTCCCAGAAATAGGTGAGGGGGTCACTCAGAATATTCAGATAGAAGCAGGCTGAATTTTGGGAGGGGGTTGCACCTTTCAGGGAAAAATAGGAAACCTAGTTGCACCTGTTAGGCTAGAATGAGCGACTTGGTCCCTTGTTTGGGCCCGATAAGAGCGAACTGATCCAAAAACTGAAATATTTTTGGTCCTGAGTCAGATCCGGTCGACAGTAACTTGTATTATGGCCAAATGGACTCGGATTTTCCTTGAGGAGCTTCTATAGTAAATATAAATGTAAATAAATAGTAATCTAAGCTATATTTTAACATAAAATTAAACTAGGGAAGAAAAAAAACAGCATTAAAAACTGAAACTTTAAAAAAATAAACCCAGGGATCCTGTGGGATTGAATTGGTATGGTCGCCAGTTCTGTAGTAGGGATTTCTCCCTTGCGATAGGGAAGGAATTTCTACCTTCTATCTATATGAATCAAGGGTAGGGTTCCTGATGGTAACACAAGAAAAATGAAACTGAAAGAAAGCAAAGGGAGCAGAAAGGAAAGATATGGAAACCCTGCAGACAAGGCTAGACTCGAGAACCCTACATACACTTGTTAGAACATGAAATAAACCTACAAGAAAACTGAGTTAGACAAAAACTAACATAAAAATGACATAAAACAAAATATTATACCTCTTGGTGGAAATGGGCCACCATGCCCTAGCTTAGAGAAGCACCTCTCTCTTGGCAATAGGGGAGCTATGGATCAAAGGGAGAATGAATGAGAGGGAGTGCGGGTGGTTTGAGAGGCAAATGGTCTCAAGGCATGCACTCGGGCAGCATAACAGTATGCAAGGGAGGAATAATTTGAGAGTGACCCCCACCCCTCTATTTATAGATATTTTTGGGGTTTTTTAGGGTTTTAAGCCCTTGGTTGGGGCTTTAGCCCTTTTTTTGGGCTTTTATCCCCTTCCTCCATATCTTTAGCTCCTTTTGGGGTTTTAAGATCCTTTGAATGGTTTTACCCCTTTTTGGAGGCTTTATCCCCTATGAGAGCTATTTTGGCTCTTTTTAGGGATTTTAAGCCCTTTTGCACATTCTTAAGCCTTTTTGAGGGTTTGGGGGTCCAACAGGGTGAAATGAGGGTCGTGCATGGGTGTCCTTGGGTGGTGTAGGCCATGCAGAGATCAGTGAGGGTTTTTTTGGGTTAACAATCATCACATTATAGTGGCTATTGATTATTTCACAAAATGGGCAGAGGCTATGCCCACAATTAAATTCAACAGTGAGACAGCCACACATTTCATTTTCAACCAAATTATTACTCGGTTCGACATTCTAAAAGAGCTTGTCACTGACCATGGTAGGAACTTTCAAAATAAAATGATGGAAGAGTTGGCTTCAAAGTTAGGGTATAAGAAGGAGCACTCCTCTTCTTATTATGCTCAGGCAAATGGACAAGTTGAAGTAGTGAATAAATCACTTAAGTCCATTCTCCAACGAACCATTGCGCAGAGCAAGAAAAATTGGAATATCATGTTATATCCTTCTTTGTGGGCCTATAGAACCAAGGTTAATAGTACCACCGGTTTCTCTCCATATCAGCTTGTACATGGGGTGGAGTCTGTCTTGCCATTTGAATGTGAAATACCTTCGTTGAAGCTAGCTATAGATCTCTTACTAGACACTTCCGCATTGGAGGAACGTTTGGTCCACTTAGAGCAGCTTGATGAGCAACGTCGAGATGCATTAGTGGCTCTAGAAGAGAACAAGCATCACGTTAAGGTCAAATATGATAAGTCTATCTGTCCGAGGAAGTTTAGTGTAGGTGACTTGGTCCTTTTGTGGGATCAAGATAAAGAACCCTTGGGGTAGGGAAGTTTAATCCCATGTGGCATGGTCCTTACATTGTCAAATGTGTGTTAGAGAAGGGTGCCTATGAGCTGGCGGATTATGAAGGGACAGCCTTGGCGGAGCCTATAAATGGGCTCTATCTTAAAAAATACTATGCATGATCTTCAACTAGGGCTGATTTTTGTATATTATTGTACAGTTTTTGAATTGCATAGTTAGGTTTTATTATGGTGATCGGGTTTGTTGATAAGCTTTCATTTCTTATGGCATATGTTGATGGTATCTTCCATTTACATAGGATTCACTGATGGTGCTAGCCATCACACTCAGAACTCATCCTCGACTGCTTCGGTGATTTATACTCCTACAGATCAGGTATTGTCTTTAGGAGGCGTATGTTTACGGCCTTCTTCAAACAATGTTGTTGAGTATAGTGATGTTATTGAATTATTGCAGGATGCCATTTCACATGGTGTTCTCTCTATTAAGGTACATATTGAATCATAGTTAGTGGTTTCGCAGCTTAATGGCTTGTATCGTATTAGGGATCTGATATTATTATGAATATTCTTATGTGTGAGATTGCTAGAATGACAATTTGAGAATATAACATACATACATGTTTCAAGAATTTTTAATCAAATTGCTGACTCATATGCTAACTATGTGTTACATTGGCATTTGTTTCATAGATCGTAATCATATCACAAACATATGTTTTTACACACATGTAAATAAATAAAATCAATCATCATAAAAAAATTTCATTAAAAACATCCAAAATGTGGCGTCATAGAACATAAGTGTCATAATACAAAATTGGGGCTTCTGAGCCACCAAAATATAATACATGGTAGTACCAAAAAAAATACTCTCAGGCCTCTAAGCCTGAGGAGGAGGAGGGGGTTTTGATCGTGGTAGCACACCATGGCTCTAGCTAGTCATCAAAATAATCAAACCCATGCTCGTGGTACACCAACCACCTAGCACTGCATGGCCTCAGGCAAGGCCTTAACTTGCGCCATGGGTACCCTGTGTGTCAAGTGTTACGGAGAGAAATTCCTATGGCTTGGGGTACCACAACAGACAGCTAGACTCCAGAAATCAATCTTTCCCAATATGCAATAGAAATAAACAATCTAACACTAAAGGATCGAACCTCGTACCTTATTCCGGACGGTTGTAGTAGATCCCCGTTGAGCTTTCCAATCTTCAGCTTGGATTGTTATAGCACGTCCTCAACAACAAGTAAACAATACAAGCATACTATATTTCATGGTGTTAGATCTATTCTAGCATATATAATCAATAATGTAAAAGCATTTGACATATTCCAATGGAAACAATATTCATTCAAATACACATTACTGGACAGGAAAAGATATTTCTATTAATAAGAATCAGAGATTACAAGTGACAACCTCTGACGGCATGTCTGCGAACTGGAGAAACTGAATCCCCCACTTGGGCCTCCACCACCTCAATCCTCCATCACTTCGATAGCAAGCTTACTAACAATGGGCAAGCTTGGGAAGAACACAACAGTGCTCCAAGGGAC
The DNA here is from genome assembly GCA_001517045.1 of Pseudotsuga menziesii. NCBI lineage: Eukaryota > Viridiplantae > Streptophyta > Pinopsida > Pinales > Pinaceae > Pseudotsuga > Pseudotsuga menziesii. Next base: position 23,611 of record LPNX010729912.1, on the reverse strand, counting down.
AAAGGGATACAGATTCAAGCATAAAGTTCTGGCAACAATGGACTATAATTTCGATGCTCTTAATTTTCTCTTATTTTTTCAATGTACCAAGGGGTTCCTTATATAGCTTTTCAAAGGGATTTGAAAGGTCGAATCTGTGCGATCTCAAGGCATATGGAAGGCCAGGAGTCATATGAGTCGGATCCAAGTCAAGGAAAACTCCAAAATGTTTTGGACTATGCACAAATCCCGATGTACGCGACTATCGAGGGAATACCCGCGTAAGTACGCGGTTATCGGGGAAAAAACCGCGTATATCAATATTATAATGTTTTTAGGGATGATCAAGGTAACATCAAAAGATATAAAGTGTTCCAAAGGGGCTAATGAGTCTGCAGCGGGACAAGGGAAGGCCATACAATGTGTGATTCACCTAGTGTGGTGAAATCCGCTATAACATCAAGCGTACAAAGTTTTTGTGGATACTTTGGAGCGTCCGTTCTGCATCCACACCCATGATGTCATCTCCTCTTCCCCTCCGTCTATGATGAGGAAAAACATTAGGTCACCATGGTCCAACATTTGCATACACATGACATATTGTCACTATGTGTCATCATACCAAAACATGTCTTTTGAGTCAATATATCAATAAACACAAAAAAAAAATCAAAAAACTTAAAAAGAGGCTTTGAGATTCGTTACCTATGTCGCCATATGCCGCTCCTGGTTGTAGGGGAATCTTCGGATCTCCTCAAAAATCTATCCCTGCATAGGGGTAGTCATCAGTGGCAATGATCTGCCTCCGCCACCATGGAAAGAAGTATGTTGGGTAGGGGTTAGCCACCATACCTTTGCCTAGTCTGTGCATAACATTTTCCCAATGTCGTTGGGCTAGATATTGAACTCTGTGTGGAGGAATGTCCACTCTAGGGCTTAGCCCTGGTACATGCTCAAAGAATAACGTGCTCAGTATGCTGCCAAAACTGAAGTTTCTCACCCTGCCCATCTTGCAGTGACTGAGATGCTGTTTCATGTTACTCAACAGTGCAGTGCTCTAGTCGTATATTGTGGGTCTCATACACTCCATCGCATAAAACATCAATGGCCCGAAGGCCTAGTAGACTGAAGCTAGTCCGACTATCCTACCGAGTGCCAATAGTATGGCCTTCAGTCCCAGCACCTAGATCAAGTTTGTTGGGATTTGAATCCCAACATTTTTCGTGTCCGGAAATGAGTACACCACAATGTACCAATCAATATTCAAGCCACCTTGGGGCCCGCGAGATCAGAGATTTACCACCTCTCTTTGTCAAGATAATCCTATAATAAAGTATCCTGTCAATGTGAAAAGACTTTGAGTCTAGATCCCAGTAATCCACTAGCATTTGCAGGAGTCTTGGTTTGGCCCTCAGGCTGCCAAGACACCAAAGCTCATACAAACCGCATGCACGTAGAGATTGTTGGGCCATTAAGTCACCTTGAACAGCCTCTTCTACATCACCATGTTCCCTCTCCCTCCATTCTAGAACCATCCTGCACAGAAAAGATTATTTTTGATCATTATTTGACTTAAAAATCCTTATTTGCGGCCGCATATGCGACTGTTTGCAAAACAACCACGTATGTAGACGGTTTCGGAGGTTTTTTCACGTATGACCAGCCCTATACGTGGAAAAAACCCCAATATCCATGTGGACTGAAATGCCTACATTATACTAGCCTAGAAAATGAAATTGACCATGGAAACCTAAAAATTTTGCATGAAATGGAAAGAGGAGGACATGAGGAGTTACTTGGAACAAACAGTGTCGAATTTTGCCAGACGATGCTCCCATAATTCACGTTGGAAGTTTTGAGCTCAAATGGGTAAAAATTTCAAATGATATGGAATTTTTATTTTTTTACTATTTATAGAAATTGTTTGAAATTTTTTACCCAATTTCTATAGTTTTTTACTCTTTCTAACCATTTTGGACCATTTTGCACTAATTTTATGATGTAGGAGTCCGTTTTGAGCACGATTTGATCATGGTTTTGACCTTTTTGTACCAATTTCAGGTATTATGTCTAAACTGGCATATAGGTTAGGTTTCACATCCATCTGGACTTTGCTTGACCTTATGATCATTTCATTATAACCTTAGGTATGAAACCATTCTATCTTATCACAAAACCTTCTTGTTGCTTTTAGAAGAGACATGATGTGAATGGTATAGCCTGACCATACATGAGTGCCCTAGTTAGCTCCTACTTTTCATTTGGTGCCCATGCCGACATTTTTCCTTTAGGGTGTGGGAGTTCTTTGTATAGTATCGCCATGACTTTGAGCAAGAACCTCATACTCCTCTTGATCTTTTTGCTGGCCTTTTCCCCAGGACTCCCTTATGTCAAGTTGTAATTGCATTATCATGAGTTTTCTTGCCTTATTGAGCCCTACACTGGCTTCCCTGAATTTGATTATCAGCCATATAGCCCAAGCTTGTCTCATGCCTAGCCAACCAGAGCCATCTTATAGATCTTTTTTAGCTTGATTCCCCATTTTTAACCGGGAGGGGACTTTCCCCCGAGTGTCGTTATCCTACACATGTTTCCTTGCATTAAGCATAGGTACATTCTGTTGCTTGGAACTAGTTTGTTTTCTCCTTGACACTCGTCTCCTCCTAGTCTATAACTATAAAGCACTTTAATTATTTTTCAAGCTTTTCAAAATATTTGAAAAAGTGCAAAAAAAATCAAAAAACAAAAAAGCTGGACAGGAAAAGATGTTATCTTTGGCAGCAGTCGAGTCATGTCGCATTTGAACAGAGCACTGTATGTCACATCCGTTGGTTGGGTTAAGAGTTTGAATTTAGGAGTTGTACTCGTTTCTCTGAATTTATATACACCGACAAGTTAAGCTTCCAGTCCCTATGGAGCCTCTGTCGATTCCTCCTGTGTCACAGAGATGTCCCAGTTTTATATATCGAGTCTATGCTACCTACATTCAGACACCATTCACCTTTATGCTCTTTTTTGAAGGAATTTGAAGCCTTAATCGACCATTCCTCAGTTTTCTTGACTTTGCATGTTGGCCATTCCCGGTACTGATACTGGTTCATGCACATTATGATCGAGTCCTTCCACATTATACAACTTTGCTAAGTACCTTTTGTTCGATGATGGGGCATGCCTAAATTCCCTCCTTCCAACGGATTTCATCCCATCGACTTCAGATCATTTATTCTGGGATAGGAATCTAGAGTCATTTTGAGTTCCTTGAGACTTATAGTCATCAGTGGTAGGTTATCTCGCCATCTACAGTTTTTTGGAATACATCAATGTTCACTGATCGATGGATTCTTTCGAGTGTTCGACCTCAACACATGTATTCACACTTGTTAGATTGCACTCTAGTACCTTGATTCCCATTTTCATTATCAGTGGGTGATCTCACGTCTGTTAACAATATATATCAATGACTGGTAATCAGATGATGGACTACTATGTTTGACCTCGACACCTTTATTCACATAGTAGGACATGTAATCGTAGTGGATTGTGTAGAATACCTTCTAGATTGGTGGAATTTCATATATGCTACCTCCTTGATCGTGCCAGTGTTCATGAGATTTTATCTCTAGTGAGTTGATTCTAGTGTATGTCAGATATGTTCAGCCATTATGGAGATCTTGATCTATTGTATATCTTCAGCTTTCATGGAGATCATGATCCTTTGTATATATTCATCATGGAGATTCTGATCTATTTTATTGTATGTGGTGATGACCACACATGTCATATTTTGTATAATTCCTATTCATGGCCATTGTACTCTTATGTATCTGAGACCGCTGTATGTACTTGCAGTCATGTGCAGAGTTTGATTATTGTATTATACTGTTGGATGGCTGATTCTTCCACCTGTTTCTCCATCACTCCACTTCTGGGATGGAATTATAATGTATTTCGGCCATCGTATCATGCCTCTAACCTCATACATTAGGGGGCATATGTTACAGCTGATTTTACCACACATGGTAGATCACATATTTATGGCCTTCCTTGTCTCTCTGCAGACTCTTTGGACCCCATGGACCATTTTTGTACCTTTTATGTTTCCAAGATCATCCCTAAAAACATGCATTATTTTCTATACGCAAATTTTAAACCCAATCTCCCGTATATACGCGGATATGACCCTTAAACACGCGTACATTAGGATGTGTGCAAAAGGACAAATAGTTTTGGAGTTTTCCTGATGTGGAGCCGAGTCATTTGTCTCTTGGCCTTCCATATTCCTTGAGATCACTTGGATTCGACCTTCCATTACCCCATTGAAGCACTATATAAGGAACCCTTTGGATACATTAAAAGGGGAGGAATTGTAGAGAAAGAAAACTATAGTCCATTGTTTCCAAAGCTTATACTTGAGTCTGCATCCCTTTGTCCCTTGGAGCACTTTGTGTTCTTCCCAAGCTTGCCTTTTCTTGTGAGCTTTCTATCAAGAGATGGAGTATTGAAGTGGTGGAGGACTCATTTTCTCTAGTTCATAGACGCACCGACAGAGGTTGTCATTCTTGTAATCTCTGATTTATATTAATAGAAATATCTTTTCCTATCCAATAATGTGTATTTAAATGAATATTGAATCCATGGATGCTTTTAAATGCTTATATGTTATTGATTATATATGCTAGAGTATATATAACACCATTATATAGCATGATTTTCTTGTTTGCTGATTGTTGAGAGAGCAAATTGCTAACACAAGCAAGATTGGAAAAGCTCAATGGGGATCTACATCAACCATTTGGAATAAGGTATGTTTCGAGATCCTTTAGTGTTAGATGTTTTATTTCTCTTGCATATGGGAAGGGATTGATTTCTGCATTTACTCTGTCTGTTGTGGTACCCTAAGCCATAGGAAGTTTTCTCCATAACAACAGCCTCCAGATGTGAGGAAGAGGTGAGTTTGCATGGACTGGTGTAATTACCAACCATGGAGAGAAAATTGGAGGAAGATATGGTTCATGGTTTTTGACAAGCCTCCATGCAACAATGTTGAGGTCCCATAGTATTTTCTTAGGAAACTTTGGGTTGAGTCTGTGTTAGGGTTCCATGTGAGCTAGTTAGACATAACTAAGTTCCAGGGCATTGATTTTGGCTCAACCCAAGATCAACCTCACACCCACTGGAACCCACTCAGAGGACCTCCTACACCTGAGCGAGAGCCAAACCCTTGGGTTAGGTAGTGGGATAGATGATATCCATGAGTTTGTTAGACTTCCACATGACACCTTCTCAAGCATACCACATTTGTGGCTATGTCCTCACAGAGCGAGCAAGACCACCCCAAGAGACACAATTCTACACGGTCTACTGGTGGTGGTAAAGGGAGAGAAGCTATAGGTGGTAGCCAGGATGATCCATCCAGCTCTATGGGACTAGTGCCACATCATTTTTCTTGTTGTGGGCATCCATGCCATTTTCCCATGCAGGAGCATGCCACAGAGAGCTACCTACACCAGGTTAGTTATTGTTTTATTTAATGTTCAAGTATTGATTATACGTTATGCAATCTCCTAATTTCTGATAAATTTAACTTAGAATAATATTTTTATGACTTGATTTGTTTTAATGTGAATCTATTCAGTGCTGAGTCTCCAACGCCTGGGTGGGAGGATGTTGGTTGATTCAACCTAGATGGAGCCATGGAAGCTGCAAAGGACATCAAGGGCACCATACACAAAGGAATTTTTCTTTCAGTAATTTAATTTAATTTTAGTAGTTAATATTGTCATCCAATGTAGTTAATATTTAGTAGTTGAATCTAAATATTTTTGTGCAAATGAACAGGTGGCTGCAGGAGTGAGTGACCAGCCATCCCTACTGGGGATCAACAGATACCCTTATGACAAGGTACCTTGTAATAAAGTTTAAATTTAATTTCAGTTTTGATGGCTTAGATTTGTATCAATATTTTTTTTATGTACTAATATATGAGGCCATGAATATGTATGCAGGTCCGAGTACATAGGTACATTGGTGTCACTATCTCTCCATCGACTAACTTTTTCCCACCATATATGCCAGGTGTAGCCCATGACATACATGTCCCTTTCCCTGGATCCCTCCTTACCCCGTTCCATCCATCCCTTGCCTCCCATCCACCACCACACTTCCATCCAACTCCCCCTTCTTCGTCACATCCTTCGCTCACTCCCCCCTGCCCCACCCATCCACCCCTTCCCTCATAATTTCCCATGTTTCCACCCTCTCCTTTCCAACCACAATACACCATCCATCCACATTCACCCATCCTAGACCTCAGCCTCCTCCCCCATATTCCCCCACCACCCTCGTTTCCTCTTCCAGGTTGGCACGTTCCATTCTACAACCAATTGGGGTTTATCGTCGTACATCACCACTTCTCCCACTCTAGTACACTCCCTCTCCCAGTGTGCCCCCTCGTTTTGTAGCCAACACTGATGTGGATACATCCTCCACTATGCCATCCACCCTTGCATTAGAGCAGATTGTCCATCCCACTGCTCCACCTGCCACCCCTGAGAACCAGTCGATTGCTCCAGCTGCCATCCCCTAGGACCAGTATGTTGTGTTCATGGTGAGATCGATTACTTTATGAAAATATCATGCAATATTAATGAAAATTAACATAGGCAGTAAATTGTATGAGTTATCTTACTGTTTAAATGTTGCAGGGTAGAATTGCCAAAAGACTTGGATCACAGAGTAGGGTAGCATGCTCAAGACTTACGGTATCGTCTGAGGGGAGCTATTTAAGATTTGAAAATGTAATTTTGATTTTTAAATTGTTTTTTATACTTGTATAATTTCCTATAGGAGTTGACATTTGATTTTTGTCATTTCAGAGCCCAAGGGGAGGTAGTCAAAGCGGCGAGAAGAATCGAGCTTCCTCTAGCTCGAAGAAGAGGAAGATTGATTTTGGAGGTGTGGTTGGGAGATCTGAGGGTGGGTAGGGGGATTGAGAGATCCTCCTATGTACACTAGCCATGATGTGACATGTTGTCATGAGCTGCCATATATTGTATAGGGCTCGAGTTGCCATATTTTGTATACATCACGAGTTACCATTGTATAGACATTGGGAACGATGTTCCATTTTTCACTACTACTATATATGATCGGAAATTTTTCTATATTAATATATCATTTTACAATTCTTTATATTTCTTTGCCTTTTATTATAGATTTGCATACATTATGTCGAATGCAGTAGTAGTTTAGAGTTGATATGCTTGCAATACTTATTGTTGATGAAGCAGTAAAGTTTGTATGTTCACAATAAAATGCATACAAAATTTAACATTGTAGGTTAGTTAACAAAAAAATACACAACTACATAAACGTGAACAATAACAATGGTTATAATTTTAAATACCAAATACATGATCTTGTAAATCATAGTGCAAATAATTTTTCAATCTAGCAATTTTTTCCATAAAGTATTCTTCTTGCTACCAAATAATTTTATCGAGATATTTTTGTAGTTTTCCAAGCCTCCCTTCACCCCTGAGCCCTTCCATTTGTTGTCTCGGCTTTTCATACCTAGCTTTGTGCTTGTTATTGTAGACCTAAACCCTAAAGACTTAGACATAACTAGGCACCTAACCTAAAACCCTAGCTTTCTACCCTTCCAATCCCTTCCTCCCTTCTCCATCTCCTAACCTACTTGCTTACCTTTCCACCTCTCCTCTCTCATTTCCTAACCCTAATCTTGGAATCTCATACTCCTATCCTCAACCTATAGAATCATACCTTCGCCCCCTTTCAAAACCCCTTCTCTACCTTTAACATCCCTCTTAGGACTCTACAAGTTAATCTCTCTAAAACCCTAGCTACCAACAACTCCTAGATAAGAATCAATTCTAACTAAATTTGGTCACTCATTCCAAAAAGAATCATTACAACAAGCACACCAAGTAACCTTAGGGTTTCTCAAATGCCACAATCCCTAGCCTTCTTCTGTCACAAAAGCTAAACTCCTCAAGGTGAATTTCATGAAGATTTTCATGTAGCCCTTTGTTGATCTCTAACTCCTATATAACCCTAACTCATATTGAACCAACATACTAACATCTACAGTCTTATTCATTGTCCAAATTGCAATAGAAAGCACTTGTTTTCCTTTGGTATTTACATAGTAATTATTGTCTCATTTTACAAGGTAGAAATTGATATTGGAATGGTATTCTCTTACCATTTGATTGACTGGAAATTTCATAGTATTGATGAGATTAGAATCGTATTGAACATGACTATTGTTGGCTTGCATTTTTTACATCTACTTGGCAAACATGGATTTTGATAAATTTGGCAATTCATATCATTTGAAGACGAAGTTGTCATTGCTTAGTCTCATTGGATACATACATATTTGTTATGATATTATTGAGCACTTGCAATTTTAACGATTTAAGGGTTAGCATGCATAACCTAGGGTTTAGAATCAACGAGGAAACCCTAATGCTAACTGAAGTTTAAAGGTTAGCATGCATAACCTAGGATTTATAATCAATGAGGAAACCATGACCCAAATGATGTTTTGGGGTTAGCATGCATAACCTAGGGTTTAGAATCAATGATGAAACCCTAAACTTAGGAGGGAAACCCTAACACCAACCCTACCTAACCATCTCTTGTGGCCTCTTATAAAGTACCTTTTTTTTTGTATATGAGCATGCCTAGGATTGTAGTCATAGAATAATCAAATTTAATAATTCAAATATTAAGCATGGATTACTTCACATAAGCTAGGGTTAGAGCTTCATGTGAACTCCTTTTATAAACCATAGTGAAATAAGTAAAACATAGCTCATCTTCCACAACTCATACATTAAAAAATCATGAGAGAAAGATGCTCTATAATAGGCTTATGCCTAGAGTTGATAAGAATAAATTAACATGCAATAGATGAAGGAATGAAGGAAAGGATGGGAAATGAATTCATAGATAGTATCAACCCTAGATTTAGACCATAGTTACCATCCAAGGATCATAGTGAAAAGAAGCTAAAAAATTATTAAATGTGTTTTGGACTTACCTTGTCCATATCAATAGGCCTTATACTCCATTTTCTAACCTTTAATAACCATTATATTCTAGCCTAACCCTTTCTAAAACCCTTTCCCTAGACTCCTACCTTTCCCTCTCTCTAAAGAAAGGATTATTCCTTTCATTTCCACACTACTTAGACCCTCACGGCTCTCCCTATATCTTTGACTGTAATATCCATTTTGGGCAGCCCTAGAACACCACCAACTCATCCTAATATACTGTAACTTCTTGACTGTAATTTCCTATTTAGGGCATCCATAATAGCCTTATTTCCCACCTATCCTAGTCTAAGGTCACTTCCTTTCCTTCCTATCTTACCCAATCACTAACCCCTCTCCTCAAATTTGTCCAAAACCCAATTTAAAGTGGCACAAAGACACCCTAAAGGGACTGTATAGTAAACAATCATTCCCATCCATACTCAAACAAATTTGACATTGGTATATAAACATCCATAACTTGGAAAAATAAAAGAAAAGGCCTTGAATTTCTTGCAAGTCACTGTGTCATTAAAATCCAAGTGAATATGCTTGTTATCATTCCTACTTGACTCGAAATTACATCTTGGACTATCATAAGACATTTTAATTGACTGGAAATTTGATTTGGTTTAAGAGTCCCATTGGCTTGGAAACTTGGCACTTATAAAATTGTTTATCATTGATGTTTACTTAAAAGATTGTACCTTTGTCTTGACAAGTTAAAAAGTGAAATATAGGGCTGTCATAATGCTAAATGCTTGGCTGGAAATACTTTTGTTTGGACAGTACCTTTCACTAATTCAAAGTGCCATCTCAACTCTTGTTTTTCATTAGTACTTTCATTTGGGATTGTACACTCATTTTGGCAAGCTGGAAATTAGTGTTCTGGATGGTCATAATCATTTTGACTTGTCTTGAAATCATTCCTAGTTTGATAGTCCTATCTTCATGAAAAGTGGATTAATTGGGGTCTATGTCAATGTATGTCGGTTGCAAAATAAGTTGACTTTGTATGATATGATGATAACGTACCATCAACACCACTAACATGCTTCAATGACATGCATAATTGAAAAGAAAATTACATCCAATGTAGTTCATGAAACCCTAGCTATGTTGTAGTGCAGGTATATATCTTGTTGGTATATGGTTCTACTAGTTTCTAGTTAAGTGAGACTAACAAATATAATGATATAAATCTAATGAGTTCATAAACCCTATTTTGTAGTTTTATGTCTAAATATTTGAACCCTAGCTTTTAAGTTTGTGGTTTCTAGTTCAATAAACCCTAGATTTCTTGACATTTGCTCTTATAGATTAGGTATACGGTCTAGGTATTTGTAATCCTTATTTTTTAGGTTTGTGGTTTGTAGTTCATGAAACCCTAGTTTTTTTTCTATTTATGCATGTAGCTTAGGTAGGTGGTTCAAGTATTTATACATAAGTGAGACTAACATAGCACATGATCTCTATGTATGTGAATTTTTACTTTATAAAACCCTATTTTGTAGTTATATGTGTAAATTTATAAACCCTAGTTTTTAGGTTTATAGTTTGTAATTCATGAAACCCTAGTTTTTTTTCTATGTTCTCTTGTAGCTTAGGTATATGGTCTAAGTGGTTCTACATAAGAGAAACTAAAATAACACAGAAGAAAAAGCACATGTGAGGAGGTCCAAGACATAAAAATTGTTCTCCTTGACAAATAAAAAATGAAACAAGTTTGTGAATACATGTCTTCTATAAAAGACACATCATCCCTATTGATCCATCCTTTCGTATCGACATGTTCTGTTTGGGTGTACAATCATGGTTTGAAGGGTCATTTTGTCAAGCAAGTTCCTTTTATTTCAGAGGATTTTCCTTAGTCATCATCTTGATGGCCTACACAAGTGCATGATGACCTATCCAAAGGTTTGCACTTAGGATAGCTAACAAAATAAACACCATTAAAGTTTACTTAACAAATTCAACCCAAAATTATCTCAAATTAGCATGCATAACCATTGCTGGAATCTACCCAATCATAAAGATAATATAAGCTAAAATTCAAATCTCCATGTACACAATATTTGGACAATTGAAACAGTTCTTATATATATGTATATATATGTTATGTATGTATATATATTTGGAAACCATAAGCGACTCTAGCCCCAAACTATCATCGTTTTCATTAAGGTATACACACTATATATTTTTTTCCTTGTTAGGGTTTATAAACCCTGATAATCTTTCATCATAGAAGAACATGGCCTTTCAGAGAAGTCTAGCACCAGTTTCAATGTCAACATGTCTATCCTAGGATGATTCCTCAAACCCTAGGTCTTTGACTATTGCATCAGCACAAGCACCAAGACCTCCATGGAAAATCAACTAAACTTAAAAAATATTCTTCTAAGAAAGGCATCAAAAGAAGCTCGAGACTTATCAAGATAAGTTTTCCATGGTCTTTCCCTAACCTCCATGTATCACACAAGAACATGATTGCAATATCACCAAATACATTGGCTCTTTTCTTTGTATTTTATATAGGTTTGGAACCCTAATTCTACCTCCTTTTCCTTCAATCTGCAAGAAAACCATCAATTCCTCTAGTATTATATCTCCTTCTCCAAGGTTTACTTACATATATAAACCCTAGTGTCCTCATGCATATCCAATTTTCCTCATGTAATGCATTCCTCCTCTATTTGTGTACCACATATTCTTATTCCCAATACTCCTCGACATATGTGTCAAAGGTGGTTACAATGCTTCAATGCTTATCCTCAATATGTGTGCCAAGGTGGTTACTATGCTCATTTGCTTGTCCACAACATGTGTGTGAAGGTGGTCACTGTGGTCCAATATTTCACTTACCTTCACCCTAATATCACAAGGAAACCCAACAAAATAAGCCCTAGTCCAAGTGTACGTTAACACCATGAAGATACATCCCTTAGGGCACTCTTTCCAAGCATATAACATATCCAGAATCTCTTATTAAAACAAATTACAACATCAATAAATGTAATCTTTTATTTTCAAGATATATGTTAAAACAATTATTTTCAAGATATGTGTTAAATCACTTAACAAATTCAACCCAATTTTTTTCCAAATTAGAATTCATAACCAATGTTAGAATATACCCGACCATGAAGATAATATAAGTTGAAATTCAAATATACAAGTGTTGGGTGTTTTATTATCTTAATTAATTCACCAAATGTTTAATTATCGACTGAGGTTTATAATCTTAAATTTGACACAAAATATCTGCGAAGGTAGAGGGGTACCTAAGGTGTCATGGAAATATTTTAACAAAGAAAATATCAGAAGATCTTTCAAAATGAAGAACCAAGTCAAACTACAGAAATTCAACTACTAAGATAATTAGACTGGGACAAGACTACTAGATTATAGTAGTATCGATCTATACTACTCTACTCTATAAACAATAAAAAGACACACACACAAACACACACATACACACACACACACACACACAATATTATCCTAAGAAAGTAAACTACTCTTTATAGTGAAACCTATTGATTAATTATTTTGTTTTTTAGTCTGTGAATTAGAAGAACAAATTCAGAACTCTTATTATATGAACATAAGAGATTATATTATTTGAGACAATATTAAAACTACTTAATTTATCTACGAAATCCAGTAACTAAACTATACATGCAATTGACAAATATACAATAATTAAACTAAATTGTCAGGTTCCATTCTCCTTGAGGATTCTGGGGGTATGCATTCATTGTGATTGGAACTAGAGAAGGAGGTGTATCAAAATGGCTTTCAAAAGAAATAAAGAAACTGAATGGAATTAAATATAATTTAAATTCTACAAATAGATGTAAACTGAGTGTCCAATTACAAGTAATAGTAAACATTTTGATTTATTCCATAAGAAAATGACTTTAATTCAAAAAGATGTTATTAACAACTAATCTAACAATTAAGAAATGAGATTCTTTTAATGATTATTTTTAAGTTAAAAGTATACTACTCCTGCATGAAACAAATGTAAGGAAACTATAATTTAGAAACAATTAGAAAACTTAATAAAGAAGCAAGTAGAAAACTTAATAGAAAAGAAAGTAGAAAACTTAATAGAAAAGCAAGTAGAAAACTTAATAAAGAAGCAAGTAGAAAACCTAATAAAGATGTCCTATCTCTAAATCAAATCCTATTCTATGAATATTTTCAGTAACTACAGAGAAATGAAAACAAATCCTATTCTATAAATGACGATCAAACTATTAAAGAACTTATGTGCTTTCTAAAAATTTACAAGTTTAATTCTAAATTCAATCTAAATAAGAATGAAGTAAACTAAACTAGGAAATCACTTGGTATATTCTAAGGCAAGGATCAATTAAGAAATCAAAGACAAAAAGGAACAAAATTTAAAACATACTAAGATAAAAGGAAGTGAAAGATAGGAATGATTATGGAACTTGATGGGTATTTTAAATGGTTTATACTAGGGTTCTAAATATGTACAACTACTATTTAATCATATGACATAACATAATTCAAAATTGTTACGGAGAGAAATTCCTATGGCTTGGGGTACCACAACAGACAATTTTGACTCCAGAAATCAATCTTTCCCAATATGCAATAGAAATAAAATGTCTAACACTAAAGGATCAGAGCTCGTACCTTATTCTGGATGATTGAAGTAGACCCCCGTTGAGCTTTCCAATCTTCAGCTTGAATTGATATAATACTTCCTCAACAACAAGTAAACAATACAAGCATACTATATATCATGGTGTTAGATCTATTCTAGCATATATAATCAATAATGTAAAAGCATTTGACATATTCCAATGGATACAATATTCAATCAAATACACATCATTGGACAAGGAAAGATAGTTCTTATTAATATAAATCAGAGATTACAAGATAGATACAACCTTTGACGGCACATCTACGAACCGGAGAAACTGAATCCCCCACTTGGGCCTCCACCACCTCAATCCTCCATCTCTCGATAGCAAGCTCACTAGCAAAGGCAAGCTTGGGAAGAACACAAAAGTGCTCCAAAGGGACAAAGGGATGCAGACTCAAGTATAGTTCTGGCAACAATGGACTATAGTTTCGTTGCTTCAAACTCTCTATATATCTCTCCCCTCGACTTCAATGTACCAAGGGGTTCCTTATATAGCTTCACAGGGATAATGAAGGGTCGAATCCGAGTGATCTCAAGGAATATGGAAGGCCAAGAGTCAAATGAGTCAGATCCAAGTCAAGGAAAACTCCAAAAGGATTTGGATTATGCACACATTCCAACGTACACGGTTATCGGGGTCAAACCCGCATATGTACGCAGTTATCTGGTAAAAGGCCACATATATCATTTTTTATATGGTTTTAGGGATGATCAAGGTAACATCAAAGGATAAAATATGGTCCATGGGGTCAAAAGAGTCTGCAGCGGGACAGGGGAAGGCCATACAAAGTGTGATTCACCTGGAGTGGTGAAATCCGCTATAACAGATGCCCCCTAATGTGTGAGGTTAGAGGGGTCATACGATGGCCAAAATACATTATAAGTCCATCCCAGAAGTAGAGTGATGAAGGTACCCAAATGGAAGACCAGCCACCCAATCAGCATAGTACAATAATACAACTCTGCATATAACTGCAAGTACATATAGCAGTCCCGGATACATAAGAGTACAATGGCCATGAATAGGCATAATACATGATATCACATATGTGGTCATCGCCAAGTACAATATACATAGATCATAATCTCCATGGTGAAGATATACAAAGGACCATGATATCCAAAATGGATGAAGATATACAATAGATCAAGATCTCCATAGTGGCTGGAAATGTCTGACATACACTGGAATCAAGTCACGAGAGCTGAAATCTCATGAACACTGGCACGATCAAGGAGGTAGCATATAAGAGATGCCACCAGTCTAGAAGGTCTTCTACACAAACCGCTATGAGTACATGTCCTACTATGTGAATAGAGGTGTCGAGGTCGAACATAGTAGTCCATCGTCTAATTACTGTTCATTGATGTATACCGTTAACAGACGTGATATTACCCACCGATAATGATAATGGGAATCAAGGTACTAGAGTGCAAACTAACAAGTGTGAATATATGTGTTGAGATCGAACACTTGAGAGAATCCATCGATCAGGGGACATTGATGTATTCCCAAGAAACTGTCAATGGTGAGAGAACCTGCCACTGATGACTGCAAGTCTCAAGGCACTCAAAAGGACTCTAGACTCCAATCCCATAATAAATGATCTAAAGTCGATGGGATGAAATCCGATGGAAGGAGGGCATTAAGGCATCCCCCATCATCCAACATGAGGTACTCAGCAAAGCTGTCTAATGTGGAAGGACTCGATCATAAAGTGCACGAACCAGTAACTGTACCAGGAATGGTTGACATGCAAAGTCAAGATAACTGAGGAATGGCCGACACAGGTTTCAACTTCCTTGGAACAAGAGAATAACGACGTATGGTGACTGAATGAAGGCAGCATAGACTCGATATACAAATTGGGACATCTCTGTGACACAGGAGGCATCAACAGAGGCTCCATAGGGACTGGAAGCTTAACCAGTCGGTGGAGATAAACTCAGATAAACGAGTACAGCTCCTAAGTCAAACTATAACCCAACCAATGGATGTGATATACAGTGCTCTGTTCGAAGGCGACATGACTCGACAGCTGCCAAAGATAACATCTTTCCTTGTCCAGCTTTTTGGTTTTTTGATTTTTTTGGACTTTTTCAGTTATTTGAAAAGCTTGAAAAAAGAATAAACTAGCTTTATAGTTACAAAATAGGAGGAGACGAGTGTCATCAGGGAAAACAAACTAGTTCCAAGCAGTGGAACATACCTAAGATCAATGCAAGGATACATGTGTAGGATATCAACACTCGGGGGAAAATCCCCTCCCGGTAAAAAGGGAATCAAGGTGCGAAGGATATAAAAATGGCTCTGCATAGCTAGACATGAGACAAGCTCAGGCTATATGGTTGAAACACAATGTCAGGGGAGCCGGCATAAAGCTCAATAAGGTAGGCAAAGCTCATGATAATGCATTCACAACTTGACATAAGGGGAGTCCGGAGGGAAACATGCCAGCATAAGATCAAGAGGAGTATGAGGCTCTTGCGAAATGTCATGGCAATACTATACAACGGACTCCCACACCCTAAAGGAGAAAATGTCGGCATGGGCACCGAATGCAAATAAGGTTCTAACTAGGGTACCCATGTAAGGTGAAGCTCTACCACTCACATCATGCCACTTCTATAGCAGCAAGAAGGTTCTGTGACATAATAGAGTGGGTTCGTACCTAAGGTCATGGTGACATGGTCATAAGGTCATGCAAAATGCAAACGGTGGTGAACCTAACCTATATGCCAGTGTAGACGTAATACCTGAGATAAATACGAACGGTCTCTGGTCACAAAAGAAGCATCCAACAGATAACTTCAGACCCAAGGAAGACCCAACCACACTCACAACCCACCCAGCAACTTCCCACAACATCAGACTCACCAAAAGGGAGGATGTACATGACTTTATAAAGAACAGCTGCGTATGTACGCACCTTTTGGCCAAACATCCGCGTATGTACGTGACTTTTAACCAAAAATCCGCGTATATAGAGAAGGCAGTGGTAAAAAGCAGGTCAAGGCCAAACCAATAAAGGGGAGTGTCAATGGACAAACATACTATAACATGCGACACAGAAACAGAGAGAAACCAAGAGCAAGTCAATAATATCAAGCCCATTGTGCCCCCAACCCCAAAGAAAAACAAGGAACATCCCCAGTGGAGTCGCCAATTCTGTTACAGAGAGAAATTCCTATGGCTTGGGGTACCACAACAGACAGCTTGACTCCATAAATCAATCCTTTCCAATATGCAATAGAAATCAAATATCTAACACTAAACTATCAGACCTCTTACCTTATTCCAGATGGTTGAAGTAGATCCCCGTTGAGCTTTCCAACTTCAACTTGAATTGATAAATCACTTCCTCAACAACAAGTAAACAATACAAGCATACTATATATCATGGTGTTAGATCTATTCTAGCATATATAATCAATAATGTAAAAGCATTTGACATATTCCAATGGATACAATATTCAATCAAATACACATCATTGGACAAGGAAAGATGGTTCTTATTAATATAAATCAGAGATTACAATATAGATACAACCTCTGACGGCACGTCTGCGAACCAGAGAAACTGAATCCCCCACTTGGGCCTCCACCACCTCAATCCTCCATCTCTCGATAGCAAGCTCACTAGAAAAGGCAAGCTTGGGAAGAACACAAAAGTGCTCCAAAGGGACAAAGGGATGTAGACTCAAGTATAGTTCTGGCAACAATGGACTATAGTTTCGTTGCTTCAATCTCTTTATATATCTCTCCCCCCGAATTCAATGTACCAAGAGGTTCCTTATATAGCTTCACAGGGATAATGAAGGGTCGAATCCGAGTGATGCCAAGGCATATGGAAGGACAGGAGTCAAATGAGTCAGATCCAAGTCAAGGAAAACTCCAAAAGGATTTGGATTATGCACACATCCCAACGTACGCGATTATCGGGGTCAAACCCGCGTATGTACGCGGTTATCTGGTAAAAGGCCGCGTATATCATTTTTTATATGGTTTTAGGGATGATCAAGGTAACATCAAAGGATAAAATATGGTCCATGGGGTCTAAAGAGTCTGCAGCGGGACAGGGGAAGGCCATACAAAGTGTGATTCACCTGGAGTGGTGAAATCCGCTATAACAAAAATCTAAGAGAACCAAACTTTAAACAATCATAAAACAGAATGGGAAATATTAAAGGCTGAATGAAGGTCTGAATGACATAATAAACAGATGGTCTAAACGACAGTCCAGATGGGAAAAACATTGCAAATTATGAAATAGATAAAATGAATTATCTTAACATCAGTTGATTTATGCACATGAGAATGCAATGTAGAAAAGCCAGTGATTAAACTTATTCAATTTCTAAAGTTACAGATGAATAACTTGTACTAA
This sequence comes from Pseudotsuga menziesii, assembly GCA_001517045.1. Classification (NCBI taxonomy): domain Eukaryota; kingdom Viridiplantae; phylum Streptophyta; class Pinopsida; order Pinales; family Pinaceae; genus Pseudotsuga; species Pseudotsuga menziesii. Next base: position 5,498 of record LPNX010729912.1, on the reverse strand, counting down.
CCTACAATTAAAAAGAGAAACTATTTCCTATTGCATAATAAGACAAACTAAAATATAACTGAAGCTAATCTACAACTATAAAAGAATTAACAGAACTAAACCTACCCTAAGCTAAGTTTGAAATATTAGAGTAATCTAACTCTATATACTTGCAAATATGAAACTAGACAACAAACTGAAAGAAGGGCTGGAAGAAAAACTGGAAGTAAATTACACGCGACTGGGCACTGGCGATACTAGAAATGGAAACTATGTTAACAACACAGTATAAATTATATTATTCACAGCAAACACATGTTACAAGAAACAAGTAAATAAACAACATCAATTTGCAAGAGAGTCAAACTACATACAAAAACTGGAAATGTAAATTACTTAGTTGTAAAAAGGAAAATAACTAAAACACACAGAAATGGGAGACCACTGGTTGTTGAGGGGCCCTCTCAGCAATAAGGGTTGCACTTCAAATAATCAACCACTCACAAAAATAGAGACATAAATGCACAGCTGGAAATAGAACTTATATTAAATTTGGAATAGTGTTTACAGAGCTTCTTTGCTAATGGCAACTAACTGGCTAATTTACTAACTAGTCTGATTCTCTCTTGAAGATGGATTTATAAAGTTTTTACATGGATGAGAAGGTTGACCCTTTCAGTGGTCAACCTCTCCAAAAATATTCAACCTTAACTACTAACAAACAAGCATGTGACGATTGGCGACAGCACACAACCACCTTCCTAATCCTTTGCGTGTCGGTTCTCCTCGCACAGGCTACAGGCGTATGGATCTTTGTCGATGTGGGAATGAAGCATGGTTTAAAATGGAGAGGGAAGGATCCTGAGCCTTCTAGAGTGAGAAAAATCATAGCAATAGGACACATGGACAACATAACAACGAAAAACCATTTTGTGCTTTAAACATTTGGGAATATTCCAACTAACAATGCGCTGATTGATTGAAGGGATGTATCGCAAGCTGGATATGACCTGTGTGTGTTTAGCGTGGGTGCATGTCCACATAGAGGCTTGTTTGGGAACCATCATCTGCAAATAAATTCTATGTAGTAGAAACATTTAAAAATATCACATAATTACTAATAAAATCATGAAATAACGAAATTAAACCAAGACTTGCATAAAACTCAAAAATGTTCGTACCTAGGGTTGAATGATAAGTTGAAGGAAAAAAAGTATACCAAAAGGTAACAAAAGTGATGCCAAAAGAGTAAATTAATGACCGAGAATAGTGACGAAATTAGGAACAACACTCTCCCAAATCGGAGAGATACGAGGTCCTATTAAGCAAAACAAGAATGAAGTTTAGGAAGAAGGTTGAGTTGCATTAGCAGTTGCCTTTGACTTAGCAGAGGAAACGAGAGACTTTAATTCCAATTTCCCGTCTTGTGCCTTTAAAACAATGTGCCTCTCCTGACGAGAGTCACGTGAAGAGGTTATGGACTTGTTAAGGTCCTCAATGGACTTCACTTGTATACATAGCTCCATGTTCTCTTGGTGAAGATTATCAATTATCTTGGCATATTCTTCATTTCGACTTAGTTGGTATACTGTCAGTTCATGAGGAGTAGACGGTTTTGTGAGGCACTTTGAATCTTGAGGTAGACTTAATTCTCTATGTGGTGTCTTAAGGTCAATGGAGGGAACTTTTTTTTTTAGGATCCATGCCTTGAGCTAATGGAGAAACAATATCAAGAGCAATGGCCTTGAGCAATTCAGCCGAGACACTAGCTAATGTAAATAGGGACGAGTCAGAAATGATTCCACCCATTTTGACCATACGATCTGGATGATCGATTTAAACAGTAGGCTGAACAAGGGTCTAAATGAACTTTGCCTTCCTTCTCCTAGTTCGAATTTGTGGAATAGGTATAAATTCAGCGGACATAAGGTTGACAGGGGTAGGTGAATGGGAAGGAGGACCTTCTTCTGGCATATCTTCGTCAATATGCACAATTTCGGGGATTTTATTTTCTTTAGGAGGGGCCTTACTAGGATTATGGTCACTAATGTGCCGAGGGCATTTTCAAACATTTAAATGAGGGTTTAAGAACTTAGACATGAAATTCTCCCAGGTTTGGTTCCTCTCCTTCAATTGATGCACTGCAATGTCCCCGGTTTCGACCCCGTTTGCATGATGTATATATTGTAATTAATCGTGGTGAGGAGCTCAAGGCAAAAGCCCCACCATCGATTTTGTTGTCTATGTTTCAGCAATAGGGATAATTGTCGATGGTATGTTGTGCTATAAGGCACATTATAATTTGGCATCATGTAAACACGCACATCAAATGAAACTAAAACCACAACCAGCTACGGCAGTGCAACGTTGAATAACAAGGGTATGGTTCCAAAGGATAAGGGGTGGGGGATGTCAAACCTTGGTTATGGGGGAAAAACCCATGTTTTGTCACCTTGTTGATTTTCCATCTTCCCTTGTCAACCTCTTTAATGCTTCAGCTGGTGGTTGGGGGAGTTATTGCTGAAGTGGTGGTGGTTGTGGCAAGCTGTCAGCCTTACCCACTTGCCCACTCCACCCACGTTTTCCATTCTTCTTCCTCACGCACTCTCACCATGATTTTGATCTGTTGGCTCCTCACGCACAGGCTCTGGGCGATTTTGGTCTCACGCAGGCATTTTCTTCCTCTTCACGAGTTGCTAAACGCTCAGGCACTTGCAATTCGCATCCTCCCGACTGCTATGCATTCTCACGCAGAGAATTTCCCTCCCATTTCTCATTTTCGCGCACAGGAATTTCCTGGGTTTTACCGATGTCGTTTTCCTCTGCGGATTGGTGAATGGAGTGGCTGAATCCTTTCCCCATGGGTCGAATTGTGGGTTCTGCGTTGATTATTACCCACGCCCAGGCTGGGAGTCTGTAAATTCGTTTCCAGCGTGGTCTGTGTGAGTCTTCCCGTGGCTCAATTGCCTTGGACGAACTGTTGATTTCACCCATGTTGTGTGGGATGTGGTGCTCAAATTCGTTTTGTACCACTGTGGATTCCCAATATGTCGGCTGAGTTTCCCTGTTTTGGACTGTGCATAGTTGCCATTGTTTTCATTGTGAATTTGGGTTGTTGTTGATACCCTGGTTTGGGTATTGTTGCTGAGTTGTTTTGGCCACGATAGGGCCAAGAACAACTCCCCGTTGCCCTGTTTAAGCTGTGACAGCTAAGTAATTGCCTGAGTGCAATGGTTAGTCTTCGGACTGTGCTGGCTTGGCTTGTCTGTTGAAAGCCTGTGAAACCCAGCTGTGTTGGTTGTTGGTTATGTCCCCTTGGCTATGTATAAGCCTGCAATTGACCCTTATTCCGGAGGAATCATGCCCAGCTCGGGGGTGGCAGCATTGCTGAGAGACTGATGAGCACGCTGGCCTATGGTTGGGTGGAACGTTGCAGCGACGTAGCTGGTTGCGGGCAAGTTCTTAATCGAAAGATAAGTGCTGATGTTACTTCACCTCTACAATTTATATACTGTATTATGTGAAATGATGAACATGCTCAATGCTGGAAATGTTTATGTATGTTTGCTTCCGCTGTATGAATAAAGACTTATGCATCTATGTATGCTTGTAAGTTTTAATTTCAGCATTTGATTTCTGTTAATGTCCATGGGGCGGTTTTCCCGGCTGTGTTGATGTGTTCGTCGCATCCTCTTCGCCGATCGGAGGCATGGGGACGTGACATGCACAATGAGGAGCTTAATTAGGATGTGGTGGTACAGACTTCCCATAGGATTGTCTGTATTCTTCCTAACTTGACTTGACATTTTTTCCAAGATTTTGAGGAAATAAAATGGGAAATTAAGAAACTGTTGATTAATCAAATGTGCCAATAAGAGAATATGGCAAGCTGTGAACACAATAAACTTACCCTTGTAGGTTATAAGGTGGATGATGATGGTCAGAGGGTTGAGGTATTCTGGCTTAACCCATTCTCTAGGAAACCCCTTCGTTCTAGCTACATGGTGAAAATTGGGTTTGAGAGAGAAATTGTGGGATGAACGAGGGAGAAACAAATGTTTATGCCAATGGGTGCCTTCTCTTGGGATCTTGGTCACTACTGCAATGGCCTCCTTGGTTACCAGAAAATTAAGATAACCAACCCTTTCCATCTTACCATCAAATCATTTCACAAATAATAGAGAAATATCCTCATCATATCCCTGCAAAAGGTGGAGAAATGGATTCCACCCTACCCAGAAGAATATCTCCTATTATTCTTGAAATTCTAGAATAGGACAAGTCCTGATAGCTTTTAGGTTCGAGACGGTTATGCATTGTTCAAACGGAAGAAAAAATGCAAGGGTTGGAGAGGATACAAAGAATGGCATCTGAATAGATCTGCGAAGATGAAGGTAAGTGAGGACAAAGGTACAAATCATGGGTTTAAAATGTAATCTATTTGAGTGTTTGAATGATCATGAGATCATGGTTTCTCACACTCGACCAATCACACTATGGTTCAATACTTTGAGTCATGTGTTTTCATAAGGATGCATGCATTGGTGAGTTCATAAGGTTTTGATATATTCAACCATGTCCAAAGTAAAATTTGGATAGGTTGAATGATTTATTTATTACGAAATTCATAAAAATGCATTTAAAACCATAACAATTCTAGTCAATAGGATGATAGGATACTTGATGACTATCACGTGTGATTTGATGAGAGGGTAAGGGAAATGATAATCGAAAAGATCATAAAATCATATCATATCAATATGGAGTTAAACGATATCATATCATATCGAAATCATAATCAAAATCATAGATCGACGTCAGTCTTAATGAAATCATAATTATTTTGTAAGCATGTGAATGAGACCTAATAATTATGGGTATGATTTAGCTAATTAAACTCTTTTTTCGTGAAAATTAAAAGAAATTGATATTTTGACATCATGCCACTATAAGGTTATAATTTTCATTCGGATCAGAATTTGGCATTCCATTCGGACCAGAACTCAATCTTTCACATGGACCTTCTATTCAAAAATATGCTTTACTAGATCTGGTTGCTGCTAATTATGCAGTAACTTTTCTGGGCTTTGTTATAGCGGATTTCACCACACTAGGTGAATCACACATTGTATGGCCTTCCCTTGTCCCGCTGCAGACTCATTAGCCCCTTTGGACCACTTTATATCTTTTGATGTTACCTTGATCATCCCTAAAAACATTATAATATTGATATACGCGGCTTTTTCCCCGATAACCGCGTACATACGCGGATATTCCCTCGATAGTTGCGTACATCGGGATGTGTGCATAGTACAAAACATTTTGGAGTTTTCCTTAACTTGGATCCGACTCATATGACTCCTGGCCTTCCATATGCCTTGAGATCGCATGGATTCGACCTTTCAAATCCCTTTGAAAATCTATATAAGGAACCCATTGGTACATTGAAAGCATAAGAGAAAATTGAGAGCATCGAAATTATAGTCCATTGTTGCCAGAACTTTATGCTTGAGTCTGCA
>LPNX010729902.1:195402-260079 GCA_001517045.1 Pseudotsuga menziesii | reverse complement strand
ACTGTTTTGGTGTTGATTCTATCTTAGAGGAAGTTGCGGGGTTTTCTCCTTTATGGTTTCCCCGAGGAAAAATCTTTGTGTCTCTTGTCTCTTGTGATGTTCTTGTGTTTTATTGCTGTGCTTGTTATTCTCTTAGTGAAAAGATCCTAAGATCATAATGCTAGCTTAAATGTGATGAAAAACTAACAATTTCATCCAAGTAAATCACCACAAATTTATCCCTTTCACCAACAAATTCTATGTCCATAGCCCTCTGAAAAGTTGCACCTGTGTTCATTAAACCAAATGGCATTTTAATATCATACATAAAAGTTCCCTAGGGAGTGGTAAAAGCAGTGTTTTTCCCTATCTTCTGGATGAACAACAATTTGGTTGTAACATGAGAACCCATATATCATTGATATTCTTTGAGCACCAACTACCCTTTGCAAGATCAAACCTATCTTAGGCACGTGGTAATTATGTTTTAAGGAATATCTATTCATGTTACGAAAATCAACACATAACCTCATCTCACCATTTTTCTTTTGGACGAGAACCAAATTTGCAACCCAAGTGGAATATCGAAGAGGTACTATAATTTTTGCATCTAGTAAATTTTTCACCTCCTTTTCAATAACTGGTAACAACAATGTTGGATTGATTCTTTTGATTTTCTTTCAGAAAGGTTTGGTATTAGGTTTCAAAGGAATCTTATGTTGAATTATGCTAGTATCATATGTCTTGAGATCCTCATATGACCAAGCAATATATCTACAAACTCTTTTAACATACTAATATACTTCTTTTATTCTCTTCTCACATTAGCTTAGAAATTTTAATGATCTTAGGTTGACTTTCAGTTCCAATGTTACAGCTACTAACATTTTCTTCAGAATATTGCACAGTTGGTTTTGCTAAAGTGGCATCTTTTAAAAACAAACTTTCTAGAGGAACTAAACCCTTTGGAATGAAATTTCCTTTGAGTTCAATAATGTTATGATTAGCAATTGACTCTTCTGTAAAAGATGGAAATTCATCCACATCATCATCTTGTTCTTCATCAATTTGAGAGATAGAAAACTCACCTATTAATTCCAAGAACTTACGAACATAGGAAAAAACAAAAATACATCATAGTTCTCGTGGAAAACCTCAACACAAAAATGAAGCTCTGGAAGCAAAATTTGTCTCTTTGCATGATGTGGTATTTTTTTTACTAGGAGAATCGACAACTAGGGACTGGGCTGGTACTTGCATGACACAAGGTCCAGGGATCAATTCCCGCTACCACGATACCCCTAGGTTCCCCACAACTTCCCGCAAGCATGGGACACAGGTAATCCTGGGTGTGATTTGAAATCATGACCTTTGTTTACAACATGCGACTTCATATTAAGCGAATCGCTAATGAGCCACACCCGTGCGGGTTGCATGATATGGTATTAAAAATTACAAGTGACGTGAGTTTTACAAAGAACCTTACATTTTTTAGCTCCTCCTATGAATATTTCCATTAGTTCATTTTGAGATGAAGTCATTAGGCTGAAAGATGAGGAGATTGTGCAACAAGGCATATACTTATTCAACGATGTGTAGATGGGATAGGATAAACATATTTCCAACTCTTAGGTTCATATAAAGCAAGAAACCCACATGGAGTGAGTTTCCATGTAACCATGGGTATTTGTGATGTTTTTCAAAATAGTATTACTATTAGCTCAATTTATTAGATAGTATAAAAGTCTAGTCAATAAGTACAATTCAAGGACAATAGGGTTATTTCAACTATTGAATATTAATTTTGAACTTTTAGGATATTTTGGACAATGAGGTTATGTAAACTATTGAGTAGCAATTTTGAATTTTTAGGACATTTTGAAGCACTGGCATTCTTACTTTTACTTTGTATGGTTCCACCCGAATTTTGATACAAATTATAACCATTTATATTTAAAACATACAAACTTACTATTGCAGTAAATTCTAACTCCCACACTCCATAAGAACTCATCCAAATAGATGATCAAGGGTCAAGTATTACCAACCAAATAGTTTGTAGATAGAAAAATGAATTAGAAGAGACCTAAGATATAATTATGAAACCAAGGGTAGTAGTCCTATCATAACATTTTCCTTTATTAAGGAAGCCAAGAACTTGACAATTTCAACATTGGGAAGAAATGCTTCTGTATTACATGTTGGTATGTTATATAAATGTATCACTTAGAATCCTAAGGTTTATTGCGCTATGGAAAAAAGAGAAAGACATTTATTAAAAAATTATTTTAAGAACCATCTATTTATGACGAACATGTGACCAAAAAAATCCATTTAGAAAATGAATTAAAGGAAAACAATAGAAAAAAGTTACACCTCTCATGAAATGCTTCATGTTACTGAATATGTTCATCTCAATAAAATATTTGTTATTTAATAAAGATATCTATTATAAGTATTTTAATAGGACATACTAAGAAAATATTCCTATTATAACAATGTTATAGGTATTTTAACAGGACATACTAAGAAAATATTCCTATTATAACAATGAGGAAGGGGAGAACATAATCATTGTAGAAACCTTGTAAAGGCATCATGAGAGCATATGTATACTTCCTAGAGCATGCCCTGTAAATTAGGGAGAAATTGTGATCCATGGGAGGTCGTACGGCCCAAAAATTTCCAACCTAAAAACTTGAAGGGAATCTAAATAAAATTAGGAAACAAGCCAAATTTGTCACCTTGCTTATTTCCTCTCAATTCGAAGTTAGCGCTTGCTAACTTCTTGGGCTTATCCCTAAATGATCTAAGAGGTTATTTGAAATTCAATCAACTATTATAAGTATCTTAAATTGAAATAAAATATTGGTGTGTTATTATAACTTTAATATTAAATTAAGAAGATTAAAACTTGAAGCGGCCCAAAATGCAAAAAGGGATGCACGCAACCTTTTTTTTAGAAATTTTGTACTATGTTGAGCATGCAACCCAATGCCTTTTTTTTTAGAAATTTTGTACTATGTTGAGCATGCAACCCAATGCAAACCTAAGATAAACATGCCTAATTGAAATGTAAAAAATAACATGAACAACAACGCTAGCGTTTTGATGGTTAAAAGTGTTTTTTTTTTAATTTTATTTGATTTTAAACGTTTTCATGTTTTTCTAATTTATGAAAATTGAGAAATAAGTATTGTTATTTCTGTCTTTCTGCATTTTTTAAAAATTTTATTTAATTTTAAACATTTTAATGTTTTTCTAATTTATGAAAAATGAGAAATATTAAATTGATTAAAAGAAAATTAATTTAACATGCTTAATTTATATGTCATATATTCCTAGGATAAGTCAAAATAGAAATAAATAAGATTGTTTTTTCTTTTAATTAGTAATTTAATAGCCAGTAAATTAAGTAGTGTTGTATGAATTGAAATGAATGGAAGCAAAGTGCATACAGTGACAATATTTAAGTCTAACAATTTAATTTCTATAAAAAAAACCTAATTTGAAGCTGCATAGTCTAAGTAATACTTAAGGGATAGGTACAATCACAATGTTGCAAGGTGGAATCTGGTTATCACAAGTACTTGATGTTATCTCTCAACTACACTCTCAATACTCAATAAATATTTTGCTCCCAACTACTTGATAAATATTTTCCTTACATTGCTTGTACAAGAGAGATGATGGAAATGGAGAGGATGCAGGTATAGTGATAGAAATGGAAGAGAAGTAAGCTTGTAGAAGTCTCTTAGTATAAAACTCATTTAATTTACAATGAACTAGTATATGATTGAAGCAATCTCTCCTCCAAAATTTCACGTCTCTCGAAGAATGGATACTTGCAAGATAAAAATATGCTAAGTGTAATGAAACTCCTCTTTAAATCGAGCACACCTCCTCTTTGATGATTTATTTTGTTTAATTAATGTGTCAAAATAAGAATTCCCACAAAATCATTTTAAATATACTTGTATGCAAGAGGGTAAAACAAGGCTAGGATGCACCATTTTGAAATGAAAGATCCCAAATATACTTGTGCATGGAAATAAGAATATGGTCAACAAACTAAATGCATGGATATTTAGAAGGTGTATAGAGATAAAAATATGGAGGAATTTCGTGAAAATAGGAATAAGGTGGAGCACTTCCTCTCTAGCCTAAAAAAACTAGGTAATCTCACTCACATGCATGGAAATACTTTCAACTAGTGTGAACCTATCTAACATCAACTACTTTAAATCATAGTAAGTAAAAATCAACTCAAATGGGAACAAAAATAAAAATGAAGGGTGTGTGGCCTATGGAACAAAAAATAACAAGGAAAGGTGGCTCAAAGGACATCCATTGGGGTCCCATGAAGAGGATGCACTAGGTCTAGTAGGCAAGAGGGATGCAATCGTTTTGTGGTGTAAGGAAGTTTATTTGGTCTTGTTGGTGTCCATCATCGACCATCGGCTAGACCAAAAGGTACTAAGGAACTTGTTATGTTGATATGAAATAATGGTCCTTAGGAGGCCAAAACTCACCCAAGCATACTCAAAGAAGAGCTTACTAGTGGCCTCCGTTGTGATGCTCTTCTTATAGGGAGTTAAAATTTCCATCTTAGAGAACCGATCAAAAACCAAAAATACACATTCTTTTCCATGCTTGGTTGAAGGAAAACTGAACATGTAATCCATGGAGACAAAATCCCAAGGCCTATTTGGGCTAGGAAATGGAGTGTACAATCCTTTATTCTTAATGGTAGGTTTGGAAATGGGACAGGAAGTGCATGACCAAATGTATCTACAAACGTCTAATAAGAGATCCGGCTAGTAGAAGTACCTCTGCAACTCTACAATTGTCTTCTCTATGCCAAAGTTCCCTACCACTCGACTATAACGTTCCTCCCAAATCATCTTCTCACCACACTTGAAGGAACACAAAGGTGGTCAATATGGAATAAAATTTCACCTTGGAGATGAAAGTTTGACACTAATATTCTTGATTGTAATGTCTGACAGGAAATATCAAAGTCAAGGTCAATTTCGTATAGTTTGGGCCACCTAGGTATCTCATGTCCACAAAAGTTGAGCATGATAGTTAGCATAACAATTGGATTTTGGTTGAGACGATCTATAATGTAATTGGTGCTTCCCTTATTATACTGGATATTCAGAGGGAACTGTTGCATGTATGTGGAACACTTCATATGGAGGTCATTATGTAACTTTCCTTATGTCTGCATGAACTATAGGGGCTTTTGATCAATGTGGATGATGGTCTCCTTCTAGAGGATGTAATGTTTCCAATGAAAATTGACCTACACAATGGAGTACATCTCCTTGTCACTAGGTGTGATAGATACAAACTGAATCATATAGTGTCTCAATATGATAGTCCACTAGATGTCCGTGTTGAGTGAGGACTGCATTGATAACATAGTCAAAGGAATCTATTTCAATCTTTAAAGGTGGTTGCAAGTCTGGAAGAGTAAGGAGTGGTGTCGAGCAAAGGATCCATTTCAAATCATTCATGGATTTTTGTTATGATGCACCCCAAGCATACTTGGATTTGGATCCACCCTTGGCCACTTGGTTTAAATACCGAGTCATATGAGAGAACCCCAACACAAACCTGCGATAAAAGTTGGCGAGGCCCAATAAGCTACAAAGCTTTGTAAGAGTTTTTGGGGTTGGCCAATCGTGAAGGAATTGGATCTTGGTTGGGTATAAATACACACCATGTTCATTAATGATGTATCCCAGGTATTGAATTATTTCCATGAGGAATAAACATTTATTTAAATTAGAGTATAAATTGTTTTTCGCAGGGTGCTTAGGACATGGTGAATGTGTTACAAATGTTCTACCCAATTTTTATTGAATATTAGGATGTCATCCAGATACAGGACCACAAAGTAGTTTGTGAATGGCTGCAATATATCATCAATCATTGTCATAAATGTTGCTTGAGAAATATTTAATCCAAAAGGAAATATGGTTGACCCCTCAAAAAGGATTTTCTTAGACTTGAAGGTTGTCTTACATACATCACTTTTATCGATTGGGATGTGGTGGTATCTTGAATTCAGATCAATCTTGATGAAGAACTTAGAACCTTTAAGATGATCAAGAAGATCATAAATTTGAGGGATTGGGTATCGATTCTTGATAATGATATTTTTTCAGGGCTTTGTAATCAATTCAAAGTCACGATTTCCCATAATTTTTTCTACACCAAGACATTCAAACTCCCACAAGGCGAGGAGCTCAGTCAAATGTGGGAGTGTTGTATTTCCTCATTCTCTAAGTGAGTGTCTATATACTAGGCCATTAGGTAAAGGAGCACTAGGTATAAAATCAATTGAATGTTTTAACATGGCAGTATAGGGGCACCCCTTTAGGAGAGGAAAATATATCTTTGTATTCCTCTACAATCTTGTCCACATGCTTCTACTATTTAGAGAGGCCTTGTACTGAGGTTGTGGAGGTTGCATTGACCTTCCATCCACTTTTTGATCAAACCATGAAGATGAAAATGTTTCTTATTTAGAGAGATTACTTTTCAATAATGCTTTTGTTAGCTGGAATATTTCACCTCCTGTGGACAACAAGGTGTTCCACTGGTCTGAATGGTTTAGATCCAGAACAGATAGAAGACAGAGGTTGAAGACTCTCCCTAGATGCTGTAGATACCTGGAATACAATGCTTTGATAGTCACCCTGTGTACCTGCAATAAGCTCAACATGAAATAGATCAAAGCAACTAGAATATAATCTATTAATCTATGCTAGTGACTAAGGAATCTAACAACATATATATGAAATCAAACATCAACAATATATGTGGGACAGAAATCAACTTGCATGAAAGAAATATGAAGAAGTTTCCAACCAAGCCTTAGTGTTGGCATGCATCTCCATGAAACCAAGCATTCTCATCCCCATAAGCTCCAACTCTATCTCTCTCTATGCTCTCCAATGATATGGACCAAGTGATCAATCCAACATCATAACAATGCCTTAAGAGTTCTCTCCCTCAACCATGGCCATAAGCTTATATTTATAAGGCTAGATGGATAGGGTAGGTTGATATATTTGTGGGTGAGGTGGCCTCCAAGATCCTAGGATGGGGGATCTTGAGCTCAACAGACCCACAACAGTAGGGATAAGGGATATCTCGAGGATTATCATCTAGAAGCCTCGAGAAGCTTCTCTTTTTCCGTTTTTACCCAGGGTACCGTGTTTCTCCTTTAGTGACAGAGCGGTTCTGGTAATAACTGCTTATGGACTAAGGGACATAAGTGGTGGCACCGCTTGTGGGCAACAGAGTATGGGCGGTGCGAACAAGGGTACCGCGTATGGATAAAGGGTCAAGCGCGGTGCTAGGAATTTGTATGAAAATATTGACAGATGATATGAGTTCCCACTCCAAAAGCTGGGATTCAGGGCAAGTAGGTATGTCAAATGTCTTATCACATGATGGTGATAGGATTTCGGTATAACATGGTGCCCCCCAAAGCATGAGTCTTAGAGGGATACGATAAACGAGAGCTTTGAGAGAACAAGTCGTTTCCATGAGGCAAAAATGTTGGCTCGATCGGAGCAAGTCGTCAAGTAGGCATCTGCAATACATCAGTATGTTGACTCATAGACACAAGTAACCAAACTCATGGCTGCAGACCAATACAAGGTAGATCCATGAGAGGAATAAATAAGCATGGCTACTAGAATACAATGTAGATCCATGTAATAGAGGACTAAAACTTGGACATAGCTACCAGACATACAATGTAGATCTATGTCATACAGATGCAAATTTGAGCATAGCCATGACCATACAAATGTGGATCTATTCTAGATATACAAAACTCCATCGCAACCTAGGGAAAAGCAATGAGCGCTTTAAACAAATACCCAGGGTCTTCGTCTCGTCTTCCACAAAGTACAATTCTATCCATGTGATTACAATGATCTGAAGTCGAACATGGTAGAAACCACTTGATTACCGGCCAATGATGTGAACTATTAACAAGTGCGAAGGAGATCACCATTAATGTCAATGATTCCCAAGGTACTCTAGTACAATCTACTGAGTGTGAATAGATGTCCTGATGTCAAACACCTAGTCGATTCTATCGATCAAAGGTCAATGATGTGAACTTATGTCGAGAGCAAGAGAATCTATCATTAAGGTATACAGATCTCAAGGTACCAATCATTGTTTCTAAGACTATTACCCGGATGATTAGCTGATGTCGACGGGAAAAGTCTCGTCGAAGGAGGGCCATGATGAGTCCCACATCGACGACACGAAACTTATAACATAGTTCTGGAATGATGTGCATGTAGTAACCATATGAATGACTCAAATATATTGACACAAAGACTGTGTGGACTGCAGAGGCGACACTTCTTCAGATCCCCTTTGAACATCGGGCGACACGACAAAAGACTTGGCAGCATGACTAGATGGGATAGACACACAATGTGACAGTGGACAATGCATTCTTTTGAAAGACTCAAAGGAGTGACATGACTCATGAAAGTGAATCGTCATGGAGATCAGCTGAATACCCAATTTACTGACATGATTGTGCAGACAAGTGCCATGTTCAAAGGTAATGACAAACAACTTCCATTATTTGCAAAATGATTCCCTTCCCATTTCCCCCATCATGATCGATGAGTGCCTCTTTTAGGTTTTACGAGTTCAAAGAGGGTAACAAATACTCGGTATAGCTTGTCAAAAGACAAGTCCAGACTCATATGTTTTACGAACCTGAGAGAGGAGGGGTTTGAACCCAAAATGTTTAATTTAACGAGTCCACTGAAAGAAAACTCGGTATCGTTCATGTTTAGAGAGTCTGAACGAATACGGAAGAAGACTCCAAAGGGTCCTTTTTCATATGATTTAGTCTCTAAGGCCCGAAAAAGTATAAAATCATACCTTAGAGAACTCTTCCAGTCATGATTGGCCAAAGTGTTCCTTTTTTGTAAGTAGTCCTATTCGAACTGAAAAAGAGATAACCTACCGTCGGAAGGACGACTCTTCAAATACTTTTACGAGTATGAAGGAGACAAGCACTCAACAATATTTTCATATTTAAGGAGCCTAAAAAGAGTTTAAAGAAGACTCCATGAGGTTTCTTTACACAATGTCACTTTTTACGAGCCTGGAAAGATTCAAAAACAGACTCGACAATCTTTTCATGTTTTAAGGAGTCTGAAAAAGATGTGCAAAGAAGACTCCATGATGTTTCTTTGCACAATGTCAAATTTTATGAGCCTAGAAAGATTCAGAAATGGACTCGAACCTTTGATACTAGGTTTAGAGAGCGTGATTAAAGTGTCGTAATAAACACTCATCGACCTTTTCCATTTTATGAAAGTACGAAAAATCCATAAACAAACTTTCAAAGCTTTTTGCTAGAGTTCTCCTATCCTGCAATAGTCTCAGAAACAAGTGTTAAATGCATTTACAATTAGCATTAGGGATTACGACAGATCAATTTTGACCAAAATGTGATTTTACATCAAAACTATAGCGAGTCAGACCCAAAAATGCCTATATAAGTCAAGTAAATAGTAGAAAATCAAACCATTTCACTATTTACCTCTAGCAGAGAGCACTTGGAGCATTTTCTTAGCCAGATCTTCAACAACTGATACCAGGAGCTTCCACCGTCTGTTTTCAGCATCGTCAGTTGTAGGTAATAGCTAAGACCCTTATCTTTCATTTCATAGCATCTATTTTGAGGTTTGGTGGGGTTTTGGGTCCATATGGTGAGCCCTAAAACTCTACATATTCTTCTTTTGTTAATCTCTTTCGAGGTCTTTTGTCCTCATCCTCATATTTAGCTAGATGAGCATGATGTCTCTTGTTGTTCTTTTTCTTCTTTGGTGATGGACACTCTCTGGCAAGGTTTCCTATCATATGACAGTTGTAGCATTGATACTTTGAGTAATCCTTTTCTTCATTTGAAAATTATTCTTGGAAGGTTTATGATTACCGTTCTTGAAGTTTGATTGTTTTCTTCCTTTATTATGGATTCTAGAGCCCAATCATCTTCTTTGAGTAGAGATTCTCTGTTGCTACTCTAGCTTCTTCCTGAATGCAATCTTCCCATACTATGTCAATCTTCATACTTTGTTTTCTGGCACACAGAGTCTGTATGAATGAGTCCCAAGGTCTAGTGAGACCATTGAGAGTAGTCATAACTAGTTCATCCTCATCAAGGGTGTCTCCAATAGCATTTAGTTGCTCTCTGAACTGGGAGACCCTTGTGAAGTAATCTTGAATTGATTCTCATTTTATCATATTGGTGCCCTTCAATTGAGATCTCAAATTCATGTTTCTGTTGATGTTCCTTCCCTCATTCATTCTGGAAAATGAATTATACATTTTCTTTGGTGTCTTCTTATATGACACTTGAGGGATCAAGTGATATTTAATAGAATCAGCAATGATCCTCATTGCCTTAATTAGGTCATTCTCATGCTTCTCCTTAGCTTCAATTTCTATTGCTTCTGCAATTTCATCCTTGATGTACTTCTCAAGGCCACTCTCTTTTAGAATGAGACCAATCCTATACTTCCATGCTAGTAAGTTTTATATTCCTTCCAATTTATCCTCAAGCTTAGTGCTTAGGGACATCCTGTCCAGTAGGTCACTAAAATTGACATTTCTCAAAATGAAAAGCTGAACTTACCAGGATATGTGCTTGATTGAGACACATTGGTTGGTCCAAATGGTTTCTGGAGATCCCAAATATTCACCCTTCAAATCCTTCTTGCGAGGTTGCATCTCTACAGAATTTTTGGTTCTAGTTTTCTATAGTTTTCTAATTCAAGGACAAACTAGGGTTTGGATTTCTCAAAGATTCAACCACCAAAAAAATTTGATCCTGGGCTCAACATATGCGCTCTAGGGAGGCACAAATTTCTATGCAAGAAGATCTTTCAAATTCCAAATTTTGCACAAACCCTAATATCTTCTCGAGAGGGAGGAGAGAGATTTTCACCTTGTGAAAGATGTCCTATTCAGGATAGATCTGATACCATGTTAATATTTCATATGCTATACTAGATAAAATTAGTGTTCAATCCAAATTCACAACATCACAATATGCAGAATCACTGAAAGAAACACAATCACAAGATAGACACAGTATTTATCCTGGGAAATCCTCAAGGGGAATAAAACCTAACAAAACATCCTCTATATGAGATGTATAAGATATAAACCCAAAAAATGAATTCTTCTCCTTTTTTATGTCTCTCTCTCTCTCTCTCTCTTATGTGCTACTCAAGTGAGTGAGTCTATGTTCAAATAAGAAGCACAAATATTCTATTTATACACATTGAGCCAACTAACTTTTACCCTAAACAAGTCGGCCCCACTAAACTATCTAGGTCGACTTCACCTAGGAAGACTCAAAACAATATTTTATATTATTCATCAGGATACTAATGAACCAACTTACAATGGAGGCTTTACCTCATGACTCTATGATGACCAATTACAATAGTAACACCTCGACGGAGGAATAATAACATCTCCCTTGGGTTACATCAGTAAAATACATTTAGAATATCCTTTTAAGTTACAATATTTCAACAGTATAGCCAAGAGAGTAACATTTACTCAAAATGATGTGGAGATCTCAAAAGTTTCTACATGCCAAGTTGTGGCAATGGGTTTTGTTTACCATGATTCGAGAATGTATAAATTATCTCACTTCCTTCCATACTCATAAGGGAACGCGCTCCTATCACATGCAAATGAGACAAGCAAGTTGTGGCATTAGAGATATGGTCATCTCAACTACATGTACCTATAAGCACTAATAAATAAAATCATGGTTGAAGGGATTCCTACCATCAAGTTTTCCAATGGAAAATGCAAAGGGTGTGTAGTGGGAAAGCATGTTGAGAGCAGATATGAGAAAGGAAAGGAGAGGGATGTCCAAGTGCTAGATATGATCCATTCAGATCTCATAGGGCCTCTTCCCACACCCTCATATGGGAATTCAAGGAATGTGTTGACTCTCATAGATGATTTCTCAAGGTATTGTTGGGTGTATTTTCTCAAGCTAAAATATGAGGTTTTTGAGACTTTCAAAGTGTACAAAGCCTTAGTTGAGAATGCATGTGGGAATAAGATCAAGGTTATTAGTATTGAAAATGGAAAGGATTATTTCAATAAGAATTTGTATAAGCTTTGTGAATAATGTGGCATCCAAATTCACATCATTTTTTCCCTACACACCATAGAAGAATGGTGTTGCAAAGCGGAAGAACAAGGATCTCAAGGAGATTGCAACTTGTATGATGGAAGCAAAGGATTTGAATCCTAATAGATGGGATGAAGATATCAATTGTGCTAAATATGTACAAAATATATCTCCACACAAATTATTGGATGGAAAAACTCCATATGAGGCTTAGAGTGGGCACAAGCCCAATGTTTCTCATTTTAGGGGTTTTGGCTCAAAGGCTTGGGCTAGGATTCCTCCTGAGAAGATAAAGGCCTTGCAACCTCAAATAAATGAGTCCATTATGGTTGGATATTTTGAATATTCAATGGTATATAATCTCTTTCATCCCTCATATTAGAAAAAATTAATTGAAAGGAGTGTGCAGTTTGAAGAAGAGCCCGTAGGAGATCAAACTAGCTCAAGGGGAATGCTCAAATCCTCCACTCCATGATGATGTAAGTGATGATACTTCCTCTTATTTTTCTGATTCTAATATTAATGATGATTATTATTACATGAATTTGTTATACCAAAATCCTATCACCATCATGTGATAAGACATTTGACATACCTACTTTCCCTGAATCCCAGCTTTTGGAGTGGAAACTAAATAGTTTTTCATCAATCTGTCATACAAATTCCTAGCACCGCACTTGCCCCTTTATCTAGGAGTGGTACCCCTACTTGCACCACATTTCACCAGTTTTCCACAAGTGGTGCCACTGCCCATTTCCCTTGGTCCATAGGTGGTTATTACTAGAACCGCTCTGTCATAGAAGGAGAACCGCGGTGCCCTGGGTAAAAAGGGAAAAAGAGAAGTCTCGCGAGGCTTCTAGATGATAAGCCTCATGTACTGCCTTATCCCTACTATTGTGGGTTGGTTGAGTTTGATATCCCTTGTCCTAGGATCTTAGAGGCCACCTCACCCACTAATTTCTCAACCATCTCTATCCATTAAAGCCCTATAAATATGAGCTCATAGCCATGGCTGAGGGGAGAACATTAAAGGTATTGTTATGTTGTTGGATTGATTCTTGGCCCAAGATCATTTGGAGAGAGCATAGAGAGCTAGAGTCGGAGCTTTTGGGGATGAAGAGGTGGTTTCATGGAGATGCATGTCAACACTAGGGCTTGGTTGTAAACTTCTTCATAGTTCTAATGCAAGTTGATTTCTGTCCCACATATGATGTTGTTGTTGTGATTTTGCATATATATGTTGCTAGATTCCTTAAGTCACTAGCATAGATTGGTCGATCATATTCTGGTTGCTTTGATTTATTTCGTGTTGATATTTTTTGCAGGTACACAGGTGAACTATCAAAGCCTTGTATTCCAGATGTCTACAGCATCTAGGGAGAGTCTCCAACCTCTGTCCTCTATTTGTTCTGGATCTGAACTATTCAGACCAGTGGGACACCTTGTTGTCCACAAGAGGTGAAATATTCCAGCTAACAAATTTGGTGACTCCGCTGGGGAATAAAGTATTCAGTTGTTTTGATCTTCCTCACTCTGCAACTCTTGTCCGAATCTAGGCTCCATTTTCTTCAACTCTTTTCAGTCAAATCTACTTTCTGATTTGTATTATTTGGGTTTGAAATTTCCATATCTGTTCAGATCTGAGTCATGTCGGTCTTTTATGCTCTGTTACCACATTCAATTCGACAGTATTTGCCTTGATCTAGTCTTTTCTGACTTGATCCATTGTTCTTTTTTTTTTTTGGCCATCTACAGGGAACCACGCCCATGCTGTGTACGAGGAGTGGTTCCACCACCTGAACATAGTGAGCAGTAAGCGGTGCCACCGCCTGTATCTGGTTTATAAGGAGTGGTGCTATCTTGGAAACGCTTTGTCAACACCTACGAAATGCGGTGCTAGGTAGGCTTTAGTCCAAAACTCTTTTTCCCCATTTTTCTTTATAAAAATTTGGAATTTTGATTGCTTTCATTTCTGTTATCAGACTTGTGTTATTGAATCTGATGTGTGTGGCTTGCTGCTTTGATGGTTTAAGATTGATTTGAGTGGAATTTCAAAAGTTTATTTAGTCTTTTTTATTGTTCATCTGCTTCTTGCTTGTTGGTTGTGCTTAAAGAAGGATTTATTGTTTTTAAAAGTTAGGGTGCTCATTGAAGTCTCTTTTCATTGCATATACTGAAAGAAGAACACCAGATTAGCTTCTAGATTTCATTTCTTGCTTGCATAGTAAACTTCTTTTTCTTTCCTTCAAAAAAGAAAAGTTTTGTTTGAGATTAGGACATCATATTTGAGCGTTGGATTTGGGTTTTTTGATTGGCTTTACAAGCTTTCAGGACCTTTATGATCTTTCATCTCTCATGCATATAGGACTATCTCAATCAAAATATAAAAAAAAATGGTAGTTTTAAGTTAGATTTGCTTATGTTTTTGAGAAATTTGAAAAGTTAGAGTGCATTGGCATATAGGTGTGCTTGGTGTTGTTCTTTTAGGAAAGAGATTCTCACCCTTCTCATTTTCTTTTGAAAAGAAGAATTTGGTTTGTAAAAGTATTTGCTTGTCTTTGATTTGATGTTCATGATTGTTGATTGGAATGATTTTTGGTTTTGAAACAAAAATAAAAACGCTCTCTTCCCTCCCATAAGTAGGCATACTGAACGGTAAAGTGAACATTTGCATAAGCATATTGCATGGTTTTACTTTTCTGTCAAAACATCATGCATTCACCTAACCGTGCAAGTTAAAATTAATGGTAGTTGTAGGTTAAAATTTACGTAATAACTTGAGTGATAGGTTAGAGACGTGTTTGGGGGTCATTAAGCATAGGGGCTATCATTATTTTGTCAGCATTACATTTCGGGACTCACGCAGTTCTTCCACGTACCGCCGGTATATCGAAGGGCCTTTCATGCACCCTTGAGGTATATAGAAAGGTACTTCATGTACTCGATTATATATCAGAAGGCCCCTTGTGTACGGTTATGCATTAGATAGCACTACTACCGATTCAAGCTCCCACGTACCTTGAGTATATCGGGAGACCCCACTAGGGTACCTTAACTATTTGAGAAAAGCCCTTTGGCCATCTTGTTTGGAGCCATACACCAAAAATATCATTCGGGGAGATTACTATGCACGTAACCTCGAGTTATATCGTGAGTGGCACCTTCTTGACAATCCTAATGAGAGACCTGACTTTTGAAGTCCTCATGTCATTTTAAGTTTGCTTGTTTTGACCTATAGTTTGAGTAGGGAAGTCTTTTGGTGTGTTTTTCTAGATTTTAAGACCCTAGGTTAGATAGGAACTGTACAAACTGGCTGAGTTAAGACAGTCCAGAAGCGTACGGGGCTTGCCACTTGATTTTATTCCTGTTTCAGGAGAAAATCCAATGGAAGCTATCGACCAAGGAACTGCTACCACCTCCCAAGTGGGACATAATGTGGTGGTGGAAAGTGGAGTACCATGTTCTTCACACTCCCCTCCCCTAGTCCAACAACCTCTTGAGGAAATTCATCGTTCAATTCTCCCTTGGAAGGTCATGTTAATGATACCCGTCCGGACTTTGGTCCTAATTCTCCTTTTTGGGAGACACCTATCAGACAGGCCATAGCCTTATTTGGCACCCGTGTAAGTTCTCCTTATAGTGAATAAGAACGCAAGCAATACTGTGTTGCTATTCTCCATGCACAGGAGGTAGAAAAGTAGATTGATAACCTATTAGGCTCTACACCAGTACATTCCACATCCTTCCTATGGGATATCGTTCACTGGCCGATTCTATGAGACCCTTTGAACCGATTATAGATCGTCCATTAACAACCCACAGCCCAGGTCAAATTTCCACCCCTCTCACCTCTTATGTTATGTCTATTCCAAATCCTCCCAGGTCTTTTGCATCTGGGGCCCAACCTTCAATTCCTGTTTCGTCAGTACCTTTGAATGCCAGGGGGAAACCCCCGGCACAACCTACGTTATCTAATACCGGAGTCGTACCTAGTCAAGGGAAGACCTCTAACATAGAAACATCTACAGTTTTTGTCCCTCCCACCCACACTAATGTGGTAAATCCCCTATCTAGTTCAGGTCAGCCCTTCGGGGCACAACCTGTTACCATTTAGTCTTCCAGTGGTTATCGTTATCAAATACCTGTAGGTAATCATCCATCTAATCCTACAAGAATTCCTTATAATGGAACTCCATACGCTAGTAACACTTTTATGCCATGGGGGAAACCCAACTAGTCTTACATGCCAGCAATGGGAGGGATACCTATACATACTGCGGGAGGTGCGGGAGGACCACCTTATGGAGGGCCTCCCCCTGGGGAACCTCATGGTCCTGGAGGATCTGGAAACTTTCCTCCTTATGGTCCTAGGGGACCTGGTGGCTTTCCTCCTTATGGCTCTAGAGGGTCTAGTGTCCCTCCACCTAGTGGTTCCAGTGGCTCTAGACGTTTACCACCTCCTGGAGGCTCTAGAGGGTCTGGTGGTCCACCTCCTAGTGGTCCTGGTGGTCCCGGTGGTCCTGGTGGCCCTAGCGGTCCTCCTCCTGGAGGCCCTGGTGGTCCTAGCAGTCCTAATTTCAGAAATCAACCCCCCATGGGTAGATCCTTTGGTGGTCCTTCTTCATAGAAACTTATTTATCAATCTACCTATGGCCCTACTGGTAATTATATGCCATATCAATATTACCTGTATGTGCAACCAAATAGGCAGTTACCTTTCCTAGAAACTTTGGACTTGCCTAATTTGTCCAAGTTGATTAATGATTCCATTTGACACAATCTCTTGTGGCCTCCCATTCTAATAAAGTTACCATCAGATATTCCGAAATTCGATGGGAAGCAGGGTGAAGATCCGTGGAACCATGTTATGACTTTTCATTTATGGTGTTCCTCGAACTCCCTCATGGATGATTCTATTGGGTTATGACTCTTTCAGCGAACCTTGACCGGTACAGCCGCGAAGTGGTACATTGAACTCCCACAACATTCGTTTGTGGATTTTAGCTCATTGGCAAGTGTGTTTCTCACACACTTTCAGCTCCCTATTCATTATGAAATGGGCACTGATCTTTTAACTTCTCTATGATAGAACACCTCCACCCACATTTCTGATCATATTCATGAGTGGAGAAGGTGGAGAAGGGTTATTAAGGCCCCTATTCTGAATCAATTGTTAGCTGATTGGTTCACTAAGTCCTTGTTGCCTCCTATTGCCCAAGATGTGGCCATGGGTGGTGCCGTTACCGAAGAGCAGGCTGTTAGTTGGGCTTAGTACCTAGACTTGGTCTATTCCCAGTCTGGGACTCTTTATGACCTAATTCCTCAAGATCCTCATCCTAGCACTGACCCTACAAAGCCACCAGAAGAAGTACCTATTGATGGGGTTGTTGGTTCAATCCAGTCCCCATCCACAACAAAACCTGCCAAGCAAACCCAAATTGCTACTCCTTCAACTCCCAAGGTTTGTACTGAGGTCAATTCTATTCAAAGTACTCAAACCTCGGGTAATAAAAAGAAAGGTAAAAATAGAAATAAAAAACCTAGAAACCAACAGGAGACCCCACAATCAACCAATAATGACAATGACAAAGGGAAAAGGAAAGCTAAATATCCTTGTTTGTTATGTGGTGGTGACCATTTTTCGAAGGAGTGTCCCCGTCGGGACAAAATCTCCCAATTTCTGAAGTCTAATCCCACACCTGCAGTACTTACGGATCCCTTTCCCTCTCAACAACAACTGGTAGACCACATGTCTAACCAGGGTAACTCTAGTTCATCGGAGGAAATTCGTATGATGTCCTCAGATACCATCCATCTACAAACTCGAAGCCAGAATTATGATAAACCCGTAGATAAGAAAAAAGATCAATCTTCTTCAGGGAAAGCTCCCTCTACTAGTTCTCTAAAATCCTCGTCTACTATTCCCTTGTCTATCGAGAATCCTACTCCTGACATGATTTTGCATCCACCAAAGAGTACTCTTTGGAAGGCTGTCTTTAATCCCAATGCCCGAGTTGCTCAATTCTATAATGTAGTTGAAGATTCTGCTCAGACACCTTGTGCAATGTCTACCCTATAAGTACTCCAAAGTTGCCCCACACAGCAGAAGAACTTATTGACAGCATTATGAGCTGTAGACCCGAATAACACTAACTTGATCCATTTCAATGTTGAGAACTATAAACCTAGATTACCACATAAACTTGCTTTTCAGATCATTACAAAAGTAGTGGGAAAGAAAGTATTTTGAATGGTACTAGATGAAGGATCTTCGACCTCGATGCTATCTCTAACTTGTTGGAGAGCTCTTGGCTCTCCCGAGCTTGTTACATCACCTACGACCCTTAAAGCCTTTGATGGATGGGGTTTCCAACCCCATGGTCTCATATCAGCCCTCGCGGTCGAGCTAGGGGGAAAAACCATTTCCATCGAAGTAGAAGTGGTGGATGCCCCTTTGGATTATAACCTCCTTTTAGGAAGGAATTGGTTCTATGCCATGACTGCTATTGCTTCAACAATATTTCTAATGGTCTAATTCCCACATATTGGGAGAATTGTTACCATTGACCAGCTTTATTTCTGTACGCTAGATGTTACTACTTCCATGGCTAATAACATCCCCATGTCAGGTCAGTCCCCTCCTCCTTACTAGTCGATTGGGGTAGGTATGTTGAAGGATTCATCCCTTATGGGGATTTTTCCATCTACTCCTCCTAGTATGGATACCACAATAGTACATATGATCGCCTCATTTGATTTTGAGCCCAAGCACAAAAATTTTGTTGAGTCCACCTCGTTGAGCCTGAACGAAGCTATGTATGACACCATTCAAACTTGTTCTGATGATCACACTGATGACCTTCATTTAGTGGCTTCGGATCCTTACCATTTACCATACTAGTTAGAACCTTCTCTTTTGATTCTAGATTATCTCTCTGAGGCTGAACACGTGCTAAATGATTGCCACTCTAGAGCATGTGGTGGTCATTTATCTGGGATGGCTACAGCCTAGAAAATCCTTCACGATGGCTATTTCTGGCCTTCTGTCTTCAAAGACTGTCAAGAGGCTGTTAAGAAATGCCCACCTTGCTAACATTTTTATCCCAAAAAGCGCACCCATCCTGCTCCGCTTCACCCCATCATTGTCGTTGGCCCTTTTGCCAAATGGGGGATTGACTTCATGCACTATAAGCCTACCTCAGCTGGGGGGGCATGGTTACATCATCGTAGCCGTGGATTATTTCACAAAATGGGCTAAGGCCATACCTACATATGCAAAAGATGGTAAGACTACCACTCTCTTCTTGTTCAATCATATCATAGCTAGATTTGGAGTTCCACAGTCCATCGTCACTGATCACGAATCTCATTTCTGTAATCAAATGATGGAGGAATTGAGTGCCAAGCTAGGTTTTCAGCATGAAAACTCTACGCCATATTATCCGCAAGCTAATGGTTAGGTAGAGGCCATTAACAAGGATTTGAAAACTATGTTTTGTCGGATGGTTGGAGATCATAAATCCAATTGGCATCTTGTTCTTTTTTTCGCTCTTTGGGCTTATTGGACTTCCATGAAAACATCTACTGGTTTCATGCCATTCTAGCTTGTCTATAGAATTGAAGGTGTCTTGCCGATCCAATGTCAGATTCCATCTTTACAACTTGCCCTCGAACTTCTCCCAGACACTTCCACAGAGGATGCGATATTTTAGTACTTAAATAACCTTGGTGAGACTCGTAGAGATGTTGCCTCAACTAATGAGGCACATAAGAAACGCGTTAAGGCACAGTATGATAAATCCATCTAGCCTCATGTTTTCAACTAGGGTGACCTAGTTTTGACTTATGACCAGAGATATGACAAGCTAGAAAATGGTAAGTTCGAGTCCATGTGGTATGGACCTTTCATTATTTCCAAGGTGTTAGAGAAAGGAGCCTATGAGTTAGTTGATTATGATGGAATCCCTTTGGGGCAACCTCACAATGGGTTATACCTGAAAAGGTACTATTCCTAGGTTTTCTTGGATGGTATCTTGTATATATGTATATTGATTGACTTTTAGTGTGCTTTCAGTATTGTCAAGATGGTTTTGAGTTTTAGTTTCCGCATCTATTTATACCATGTTTTGGTCATACAGATGGCTTTCTATGGCTTCGCTAATGGTGCTTGCCACCACACCTTGAATCTATCCTTGGCTGCTTGGGTTCTCTATTCCCCAGCTGAATATTTGGTCAGTTCAAGAGTGGTTTGTTTAGGTCCCGCTACTAATAAAATTTTTGAATATGAAGCAGTCATCAGTCTTCTGACTGAAGCTGCCTCCCAGGATGTCCGTGATCTAGTATTTTTGATGGACTCTCAGCTCATGGTTTGTCATTTAAACCATGTCTACACCATCAGGAACCCGGTGCTCCTCTACCTTTTCCAGAGGGTATGTTTGTTAGAAAGATCATTTGGAACCATTACCTATAGGCATATCCCCAGGGAACATAATGTAGCTGCTGATTCATTGGCTAATTACATCCTAGATTGGCATATTGCACATTCATGACGTTAAATTAAACATGGTATATTGTACATAAACATTTGAAGACACATAGAACTCATAGAAAATGCATTTATCCATTTGAGACATATAAACACCATGTAAAAGGATGTATATATATATGAAAAAGTTTTGCAAAATAGGTCCTAAGACCTCATCTGAAGCATGTAGGATTTCAGGCAAAATCATCATACAAAAAATCCTGAAGCTATCAGCTTTTAGTATACATGTCTCATCCACTAATGGTGCTCATGATAGCACATCACTGCTCGAGCCACCCTACGTAGCAGCTTACTGAATCGGCCTGGTACTCCCACCGTAGATCTCTGATATCTAGTCAGGAGGTCATCTATATTAGCATTTGGGATGTCTAGAGTCAACCTCTCTAGGTTCTCCTCCAACTCCTCAGTGATATCATCACCCTATGGCACGGAGCGAGCTCTGACTCACCTGTCTAATGGATATGCTCCTCCAGGCCTCACTACTCCAACATCTGCATGAAGACAAACAGGTCTCGTCACTTATCATAAAAAATATAAAACATAAAAACATTTTCCATTGTTAGGGTTTCTTGCTTCTTACCAATGTCATCCCACTACCCTCCAGGTGGGATTGGTAGGTCAAGATCACCTGTAAAATCTGTGCCTACATAGGCATAGTCCTCAACCATGAGCATCTGATCCCATAGCCATCTAAAGAATGGATCACTGAACTTCACTCTACCCCTACCCGCTCCTATGTAAGACATGACCCAGCCCCACCTCAGCATATGGGTGTCCCATGCTCTCAGACTCCAGAAAGTCACCTGGGGCCTCATCTGTGGGACCCGCTCAAATAAGAAGAAAGCTAAGATGGAACCAAAGCTGAACTACTTCAGCTCTCCCTATCGACATTTAGTCAGCTGATCCTTGAAGATTGGAAGCAATGCTTCTACCCAGTTGAACACCGTAGGTGCCATAGCATCTAGGTCATACATCATATGTGCCCTAGAATCCTGATGCACACCCTGGCTCCCTACCACCCTCTACATGGTGAATAGTACAATCTGTAGAGCCCTGTCTATCACTGCCCTAATGGGGATTTTCTTCCCCGATGTCCCTATACCTGGTACACAGTGCCGATCTATGAGCTCTCTGGTGGTAATGTCCCCACCACAGGAACTTGTCAGTGAGACGGGGGCACCCCATCTTGATAGGCCAGTTAGGAAGTAGATATCCTCTACCTCCACTGTAAGTATGTGTGCCCCCACCTTGAAATACTGTTGTTCTAGATTCCACATTCTTAGTATGTGTTCTAGTAATCTCTCGTGGGACACCATGCTTGGTGTCTAGAAGAACTTTAAGATCCCATAGTCCTGGAGTGTGGTAATGCAAATCACATTCCTTTTAGCAGCAACATCCTCATCATCATGTGTTCTTTCCTTCCATATCACCATATTTTGGACGCCTAGGCCTACCAAAAACAACAATGGTATGCATTAATATCATCCTTGAGTCATCGTAAATCAAAAGAATGAATAAATTTTTCCCATATCATTTGTTTAACTTCTTCACGACCGGCACTTCCTGTGCCCCATTGGAGATAGGTGGTGGCACCACCTGTCCACCATATTCTTGGCGTGGTTCTTGGGTGGTACCACATATCCCGTAAGGGGTAGCCGCAGTGCCTGCATATTTGATTTTAGGGCTTTCCAAATAGGCCCAAAACCCCACCAAATCCCAAAATAGAAGCTATGAAATGAAAGATAAGGGTCTTAGCTGTTACCTGCAACTGACAAGATTGAAAACAGATGGTGGAAACTCCTGGTATCAGCTGTGGAAGATCTGGCTAGAAATTGGTCCAAGTGCTCTCTGCTAGAATTAAATAGTGAAATGTTTTTATTTTTTACTATTTACTTGCCTTATATAGACATTTTTTGGGTCTGACTTACTATAGTTTTGATATTACATCATGTTCTAGTTGAAATCTATTTGTCATAATCCCTTAATGTTGATTTTGAATGCATTTAACACTTATTTATGAGTTGTTTGCAGGTTGACTTTAGTAAGAAGCTTTGGAAAGTTTGTTTATGGATTTTTCGTACTTTCACAAAATGGAAAAGGTCATCGAGTGTTTATTACGACACTTTGTCACGCTCGTTAAAATCTAGTATCAAAGTTCTAATTCCAATTCAAGTTTCTTTCTAGGCTCATAAAATACGGCATTGTGTAAAGAAGCGTCATGGAATTCTTTTTTCACCTCTTTTTTAGGCTCCTTAAACACGAAAAAGTCATCGAGTCCATTTTCAGTTCTTTCCAGGCTCGTAAAACATTACGTTGCGTAAAGGAACCTCATGGAGTTCTCTTTAAACCCTTTTCAGGCTCCCTAAATATGAAAAGATTGTCGAGCGATATTGTCTTCTTCATGCTCGTTAAAGTATTTGAAGAGTCGTCCGTCCGACGATAGGTTATCTCTTTCTCGGTTCAGATAGGACTATTTACAAGAAAGGAACACTCCAGCCAATCATGACTGGAAGAGTTCTCTAAGGTATGATTTTACACTTTTTCGGGCCTTAGAGACTAAATCATATGAAAAAGGACCCCATGGATTTTTCTTATGTATTCATCTAGACTCTCTAAACATGAACGATATCGAGTTTTCTTTCAGTGGACTCGTTAAATTAAACATTGAGAGACCCATTTTGGGGATGAACCCCTCCTCTCTTAGGTTCATAAAACATATGATATTGGACTTGTCTTTTGATAAGCTATATCAAGTGTTTGTTAACCTCTTTGAACTCGTAAAACTGAAAAGAGGCACTCATCGATCATGATGGGGAAAATGGGAAGGGAATCATTTTGTAAATAATGGCAGTTGTTTATCGTTACCTTTGAACATGGCACTTGTCTGCACAATCATGTCAATCAATTGGGTATTCACCTGATCTCAGTGATGATCCACTTTCATGAGTCATGTCAATCCTTTGAGTCTTTCAAAAGAATGCATTGTCCACTATCACATTATGTATCTGTCCTATCTAGTCATGCTGCCAAGTCATTTTGTCGTGCAACCTAATGTTCATGGGAGATCTAAAGAAGTTTTACCTCTGGAGTCTACACAGTCTTTGTGTTAGTATATTTGAGTCAGTCATATGGTTACTACATTCACATCATTCCAGAACTATGTTCTAAGTTTCGTGCCATCAATGTGGGACTCATCATGGCCCTCCTTCGATGAGACTATTCCCGTTGACATCAGCTCATCATCCAGGAAATAGTCTTAGAAACAATATTTAGTACCTTGAGATCTGTATGCCTTAATGATAGGTTCTCTCGCTCTTGACATAAGTTAACATCATTGACCTTTAATCGATAGAATCAACTTGGTGTTCAACATTAGGACATCTATTTTCACTCAGTAGATTGTACTAGAGTACCTTGGGAATCATTGACATTAATGGTGATCTCCCTCGCACTTGTTAACGGTTCACATCATTGGTCAGTAATCAAGTCGTTTCTACCATGTTTGACTTCAGATCATTGTAATCACATGGATATAATCGTACTTTGTGGAAGACGAGACAAAGACCCTGGGAATTTGTTTAAAAGCACTCATTTCTTTTTCCCCAGGTTGCGATGGATTTTTATATATCTAGCATGGATCCACATTTGTATGGTTGTGGCTATGCTCAAATTTGCATCTATGTGACATAGATATATGTTGTATGTCTGGTAGCTATGTCCAATTTTGATTCCTCTATCACATGGATCTACATTGTATTCTAGTAGCCATGCTTGTTTATTCCACTCATGGATCCGCCTTGTATTGGTATGCAGCTATGATTTTGGTTACTTGTGTCTATTAGTCAACATACTGATGTACTACAGATGCCAACTTGACTACATACTCTGATCAAGCTGACATTTTCATATCCTGGCAATGACTTGTTCTCAAAGCTCTTGTTTATCATATCACTCTAAGACTCATGCTTTGGGGGGCATCCTGTTATACAAAAATCCTATCACCATCACCTGATAAGACATTTGACATACCTACTTGCCCTGAAACCTAGCTTCTGGAGTGGAAACTAAATGGTTTTTTATCAATCTATCATACAAATTCCCAGCACCATGCATGCCCCTTTATCCAGGAGCGGTACCCCTACTCACACCACATTTTATTGGTTGTCCACAAGTGGTGCCACCACCCATTTCCCTTGGTCCATAGGTGGTTATTACCAGAACCGCTCTGTCATAGAAGGAGAATCGCGCTACCCTGGGGAAAAAGGGAAAAAGAAAAGTTTCTCAAGGCTTCTAGATGATAAGCCTCATGTATTGCCTTATCCCTACTGTTGTGGGTTGGTTGAGTTCGAGATCCCTCATCCTAGGATCTTAGAGGCCACCTCACCCACTAATTTCTCAACCATCTCTATCCATTAAAGCCCTATAAATATGAGCTCATAGCCATGGTTGAGGGGAGAACATTAAAGGTATTGTTATGTTGTTGGATTGATTCTTGGCCCAAGATCATTTGGAGAGAGCATAGAGAGCTAGAGTCAGAGATTTTGGGGATGAAGAGATGGTTTTATGGAGATGCATGTCAACACTAAGGCTTGGTTGTAAACTTCTTCATGTTTCTAATGCAAGTTGATTTCTGTCCCACATATGATGTTGTGGTTGTGATTTCGCATATATATGTTGCTAGTTTCCTTAGTCACTAGCATAGATTGGTAGATCATATTCCGATTGCTTTGATTTTTTTCGTGTTGAGCTTTTTTGCAGGTACACTAGTGAACTATCAAAGCCTTGTATTCCAGATATCTACAGCTTCTAAGAAGAGTCTTCAACCTTTGTCTTCTATTTGTTCTGGATCTAAACCATTCAAACCAGTGGAACAACTTGCTGTCTGAAGGAGGTGAAATATTCTAGCTAACAGTATTCATATCATGACTCACCCATTCGGCCCAAATGGGCTGAGAAAACCATTCAAGCAGCTGGGGATCTTGTTGGAAATCCATTCGATTCTAAAAAGACTAGATCTCAATTTCATAATGACTTCTCTACTTGTGAATTGAATATTTATGAGAGGTGATTCATGATATTTGGGTTTGATCCTCAGACATATCAAGAAGCATCACTTCACCCAATATGGAAAACATCCATGCAATAAGAGTTCAAGTCATTGTAAGACAATGAGACTTGGGAATTGGTTCCCTTTCCCTCCAAGAGGAAACCGGTGAAATGTAAGTGGGTCTATAGGACCAAAGTAGCTGCTGATGATTCTGATTTCAATTATAATTCCATTTTTCTTTCCAAATTCTTCTCTCAAGTCCAAGGATTGGACTATACAGAGACATTTGCATCGGTTACAAAGATGGACTCTATCGGGCTAGTTTTATCCATTGTTACATCTAAGCATAGGGAGGTTCACCACATTGATGTCAAGAGCTCTTTTATTCATGGTGACCTTCATGAGGAGATCTATATGCAGAAAAATAAAGGTTTCATTAATGATACTTTACTTTTTTTAGGTTAAATAGTTCTCTCTATGGCATCAAGCAAGCCCCCAAGGCTTGGTATTCCAAGATGGACATTTTTATGTTATCACTTGGATTTGAAAGATGTAAATATTATCCTAATGTGTATTTGCAGCATGTTGGTGATTTATTGCAGGTAATAGTGCTATATTTTTATGACCTTTTTATTATAGGTATATGTACTAAATACATTGGATCAATTAAGTCTTCTCTACATAGTGAATTCTCCATGACTGACCTTGCTTCATTGAGATCATTTCTTCGATTAGAAATTGAGAAATATGAAGCAAGGATTATAGTAATCCAACCAAAGTATGCTACATACCTATTATTGAAGTTAAAAATTGATGAATGTGAGGAATCCAGGTGCCCATTCCTCTCAGGAATAAAACTAGGTGATTTTGGTGCATCTCCATTTATGTACAACTCGTTGTACAGACAACTATTTGGGAGTTTGTTGTATCTTACACACTCTTGACCTTATTTGGAATATGTTGTAGGTGTTTTTGATAGATATATGTAGGAGTCTCATGAGATCAATTGTAAGGCTGAAAAAATAGTCTTGCATTATGTGCAAGGAACCAAACACTTCGGGGTACACTATGTTGATGATTCTCCACTATAACTAGTTGGATTTACTGATTCTGATTGGGTTGGAGCTTCTATTGAAAAAAATTCTACTACAGGTTATGTATTCATTCTTGCACATGGTGTCATATACTAGTCAGGAAGGAAATATCAAACCATATCCCTCTCTTCAGTTGAGGCCGAGTACAGAGGAGCAGTGAACGTAGCTACACAATGTGTGTGGTTGCAAGGTATTCTTGGGGAACTTGGATTTGCATTTGATTCAGCCACAGTAATTTGGTGTGGAAATAAAAGTGGAATCAATATTTCCACTGATCTAGTGGATAGATGGAGGACCAAACACATTGATATACACATGCACTACATCAGGAGCTTGGTGCATGAGCAAGTAATATCATTGCAATATAGCCAATCTGCAGAGCAAACTGCTGACATCTTCACCAAGAGCTTCACAAATAATACATTCACCTATATAAGATCCATTCTTGGAGTGGGTGACACATGGTTATGGTTTATATTCACTTTCATATTTTTCTCCATGTCCATTTTAGAGGGGAGGTTTTGTTCCCATGAGGTTTTCCTCCTTACCTTATTTATATGGAAAAATAATTTTTTTGTATGAGGTGACTTGAGCCTTACCTTCAAAGGCCTCAATAATATGGTATAATTTGTAATAATTCAGGCTTAAGGGGGGGTTTTAGAGCATTAATTCACCTTAGTACCATGGTCATACACCTAGGATACATTTTCATTAGTCTTTTGCTATGTTATATGGTCCAAAACTAGGTTATATTGGTCAACCTTGGTCTATTATATGTTTTGGACTCATAATTGCACCCATACGCTCTCTTTTGATCATTCTGACTACTAATGCACCCTCATTAATGACATATCAAACCTTGATCTGCTACCCATACCTTAAATTTGGGAAACATTTTGACCATAGGTGCTTGTGCAATGTATTTGGTGGTTTTTTTCTATCCTTGGGCATTTATTGTTTCCTAGAGCCACTACCACTCACCTATCTGCTCACCCATGCCTATCCCACCCTCATTTATGTCTCAGCATTCTCTATCCACATCCAAATAGGAATTTTTGATCATTTGGGATGGTTTGGGAGCCCATTGGTCCACCCAGGGGGGTTTTGAAGTCAAATCCTAGATTGACACATGTATGCATCCATATTGCCTCCAAAGGTTAACAATTTCTCCCTAATGTAATATAAACCTGATTCAAACATATTTACATGTTGGACAGTGTTAGATTTTTTTTTTAAGCTAGCATTATGATCTTAGGATCTTTAACTGAGGGAATAACATGCACAACAATAAACACAAGAGACAAGAGACACAAATAATTTTCCTCGGGGAAACCATAAAGGAGAAAACCCTGTAAATTCCTCAGAGATAGAATCAGCACCAAAAGTAAAACCCAAAAACATAAAGATGATCTCCCAATAATAGTGGTCTCTCTCTTTGATCCCAGCAACTTCTCTCACAGTCATGCGCCCCAATGAGTGAGTGTGTGTGTGATAAATAGAGAGGCTCACTCTCTATTTATATTCTTTCATTAACTTAATGTCCACTCCAACATGTCGACCTCACTTAGCAATTACTGACTAGAGCTGACATCTCTAGGAGAGTCTAATAACCCTAGTGCCCCACAACTTGTGGGGACTTTGCTCCTTCAACCAACAAGGAGGGCTATCCTTAACACAACAGTGAGAACTATTGGCCTAAATTACAATAACTCACCTAAGGTCGACTTCTCTAGGATAGTCTAATAACCCTAGGGCCCCACAACTACGGGAAATTCAACCCTTGAACAATAGGAGTGTATCCCACAATGACTTGACATGACTTTTTACATTATTAAATCTCCCGATAGGCTCATTGGGGCATGACTTGAATTAAATACATTACAGACACTTCCTGGAATAAACATTGGAGTACAATACATAAGATATATAGGTGAATACATTCTGAAGTCACAATTACATCAACACTCCCTCTTAACTAGGAAGGTATTCTCTCGACACAATTTAGCAACACAAGTCTTCTTCTCTGGATCATCTAGATCATCACTGAGTCTTCATCATCTTCATCAGGATTTGGATCATCATCATTGGATCTGGATGATCATCACTAGATCTGGATCATCACTAGATTTGGATCATCATCACTAGATCTGGATCATCACTCAATATGGATCATCTTTGGTTCTGGAACATCTCTGTTGGATCATCATCATAGGTGCTATCTCTTGATTATTCTCGTCATAGGAATTTCTATAGAGCCATCCCTTTTTCATGCTAGTTGTAGGCCTAGCCTCCATGTAGGTCTTTTTCAGCACTTATATCTGACCCTAAGTTAGAATGGCCCGCCCAACACTTACATCTGATCATGTAGGAACCAATCCTACAATCACATCAGAAAGGCATGCCTAGCACTCACATCTGACCATGTGGGAACACATCCCACAACCCTGTCAAAAAGGACCAACACTAAGATCTAACAATGAGAGGAACCAATCGAGTCATCTATGTCAAAAAATCCCAGCACTTACATTTGACCATGCGAGGAACCAATCCTACCTACATGTCGAAAGGGCTCTGCACTTACATCTGACTATGCGAGGAACCAATCCAGCATGTCAGAAGGGATCTACACTTATATCTAATCATGTAGGAAGCAATCATACAGTCACATCAGAATGGCTCTACACTTATATCTGATCATGTAGGAACTAATCCTACAGTCACATCAGAATGGCCCTCAGTCCCAGACTGAGTATTCCTAGTAATTGACCAGGTTCCTCCATTCCAAGAATGGCATTTAGCACTTATATATGATCATGTAGGAACCAATCCTATAGTCACATCAGAATGGCTCAACACTCATATCTGAGATGTGAGGAACCAATCCTCTCATCATGATAGAATGGCTCAGCCCTTACATCTGACCATGGAAGGAACCAATCCTCTCACCATGTCAGAATGGTTCATGGACTCGTCACTTACCCTTGGAGGAAACCTCGATCTGGAGAACACCAAGCTTCTCCCTAAAGTACTCAAACTTCACTCCAGCCAATGGCTTCATCAACACATCGGCTATCTATTCTTTTGTTGTAACATACTGAAGCTTTACTTCTCCTTTCTGCACCATATGCCTGATATAGTGATATTTGATCTCAATATGCTTTGACTTGTCACAGAACACCGGGTTCTCTGACAACTTCACACAACTCTGGTTGTCACAATATATACAAGTGGCATCTAACTGGAGATCAAATAAATCAGACAGTATCTTCCTCAGCCATACTTCCTCACAACTAGCTGAATAAGTTGCGACATACTCTGCTTTAGTTGTACTTAGTGCCACACAGGACTGCTTCCTGCTAAACCAAGAGATCACACCTGATCCCATACTAAAGCAGCACCCTAAAGTGCTCTTCCTATAGGTGGCACTTTCTACCCAATATGAATCAACATCACCTTCCAGGTTAATCTTTTGATTCACCTCATACTTGAGCCCATAATCAACTGTACCTTTTAGGTACCTCGAAAGATGCTTTGCAGCAATCAAGTGAACATGTCTTGGATTTGTCAGGAATTGGCTCAAGGAGTTCACATCAACGCAAATATCTGGTCTTGTATTCATCACGTACATTAACGACCCAATCATCTAGTGATACATCATAGCATCAACCATCTCTGATGAAGCACCACTAAATAGCTTCAGGTTCGATGCCATAGGTGTGGTCATGGCCTTGCAATCCATCATCCCGAATCTCTTCAGGATATCTACAGTATACTTCCCTTGTCCTAGGGAAATTCCATCCGCATTCTGCCACACCTCTATGCCTAGAAAATAGTGCATCATATCCAAGTCCTTCATCTTGAACTCAGTAGCAAGTTTCCTTCTGAGTTCCTCTTTTCTATCAGGAACAAGTCATTGACATATAATAGGAGCATCACTGGTCTTCCACCTTCAACTTTGAAGAAAAGGATGGAATCCACTTTACTCTCAGTAAAGCCTAGAGTCATTAGTAATTTGTCCATCCTGTCATACCATGTTGAAACTCAAGATCTTCTGCAGTCACTCCCTCTGACGCGAAGCGTCATTCTCCCTCAATCTTTCATACTCTATGCATTGAAACATTTTGTACCAAAGTGACAAGTAGCTTCCTCTGCTATTAATATTCTATGTATCTGTCTAGGGTCACTGGATACCAAGATCCTCTATCTTGAACCTTTTCAAAATTTCTTGTCACACCCATCTGTGATCTTGTCATCCTCTATAGGCTTTCATATTCAACCTTATAGAAAAGGTTAAGATCTTCATCAAGATCATCATGTATGTGTTATCCCATGGGTGTCTTCTGAACTTGTACAAGGACTTATTTCATTTCCACACATGATTCTTCCTGTCATGTGTCTCAAATCTCATTGGCTGTAAATGTCTCTTTATGGCATATGCCTTCTTTTCGTGAGAAGCCTTGTGCTACAAATATTTCCTTGTATCCCACAATCTTTCCATCTACTGCACGATCGAACTACAAAATTCCCTTCACATATCAATACTACATCCTAGACATCATTCTTCTTGAACTGGTCTTCCCTTTCTTCTTGGTTGCTTCTTCATAGCTGGAAGGTTCTGCATCAGTGATGTCGCTGCATTCGTCATATTATTCTTTATCTGTCATCACTTGTTCTTTGAAACAAGTCTCATCCTTCTTTTCTTCCTACAAGTCAAATGCATTAGTTGTATGGTTAGAAACATTTCATAAGGTATATTCATAATGGAAAATTCTTTTGCATCAAGATATATGATTATGCAACTATTTTAGCCAATACAAAATTCATCCATATCTCATGAAAACTTTCTAGATGCCTTACATCTCTACCAGGACAACATTGAGATTGTGCACTAATCCAATAAGTGAGCAAAGAGGTTTCATTCTAGATAAGTAGCAATGGAGAGTTGTATAGCACCATGAGATACTTACCTATCACATGCATATTAGTAGTATACTGTCGTTAATGCAAACATTCTATCATGCATAATACATCAACTAAATATAAACAAGTGCATAACAAAATAATATCATGAAATGACAATTGAATACTTATCGTTATTTGTTTCGTGGGTAGGCCGCTTCTTACGCCTTCAGTTTCATCATCTTCTTCATTCATAATAGCATAGTTTCTTATCCAAATGCTAAGATGGATAAGAGGTTCTTCAAGAGTTGAGTTCTTCATATTCCTCATTGCTTGAGGGATATTTGGATAGTGAGAGCTTGATATTCAGTTGTTCCCATCTTCTCTTCTCTTATTATGAGTCGAGCTTATTCTTCTCCTACTACAAGTTGTTCTTTGATTTGAGAGAACCCCGTAAAATATGACTGCATTCTGGATCTTCACATTCTTCAACTATTTTCTCAAAGTCATATTCTGATTTATGATCTTCCCTTCAAAAAGCTTGTTCAAGGAGTCAAACATCTCTTTTGGTGTCTATAGGGAAGACACTTATGGTAAAAGGTGATCTGTGATTGAATCAACAATGATCTTTTGGACCTTGACCAAGTT
The DNA here is from genome assembly GCA_001517045.1 of Pseudotsuga menziesii. Lineage (NCBI taxonomy): Eukaryota > Viridiplantae > Streptophyta > Pinopsida > Pinales > Pinaceae > Pseudotsuga > Pseudotsuga menziesii. Next base: position 227,644 of record LPNX010729902.1, on the reverse strand, counting down.
CTTCTTATGTAATGGTTTTAGCCTCATCTCCCTCTGGAACTAGAACCCCTCTACTTATGTAGGTGTCCAATTCATTTTCTTCAGAGAGATTATATACTTCCATGCTTGGAAGTTGTCAACTTCACCAAGCTGATGTGATAGAACACTTTTAAATTAGAACCTCAAATGAAAATAGCAATAGATTAGATCTTACCGATTTTAGGTGTCCATCCTGGTTTCGGAGCTGGCTGATCTAGGGTTTGTTAGAGAAACCCTAATTTTCAAAACTTGAAATATTTTAGATTTGATTGGATAGAAAGATAGAACTATTTAAGGTGAGCTATCCAATGTACTCATTTTCTGAAAACAGTGGAGGGAAGCTCTCAGAACAGGAAGCCCTAGTTTACCAATTTCTTCTGCAAAAATGCTTGAAAATGTTTCTATGGTATCTTTGAAATTGTTGTTTCTCTATGTCTAAAAATTCATACAGAGGTATCCTCACCTATCCCTATTCTAAAGCCATAGGTTTCATCAGAATTGGTTTCACCAATTGGGACTTATGATGATTTTCTCAAGGTGACCTGTTTCTGTACTGTTCAGCATAGCGACGTTGTACGGACTTCCACGTGTCACTGTTTCATTTTCTGGGTTTGAAACTTCTACCACAGAAAATAAATTCTGTGCCCTTTCTGGAACATCTTTTGAAATTTCATTTGGACCTTTGTATCCCTAGATATAGCAATCCTCCCCAGGTGTCCTTTTTAGAGATTAATCATGGAAGAGGCTGGAACCCTAACTTGGAGGGAACATATCTCCTAGAATATAGTGAATATGAGGCTCAAATTTGGACACAATGTAAATCAGGATCGTGTCTTCAGCCTATGAAATTTTTCCACTCCTAAGATGTTAGAAAACAGGACCACAGAGCAATAACAGATATATAGTTAAATCAATAAACAAGATGCAAAACACATTAAAACATTACAGAGAGACACAGATATAACATGGTTCACCCAAACGATCGGCTACATCCACAAAGAAATTTTCCAGTCCTTTTATTACAATCCAGAAAGATGAAGGGATACACCCTGCATCAAAACCACTACACTTCCTCTTCACGCTCTCACAGTCTCTCTTCCAGTACAATACAATACCATATCCAGTCGATTTACAATGCTCTCTTTTATAGGGGAAATACCATGGGAAAAATTCTAGGGCTAACCCAATACCATGGGTCTGCAATACTGTTGGAAAACACACATCAGTACAGTACTCTTGGGTTACAATTACAACTGAATAATATCTCTGCATTTGGAATATTAGGCTCCACAACCAACAATCTGCCACTTGGAGACTAATCATAGCAACTCTACCGCTATTGCACTTGCTGGACCTTGGACTTGGAAAATTTCTTCTTTTCACCTTCATGCTTTAAGGCCAACATAAACCAAGCAGGAACTCAGTTTCTCTTTGGTTACTCCCTTTGTCAACATGTCTGCAGGATTCTGGCTAGTGTGAATCTTTTCCAGTTTTAACAGTTCTTCATCTAGAACAGATCTTATGAGGTGGTACTTGAGTTCTATATGTTTAGTCCTCGAATGAAAAACTGACTTATTTGCAAGATGAATGCCACTTTGGCTGTCACTGTACAACCTACTATTCTCCTGTTTGTTACCCAATTCTTCCATGAACCTCTACAACCAAATCATCTCCTTACTAGCCTCTATAGCAGCAACATACTCTGCTTCCATTGTTGAAAGTGCAACAACCTGTTGCAGTTTTGAAATCCAACTTACTACTATTCCACCTACAGTGAACACATACCCTGTGGTTCTCCTCTTGCTATCTTTATCACCAGCCATATGTACATCAACATATCCCTGTAGAACAGTGTCTGAACCTCCAAAACATAATGCATGAGAAGTTGTACCTCTCAAATACCTGAGAATCCACTATACTGCTTTCCAATGCTCTTTACCTGGATTATTCATATACCTTATCACAACTCCCATTGCATGTGCAATATCTGGTCTTGTGCACACCATGCCATACATCAAGCTCCCAACTACTGATGAATAGGGAATCTTGGACATGTAATCTATCTCTTAGTGTGTCTCTAGACACATATGCTTGCTTAGTTTGAAATGGCTTGCCAAAGGTGTGTTGACTGGTTTTGCATTCTACATTCTAAACCTATGCAACACCTTTTCTATGTACTCACCTTGAGACAATGTCAATTTGCAATTTTTCCCGTCTCTTGTTATTCTCATACCAAGGATTTGTTTTGCAGCACCCAAATCCTTCATCGCAAATGATTTAGCTAGTTTTTTTTTAGCACATTTATATCCTGCATGTTAGACCCTGCAACAAGCATGTCATCCACATCAATAACAAGATAATATATCTTCCATTATATAGCCTCTTGAAATAAACACAGTGGTCAGAATGACATCTATCATAACCTTGTTTTGTCATAAACTTATCAAATTTTAAATACCACTGCCTTGGAGCTTGCTTCAAGCCATACAAGCTCTTCTTTAGCTTGCAAACCAAATTCACCTTCCCTTTGACCTCATACCCTTGTGGCTGCTACATATAAATCTCTTCCTCCAAATCCCCATGGAAAAAGGCCATTTTTACATCTAATTGTTCAAGATGCAAATCTTCTACCGCCACTAGACTTAAAATAGTTCTAATTGAAGTCATTTTAACAACAGGAGAAAATATTTCATCAAAGTCTATACCTTTCTTTTGTGCAAACCCCTTTACAACAAGTCTAGCCTTGTACCGCTTCTTTCCTCCATCTTCTTCCTTCAACCTGTAAATCCATTTATTCTACAATTCCCTTTTTTTTGCAGGCAACTTAACCAGATCCCAAGTCTGGTTTCTTACCAATGAGTCCATCTCCTCATCCATGCCTTGCTCCCACTTCTTTCTAGTTTCTACCTGCATTACTTCTTCAAAACATTCTGGCTCACCAAAATTAGTCATCAATAAATAATACAGTGAAGGAGAGAATCGTTCATGGGCTCTACTTAACCTGGCAGACTTTCTTATAGTTGCAAGAGTTTCAGGTACCTGCTGTTGTTCTTGATTTTCTGGTGCTTTTGGAACTTCATTTTCTTTGATTTCATCAAGCACTGTGTACTCTGTGTTTTCCTTTTCTTCTTTCTTTCCCTGCAACTGATCTTTTTACATGACCTTTTCATTGAATACTACATCTCTACTCCTAATTATTTTGCAATTTTTAAGATCCCATAAGTGATAACCAAAATCATCAACCCCATATCCAATAAAGGTACATTTCTTGGATCTAGCCTCAAGCTTTGTTCTATCATATTTATCAATATGGAAAAATGCTTCACAACCAAAAGTTCTCAAAAATGAGTATTTTACCTGTTTACCTGTCCATGCCTCCTCTAGAATGCCACCATCCAAAGCACTTGAAGGCCCTCTGTTTATTAAATAAATAGCAGTGTTTACAGCATCAGCCCAAAACTGTAAGGGCAACCCCACATGCAATCTCATACACCTTGCACACTCCATGATCATTCTGTTCATCCTTTCTGACACACCATTTTCTTGGGGTGTTCCAGGGACTGTCCTCTCTCTACGAATCCCATTGTGTGAACAGTAACTGTCAAACTCCTTACTGCAGTACTCGCCTCCATTATCAGATCTGAGACATTTCAACCTTTTTCCTATCTCATTCTCAGCCAAAGATTTCCAATTCTTAAAAGTATCAAACACATCATATTTCTGTCTAATGCAATATACCCAAGTTTTTCTAGTTGCATCATCAATAAAAATAACATAATCACGAGAGCCACCAAGAGATTGTACCTGAGCTGGTCCCCATACATCTGTATGGATAAGCTCTAACTTTTCACTCTTCTTTTGTTTCCCAACCCTGAGAAATATAACTCTCTTATGTTTTCCATAAACACAGTTATCACAAAATTCCAAACTTACCTGCTTCAGATCTGGAAGCAGTTTCCTTGAGTGGAGAATCTACATCCCCTTATCACTCATGTGGCCAAGCCTATGATGCCACAACGCTGCACCTGTTTCTGTGGAAGCTACAGAAATAGAATAATCAGTATTATGAGGACATAAATATAACGTACCTATCCTATCTCCTTTTGCAATTACCATTGATCCTTTAGTGACCTTCCACCATGTTTTTCCAAACGTAGACAAACAACCACCATCTCCCAACTGCCCTATTGAGATCAGATTTCTTTTCATAGCAGGAATGTGCCTTACATCCTTTAGCAACCAGTCATTTCTATTATTTAGCTTAATCCATACCTTACCCTTTCCAACAATTTTACATGGTTCATCATCCCCCAATAACACATGCCCAAAATCACCTTGAACATAATCATAAAAGAATTTCCTATGGGGTATAGCATGACATGAAGCCCCTGAATCTACTACCCAGTAATCACTAGTATTATCTAATGCAAGAATCAAAGCATCTTGTAACACATCACCTACTACATTAGCTTCCTGGGTAGTCTCTTGCTGCCTCTCACCTTTCTTCTTTGGTGCTCTACAATCTTTCTTTAGATGTCCTTTCTTACCACAGTTCCAACATTCTATTTTTCTAAATCTGGACTTGGATCTTCCCTTTTTATACTTGCCATGATTTCCTGGGCTCCTTCCTCTCTCTTTTTGTCTCCCTTTGCTCTCCATGGTCAACGCATTACCTGTTCTCTCGCCTGTGCTTTTCCTTCGCATTTCTTCTCTAAGAATAACACTAAAAACATCATCAAACTTAAGAGTGTTTGAACTAGGGATAGAGTTACTTACAGCCATGACCAAGCTATTCCAGCTTTCTGGAAATGAGCACAAGCTTAGAAGAGCCCTAACCTCATCATCAAAGTTCACTTTTATAGAACTTAACTGACTGGTAAGTGTATTAAACTCATTTAAATGGTTAGCAACAGATCCACCTTTCGACATATTCATATTAAATAAACTCTTCATTAAAAATACCTTGTTATAAGTCGAGGGTTTTTCGTAGAGCTTACTCAATGCGCTCATCACACCCTCTGTTGTTTTTTCTTTCAAAATATTGAAGGTCACTGACGAAGCCAGGCACAATCGTATTGTTCCTAGTGCCTTTCTATCAAGAACCTCCCATTCTTCATCCTTCATAGCCACCGGTTGTTTTTCTTTTTCGCCCAACTGTAGGCACAGATATTTTTGGTATAGATAGTCCTCCATTTGCATCTTCCATAACTGATAGTTTTGGATATTAAATTTCTCGACCCTAAACTTTCCTTCTTTTTCCATTGCTCCCACTCGAACCAGGAACCCTTCTTTCCTGCGAGTTTACCAACCAAATAGACCTTTTGGCTCTGATACCAATTGTTAGAAAATAGGACCGCAGAGCAATAACATATATACAGTTAAATCAATAAACAAGATGCAAAACACATTAAAACATTACAGAGAGACATAGATATAACGTGGTTCACCCAAACGATGGGCTACGTCCATAGAGAAATTTGCCAATCCTTTTATTACAGTCCAAAAAGATGAAGGGATACACCCTGCAGCAAAATTGCTGCACTTCCTCTTCACGCTCTCACAATCTCTCTTCCAGTACAATACAATAACATATCCAGTTGATTTACAATTCTCTCTTTTATAGGGGAAATACCATTGGAAAAATTCTAGGGTTAACCCAATACCATGGGTTTGCAATACTGTTGGCCAACACACATCCCAAAAAAAAAATTTCGGGGGCTCCGCCCCCGAACCCCAAGGCAGGGGGAATGAGTGTACAATACTCCTGGGTTACAATTACAACTGAAGAATATCTCTAGATCTAGAATATTAGGCTCCACAACCAACATAAGACTTCTCCAATCCCTAGAAATAGAGAAATTACCAAAACTTATCATTTTTAGTATTTTAGGGTTTTTTTGGCCCGGGGTCAAACTAGGGTTTGACTTTCCCAGAGTTGTACCCAACCAAAAATATCAACCCAAGTCTCTAAAATTCGATTTTTATGAGGAGATAAATCCTACTCTAGGCTCACTCAGAAATTTCTCTTCTGTAAGAAGCCCTAATTTCTCACACCAAAACCTGAAAATGCTCGGAATCGAATTCCGCTTCGATGAAAAGATGCGCTCTTCAATGGAGAGTCAACCTAGCATACTTTTGCTGATGGATTGTGGTGAGAGACCCAAAAATTAAGAATCCCTACTTTCTGCAGCTGGAAAACATCCATGCAATAAGAGTTGAAGTCATTCCAAGACAATGAGACTTGGGAATTGGTTCGCTTTCCCTCCTAGAGAAACCTAGTGCAATGTAAGTGGGTCTATAGGACCAAAGTAGTTGCTGATGGTTATGATTTCAATTATAATTCCATATTTCTTGCCAAATTATTCTCTCAAGTCCAAGTATTGGACTATACAGAGACATTTGCACTGGTTACAAATATGGACTCTATCGGGCTAGTTTTATCCATTGTTACATCTAAGCACAGCGAGGTTCACCACATGGATGTGAAGAGTTCTTTTATTCATGGTGACCTTCATGAGGATATATATATGCAGAAAAATAAATGTTTCATTCATGATACTTCAATTTTTTTAGGTTAAATAGTTTTCTCTATGGCATCAAGCAAGCCCCCAGGGCTTGGTATGCCAAGATGGACATTTTTATGTTATCGCTTGGCTTTGAAAGATGTAAATCTTATCCTAATGTGTATTTGCAGCATGATGGTGATTTATTGTAGGTAATAGTACTATATTGTTATGACCTTTCTATTATAGGTATATGCACTAAATAAATTAGATCAATTAAGTCTTCTCTGCACAGTGAATTCTTGTTGTAATCTCGCAGATCACATAAGGTTACCAATAATACATACTAAAACATAACCATAAATAAGAGACAAGAGACAAGAAAAGATAGAGAAACAGATTATATTAATGTAATGAGTTCATACAAGGCACAGAACTGAACTGAGTTCTTGCTTGGCTCAACAGCCTAATATATACAAGTTACAAACAGTTACAAAAAATAACTACCTGTCGGTTCGGTGAACCGACACAACTGTTAGTTAAGTCGACTAATCTTTTAGTTTAGTCGGCCGACCGACTTAGTCGGTTGATCGACTAGTCGGCCCATCGACTTAGTCGGCTGACTAAGTCAGTCTTCGTCCAAGTCGACTTATGTCGACTTGCTCCTTCTACATCTCCCCCATGAACAAAACGTTTCTTCGTCCTGAAGAAAAAGGGAGGTACAAAAAATGAACTTTTGGCAAACCATTTAGATTTTCTCTGGCTGTGGGCTGTGCAGACGGATGGTCGATCTCCTCTGGGCGCAGACTTTGACGATAGCTGGAGCTGTGATGGCCAGATGATGCTGAAAGTCGGTCCAACTCTGCAATGCCTTCTGGATATCGATCGTTAAGGTAGCGAGACTTGAAAGGATCGACATCTTTTCGGACATGGGCATTTCTGCTATGTTTTCCATGTTGGGACCCAACAGTTGATTTTGCTCCTCTGTAGCTATGATGAGTCATTTCATCTATGGACAGATGATGTTGACTTTTCCAAATTGGGAAGGGCCTGTTGAACCCATTGATGTGCCTTTCGTTCTAGCTTCTGCAGTTTGTTGGTCTCCATCACAATTTGTTCTCCAATGGTCTGCCTCAGTTCTGCTTCTGTCGACTTCCGACCCTCCAATGCTTGAATGCTCTGTTGCGCCTACCTTGTCTGCTGATAGACTTGCCCGTAGTGATTAGGCTAGTCGCGTAATAATTCCTTAGTGACAACTAATTCTTCCATATGATCCTGGAGAACTTTGTAAGCTTCCGAGAATGCAGTGTATTGGGACAGGAGCAGTCGAATAGTCTCCTCCTTTTGTCCTTCTTTAGTCTCTTGCAGCCGGGTCTGGACGGTCGATACCATTGTCTCGAAGAGCTGATATGCTCTTTCAAGTGGTCGATCTGTGTCAACGTCGATAGGGCCTGGTATCACGGTCTGGACTAGAGCTCTGCATCTGCCGAGAAACTCAACTTCTTCTGCATGTTTGGCTACAAGCTCTTTATTTTTTTGATCTGTCCTTTTCTTTGACTCTTTGGCCACAATTTTAAGGAGTTGACCAACCTCTGTGTCGTCCAAGGAACTTGCATCTCTTAGACTAATCCGGAGACCAGATTTTCTATGCTGCTCTTTCTTTTTCTTCTGCTTGTCTGTTTGGTGTTCTTGCTCTTGGGTACCTACAGTAGTGGAGGTTGGGTCTGTGGTTGGTGGATTGGAGGTCGAGGGTGGTTCTGGTTGGTTAGGTGGTATAGTAGTCGGGGTTGTTTCCTTTTGAGGAGGAGGTATGGGGGACGGGGGTTTTTCTGTTTGAGGAGGTGGTATGACCACTTCCGATGGTGAAGACAATAGTGGTTGTGATGGGTTCGGCTGTAATTCTGGTGGTGGTGATTTTGACGGTGGTGGTGGTGGTGAGGGAGGTTGTGATGATGGTGGTGTTGGGGATGGAGTGGGGGTATTGACAGGGGTCGAAGGGTTGGCGGGAGTGTGTTGTGAACTTTTGTCGAAAGAGATACTTGCTTCCGAAGGTGTAGAGGGTAGGTCGTCCTGGTCGATTGGATCAGTGATAGACTTTGATGTTCCTATTACGTCACCCTGTTCGTCGCGGGTGAATGTCGTCGTAACAGTTGCATAAGGCTTTCTGCTTGCATAGAGAGGGGATTTTGTCTGTATTTTCTGGGTCCACTTAAACAGTCCAGGAAGTGTTGCGAAGAAAGCTTGAAGCTCAACGTCTTGGGTGACCTTAGCTCTGAGTGCCTCTGGGATGATGCGTTGATATTCCTCAGGGGGACTTTTTGCCTGTTGTGCTTGTGCTTACTCCTCGACTATGGTTGTCGGGGATGGAGGGGGAGGGGTCGACACAAGTTCGACCACATTTTCAGGTGTTGATGCTATTTTTGCTTTCTTTGGCTGACCCTCTGGAGCTCCTGCGTCCAGATACCATTGAAACTGAACTTCTACTGACAATTTGTTTGCACGGGCATCCTCGACAATGTCGACGGCCGCAGCTGCTAGTTCCTCCTCATCGTCAAACGAGTCAGCCAGAATAAGCTTACTCTTACCCCTACCTTGTTGTTTTTTTTGGGTTTTGATTTTTTTTCTGGCGACATCTATCTCCTTATCCAGCTTCTTGATGATGCTTCGGGATAAAGCATATTCTAGGTCGTCGAATTTGACTTCACCTGTCGGTTCTTGAATGGGGTCGACGATTGCTGGAGCCAGAGGAGTTGTCTGTTTCTATGGTTGTACTGGTGGTTGTTGTTGTTCGGTCAGCTGGGGGTCGACTACCTTTGCAGTCGGAGGTTTGACAGTGATGTGTACCCGACTAGTGGGCACAGTTGGGGTGTCCTCTGACACAAATGTGCTGATGTATAGGTTTAGCTCGTAGTCCTCTTCTTTTTCCTGGTCGGTCAGAGGCTCTATTATGGAGAAGTCGACCTATTTGGCAGCCTCTGGAATTGGTATCTTTATCTGCGCTTGTCTGGTCAACTCTCGAAAAATATGCTTGACCGTTGGATAGTAGTCGAGGTCGTGTGCTTTGGGGTCTTGACCTCGCATGTACCATACTGAAGTATGGTCAAGTTCTAACTGGATGTGAGACTCAGCAGGGAGGTTTCGTCGGATGTTCTGGGGCACTCTCCACCTCTTCGTGCGAACCTTCAGCTGCTGGAACCGGTTTTCTAGGAAGACTTTTCCCTGTGCTAGCTCATGTAGGGTGCTTTTTTGTGAAAAGGGCTTAATTAGTGCATTTGGAACTTGGTCGGCTCCCGGAAGACTGGGCTGCCCTTGGGACAAATGTGATACATAACAATCCAGATAATGAGAGAGAGGAACTTGATCATACCTCCTGTCTCCTGACAGCATTCACAGATGGTTTTGATCATGTCCGTAACATAATCTCCCCATCGGTAGATCCGACCGTCGGTCGCGATTGTGTCGACCGCTTCCAACATCTCCAGTTTAAGGTCACTGCCCCGACCTGCCAATGTAAGGGTGATTGCTATGATTTTAGCCATGATTTGTGGCGTCCTTGTCGCTATCTGGCCGATCATCAGCCCTTTGGAATTCTTTCCCGACAGTGAGCCCATAAGTTCTTGGACTAACCCGTCTTTGATGCCAATAGGTACAGTGCTGCCTTGGTTGGACAGACCGGTAAGCTTGGAGATAACATCCCTAGTGATATCAATCGGCTGGTCGAAGTAGAACCAGACGTTATGGTAGCGACTGATAATGAATTTAATCGCTGCTTCCTTCATCCCACCGAAGCTTGCCATCAGTGGTGCGTTAGGATAGTTGAAAATGCCGCTCTTCCAAATTTTCTCAGCGGCCTGGGTCATTCGGTTGTCGACAAAGGCCCACTCTTGGATCTCTTGCCAGAGTTTCTGAAATGGGCCCTCCTAGACCTTTGCATTTTTAATGTTCTTGAGACGGTTGAGCAAGGGGGTTTCCTCGGCTTGCAAATCCTTTGCCTTGGCCGCAGCTCTGGTTAGTTTGGGTGCCATTGTGTCGGACTGGTCGGAGGGGTTTTGACAGGGTGCTTGTGCTTTGGTCGACTGGTAATAATGTCTTCTTGCTGTGCAATGTCTTGAAATATGTGTTTGGCTTCTTGATAAGTTTGTTTTTCCTTCAGAGGATCCAGATAACCATTTGTGTTTTTAATTTTACTAATCTGGGGGTTATCAGGCCCTGTTTTTGTGCCTTGGCGAGTGACAATATGCATATTTTTAGTGGTTAATATATCATGCTTTTGTACACAAGACAAGACATTAACATTCTTCTTATTATTGATTTTTTCTAACATGGTAGGAAAATCCTCCAGAGAGTGATCTCCTACCCCACAATTCGTATAGAATTTAAGGTCAGTTATGTCCTTGTAAGGACAGTCTATGCATCTGTGTCCTTCTTTATAGCAGATGAAACACTGAGTAGATCGACGTGGTCGTATGTCTTGATTCCTGACGAATCGACCTCTTCCTCCAAACCCTTGTCATCGATTGTTGTACCGATGCTCATATTGTCGGCCTTCGTATCGTTTCCCGTTCCGGTCATTAGTATTATTTTGCTCATTGCTCTGCGCCACTGCATGCGTCTGTTAAACTGCCTGAAAACATAACCATAAATAAGAGACAAGAGACAAGAACAGATAGGGAAATAGATTATATTAATGTAATGAGTTCATACAAGGCATAGAACTGAACTGAGTTCTTGCTTGGCTCAACAGCCTAATATATACCAGTTACAAACAGTTACAAAAAATAACTACCTGTCGGTTCGGTGAACCGACACGACTGTTAGTTAAGTCGACTAATATTTTAGTTTAGTCGGCCGACTGACTTAGTCGACTGATTGACTAGTCATCCCATTGACTTAGTCGGCTGACTAAGTCGGTCTTCATCCAAGTCGACTTATGTCGACTTGCTCCTTCTACAATTCTCCATGACTGACCTTGCTTCGTTGAGACCATTTCTTGGATTAGAAATTGAGAAATATGAAGCAAGGATTACATTAATGCAACCAAAGTATGCTACATACCTATTATTTAAGTAAAAAATTAATGAATGTGAGGAATCCAAGTGCCCATTCCTCTCAGGAATAAAACTAGGTGATTTTGGCGCATCTCCATTTATGTACAACTCGTTGTATAGACAGCTAGTTGGGAGTTTGTTGTATCTTACACACTCTTGAACTTATTTGGCATATGTAGGTGTTTTTAATAGATATATGCACAAGTATAATGAGAATGATTTTAATGCTGAAAAAATAATCTTGCATTATGTGCAAGGAACCAAACACTTCAGGGTACACTATGTTGGTGGTTCTCCACTAGAACTAGTTGGATTTACTGATTCTGATTGGGTTCGAGATTCTATTGAAAAAAATTACACTACAGGTTATGTATTCATGCTTTCAAATGGTGTCACATATCATTCAAGAAGGAAATAGCACACCATATCCCTCTCTTCAGTTGAGGTCGAGTATAGAGGAGCAGTGAACGCAGCTACACAATGTGTGTGGTTGCAAGGTATTCTTAGGGAACTTGGATTTGCATTTGATTCACCCACAATAATTTGGTGTGAAAATCAAAGTGAAATCAATATTTCCATTGGTCTAGTGCATATATAGAGTACCAAACACATTGATATACACATGCACTACATCAGGAGCTTGCATGAGCATGTACTATCATTGCAGTATTGCCAATTTGGAAAGCAAACTGCTGATATCTTCACCAAGAGCTTCACAATTAATACATTCACCTATCTAAGATCCATTCTTGGAGTGGGTGACACATGGTTATGGTTGATATTCACTTTCATATTTTTCTCCATGTCCATTTTAGAGGGGATGTTTTGTTTCCATGAGGTTTTCCTCCTTGCCTTGGTTATATGGAAAAATAATTTTTTTGTATAAAGTGACTTGAGCCTTAGCTTCCAAGGCCTCAATAATATGGTATAATTTCTAATAATTTAGGCTTAAGGAGGGGGGGGGGAGGTTCTAGAGCACTAATTCACCTTATTACCATGGTCATACACCTAGGATACATTTTCATTAGTCTTTTCTATGTTATATGGTCCAAAACTAGGTTATATTGGTCAACCTTGGTCAATTATATGTTTTGGACTCATAATTGCACCCATACACTCTCTTTTGATCATTCTAACTACTAATGCACCCTCATTAATGACATATCAAACCTTGGTGTGCTCCCCTTCCCTTAAATTATGGAAATGGTTTAACCATAGGTGCTAGTGCATGTATTTGGTGGTTTTTTCTATCCTTTGGCATTTATTGTTTCCTACAACCACTACCACTCACCTATATACTCACCCACACATATCCTACCCTCATTTATGTCTCAACTTTCTCCATCCACATCCAAATAGGAACTTGTGACCGTTTGGGATGGTTTGGGAGCTCATTGGTCCACCTAGGGGGGTTTTGAGTCCAAGTCCTAGATTGACACATGTATGCATCCATATTTCCTCCAAAGGTTAATGATTTCTCCCTAATGTAATATAAACCTGATTCAAACATATTTACATGTTGGACAGTGTTATTTTTTTTAAGCTAGCATTATTATCTTAGGATCTTTAACTGAGGGAATAACATGCACAGCAATAGAAACAAGAGACAAGAGACAAAAATAATTTTCCTCAGGGAAACCATAAAGGATAAAACCCCAAAACTTCCTCAGAGATAGAATAAGCACCAAAAGTAAAACCTAAAAACATAAAGATGATCTCCTGACAGCAGTAGTCTCTCTCTCTCTGATCCCAACAACTTCTCTCTTAGTCATACGCCCCAGTGAGTGAGTGTGTGTGTGATAAATAGAGAGGCTCACTCTCTATTTATATTCTTTCATTCACTTAATGTCCACTTTAACAANAGCCGACATCTCTAGGAGAGTCTAATAACCCTAGTGCCCCACAACTTGTGGGGACTTTGCCCCTCCGACCAACAAGGAGGGTTATCCTTAACACAATGGTGGGAACTATTGCCCCAACTTACAATAACTCACCTAGGGTCAACTTCTTTATGATATTCTAATAACCCTAGGGCCCCACAACTATAGGGACTTTAACCCTTGAACAATACAAGGGTTACCCACAATGACTTGACATGACTTGTTTACATTATTGAATCTCTCGATAGGCACATTGGGGCATGGCATGAATTCAATACATTACAGAAACTTCTTAGAATAAACATCAGGGTACAATACATAAGATATACAGGTGAATACGTTCTGAAGTTACAATTACATCAGCACTTCCTCTTAACTAGGAAGGTATTCTCTCGACACAATTTAGCAACACAAGTATTCTTCTCTATATCATCTAGATCATCATCGAGTCTTCTTCATCTTCAAGTCATCTCCATCTTCAATTTAGCTTCATCTAGATCTAGATCATCACTCGATCTGGATCTTCATCACTAGATCTGGATCATCACTTGATCTGGATCATCTTTGGTTCTGGAACATCTCTGTTGGATCATCATCACAGGTGCTATCTCTTGATACTTCTCATCATAGGAATTTCTACAAAGCCAACCCTTTTTCATGCTGGTTGTAGACCTAGCATCCATGTAGGTCTTTTCCAACACTTATATCTAACCCTAAGTTAGAATGGCCCACCCAACACTTACATCTGATCATGTAGGAACCAATCCTACAATCACATCAGAAAGGCACGCCGAGCACTCACATCTAACCATGTGGGAACACATCCCACAACCCTGTCAAAAAGGCCCAGCACTTACATTTTCCCATGTGAGGAACCAATGCTACTTACATGTCGAAACAGGTCTGCAGTTACATCCGACCATGTGAGGAACCAATCCAGCATGTCAGAAGGGCTCTGCACTTATATCTAATCATGTAGGAACCAATCCTACAGTCACATCAGAATGGCTCTACACTTATATCTGATCATGTAGGAACCAATCCTACAATCACATTAGAATGTCCCTCAGTCCCAGACTGAGTATTCCTGGTAACTGACTAGGTGCCTCCATTCCAAGAATGGCATTCAACACTTATATATGATCATGTAGGAACCAATCCTATAGTCACATCAGAATGGCTCAACACTCATATCTGAAATGTGAGGAACCAATCCTCTCATCATGACAGAATGGCTCAGCCCTTACATATGACCATGGAAGGAACCAATCCTCTCACCATGTCAGAATGGTTCATGGACTCATCACTTTCCCTTGGAGGGAACCTCGATCTGGAGAACACCAAGCTTCTCCCTGAAGTACTCAAACTTCACTCTTGCCAATGGCTTCATCAACACATTAGCTATTTGTTTTTCTATCACAACATACTGGATATTTACTGCTCCTTTCTGCACCATATCCCTGATATAGTGATATTTGATCTCGATATGCTTTGACTTGTCATGGAACACTGGGTTCTCCAACAACTTCACACAACTCTGGTTGTCGCAATATATACAAGTAGCATCTAACTAGAGATCAAATAAATCAAACAATAGGTTCCTCAACCATACTACCTCACAACTAGCTGAACAAGCTATGACATACTCTGCTTCAGCTATACTCAGTGCCACATAGGACTACTTCCTGCTAAACCAAGAGATCACACCTGATCCCATACTGAAGCAACACCCTGAAGTGCTCTTCGTATCGATGGCACTTCCTTCCCAATTTGAATCAACATAACCTTCCAAGTTAATCTTCTTATTCACCTCATACTTGAGCCCATCATCAACTGTACCTTTTAGGTACCTTAGAATATGCTTTGCAGCAATCAAGTGAACATGTCTTAGATCTGTCAGGAATTGGCTCAAGGTGTTCATAGCAAAGCAAATATCTGGTCTCGTATTTTTCATGTCAATCAAGGACCTAATCATCTAATGATACGTCGTAGCATCAACCGTCTCTAATGAAGCAACACTCAATAGCTTCAGGTTAGATGCCATAGGTGTGGTCATGGCCTTGCAATCCATCATCCTGAATCTCTTAAGGATATCTACCGTATACTTCCCTTGTCCCAGGGAAATTCCATCTGCATTCTGCCACACATCTATGCCTAGAAAATAGTGGATCATATCCAAGTCCTTCATCTCAAACTCGGGAGCAAGTCTCCTTCTGAGTTCCTCTTTTCTGTCAAGGACAAGTCATCGACATATAACAGGAGCATCACTGGTCTTCCACCTTCAACTTTGAAGAAAAGGTTGGAATCCGCTTGTTGCAGCTGCAACTATTTTCCCAAATTTTAAAAAAATTTGGTCCCTCCTTTTAATTTTTATCTTTCCTAGGAGTGTTTGGATTCCTAAACTGTATCTTTGCTCTGTTACAAATTTGTATTTTCTTGAGTTTGAATTGAGTTCAATTGTTTACCACTTTCGGAGGTTGAAGGATTGTTTTTTGTCTACCAATGGTTTTGACTGTGAAGATTGAAGTTTTGACTTATGGATGATTTCCTTTATCGCCTATCGGAAGTCGTTTGAACAATGACTCGGGGTAGTAGTTCTCTACGCAGCTGCCATTGCGGAAGGTAAATTATGAATGTCTTGATGGACAGTCATTTTTTTGTCGATGGTATTTATCTCCTTTGTTTATTTTTTCAAAACTTTGACTATCGACATTTTCTGTTTTATCACTATCGGAGCATTAGTCCTTTGCATTGCTGCCGTTTCAGATGGCAGATTACAAGCACACTGATGAAAGCCCATATCTTTGCTGATTCTACGTGTTTTTTGTTTTTAAAATTATTTTTTCTCTTTTTTCTATCGGAGCTATGTTTTACATTTGATCGGAGGACTAGTCCTTTGCTTCACCGATGCATGATCAATTTTAGATGTTCCGATCATTGATGGTTTCGTGATTTGCTAGGTCCGTAGTTAGTTTGGCATCCACCATTGTGGCAGTCGATCGCACTATATTTCCAACATTTTAGTTCATTCATCTGCCGACACCTTGATAGTTAGTGGCTCTGATATCTAATGCGTGATTTCGGCTGCTCTTAGTGTTTTATCTCGCCGACATTGCAGAGATGTTTAGTTCTAAGGTCACCAATTCATGGTCCTCTGAGTTTCCAATCGCCAGATTACGATTGGTCATGGAGACTAGAGTTTGTTCATCACCTACCATTGCGGCTCCTCATTGAACTAACAGTCCGATACTACAGTGGTTCCGATTTCCAATTGAGTTTATCTCACCGTCTTTTTTCACTGGGAGGTCTATATATATGGGACGAGGTCTTATTTTATTGTTTATCCTTGTAAAAACTCATGCTTTCTCTGTTCCTATCGAGTAGACCTGTACCTCTGTGCTTAGTTGTCAGTATCTTGTTCATTTGGGGTGCTGCCGTGGAAGTGTTGGACCATCCCGTCGACTGCAGTTTGCTTGCCAAGTAGGCCAACCATGGTTTCTCCTTCCTTTTGATTGTATTGGTCATTTTGGGAACTAGGGTGTTCTCCTAGTTAGGTTTTCCCACCATGGTGTTGTTAGCTGTCTATATTGAATGGTTTATCCTTATGCCATGAGGTATCACTCAGATTGACAGTTTTGTTGTGGGGGGTTTTCTTTTCTTGAGCTTGTTTTGAACCGTTATGGAAGCTCTATCCCAATCCGAAGGTTTAGGAAGTTGGTGTAGACAAGTGTTACGCTATCTGCACCATTTTTTTTGTGGGGTTGCTTATGGCCATCCAGGGAGGGATTTTTCAGTTCTCTTTCCATCGTGGGCATTTACCCTATTTTTTTGGGACGTTGAAGGTTTTTATTTTCGGTCAGACTGGGATTTCTACATAGGGCCTCACTTTCAAGGACTAGCCTCACCGATATGGTGTTTTGTTTTGGCGAGGAGTTAGAATGCATTTTGGTTTAGATGATGTATGTTCTATCTGGGTCATGTTTTAGTTGTAGACAGACTTAGAAATTTTCAGACCTAGTTTGCAGAAGTTCTTTTTGCCTGTCATTCTCTATTATGCATTAATTTTCTGATAATTGAGAATGCATATGGAATAAGTAAATGTTTTTATATTGTTTTTATTCATTCTTAGAACACTAACTAAAAGATCAAATAGCCTAAGAACATGTTTGGTCTATGACAGGGCAACTTCTTCAAAGGAGATATGTCTAAAACACAAAAGAAGAAGGATCCTATTGCTGAGGGAGAACTAGATGTGGAAATCATTACTAAGGTGGAATACATCTACGAAGATACCAGAGCTACCACCAGGGTAGAGCTAGATTACAAATGGGGTGAGATATACAGGATGATTTCAAATTAGGATGTGCTTGATGCAGGATTCGAAGAGCTGATCATATATGCCAATATCGAGAAACTAGCTCTTATGAAGGTAGACACAAGACCTGAGCTCTTCCAATGCTTAGAGGTGATCAGTTGGATTCTGCCTAAGGCAAATGTGACCATGATGATCTTAGAAAATACTGCCAAATAGGGCTATGCTGCATACAGTCCTGCTTATGTCTCACTGGCATATCACCTACCTCCTGCTCAAGTATACTTAACTAAAAGTTGGTTGAAAGAGATAAATTTGGACTTGGTTGAAACAGTGAAGAGAATGATGATACTTGGGAAGAACTTTTGAACCAGGCCATCAAGAGAATATGATACAGCCACTCTCCGGATTCCTTATAGGTTTATAGAATTGATGGTGAATAAAGTGTTTGGGAGAGCTCATGGTAAAATTTTCAAGTTGGGATGGATACCCATTATTTTTTATGTAGCCACTCAGGGGACCAGATTCAACTAGGAAAACATAGTGTCCAATAGCCTCTCAGCCTGCATATCTTCATCTTTGGGAGGGGTGTCCCAGAAGAAGTATGAGTTCTATATGAGCTCTATCTTAGTGGATGTATATTATGTACCCAGTCATTTCCATCCTTAAGGTGTAATTGGGACAAGGACAGAACCCATGTGTACACTACATACAAACTATTTTGGGCACACAAATATTATAACCACTATAAAGAGATATGTGAAAATTTCATTATGCCTTTGTACACTTTAATCTTCCTGATAGAATGCAACGGTATGTCTGAGGAGGCATTCAAATTCATTGAAGAACATGGAAGTTACTATTTGATTGAAGAGGGGATGTACATTAGAATGTATGGTTGCTCTAGGGAACCCTCTTTACTCCCTAAGTATGCCACTGATTATGTGATACATGAAGAAGTAGTTAGTCAAGTATATCTAGATGGTGTAGGAAGCTTCTTGTTTGAACATAAGGTATCCTACCCTGCCATACCTTTTTGGATAGGGAATTATAAGTTTACAAAGGCTAAACAGGCTGCTGAATTTGTACAAGAGTTGGAGCATTTTCGTTTTGGGGAGATGAACTTCCATAGGAATGACTCCTAAAATAAGGTTGCAGAACATTGCAAAGAGGCAAATGTTCATTTTGAATATACAAACTTTTGGGACAAGGATGAAGAAATATTTAGGAATGCAAAGAATATGACTGCATTGAAGAGGAGGTTTAAACAAAAAATCAGCATTGTGGGCGGTTAGGGAAAACCCACACAGAATAAAGATGAAGAAAAGGAGGCCAAGAAGAGGGAAGAGGATGCTAGGAGGCTGGCACAAGAGGTAGAAAGTTGGTTAAAAAGTGAAGAAGAGGAAAGAAAGAGAGCTATAGAGGAAGCAGCAAAGAGGGAAGATCAGGAAGAACGAAAGAAGAAGGAAGATGAAGAGATGAAGAAAAAACAAGAAGAAACTGAAGGCCTGAGATTGACAGGATCTAAAACAGGCCAGCAAAAAACTGACCCTATAGATACACAAGAAGCACAGGATCATACCGATCAGGGGCATGGACAAGATAATCCTAACTCTCAGGAGCCCGCTGCAACTTCTGGCAACACTCAAGAACAGGTTGTTTTTTTTGGATTGAGTTTGATACCTTTTATGCAAAAGAAAGGAGAGGAGGTCCCTAATTTCAGCACCATATTTTATGACAAGGAGAAAAAGAGGATTGTCAAGAGGACTGAGAAAAAGGTTGAAATAGGAGGACAATCAGGTATGATTATTACTGATAAAACTTTGGTGTATGGGACAAATGCAGATCTAAGGTTAACAGCAAGAGTTGGAGTGGTGTTAACACAAGCCACTAAAGATAATATAGATAGACTGATGACGGATCTGGGGCAATAAAAAAAGAATGTAGCTCAGCTTAAGGAAACACTAAAGAAGGAAAGAGATGAAGGCTATACGCTGAAGAGGAAATTTGAAGACATGCAAAATGAAGTGAAGATTTCAAATGCAGAACTTCAGACTCTCCAAGAAAATAAGAGGACCTTATAAGTTTCCATGGAGAGAACAGGAAAAGATGCTCAGAACAGCTTAGCTACATTACAAAAGCTATAGCTAGAGTATCAGGTGTTGAAGACAGAGAAAAATGACCTCAAAGTATCATATGAAAATCTGAATGCTAAAAAGGACCATCTACAAAGAAAGATTATTGAGTTGGAGGCATAGAAGGCCACCATAGAAGAAAGGGAAAAACAATACCAAGTGCAGGTAGCAAGTTTTGAGGGACAGATTGCTTCATTGACAGCATCACTGAAGGATTCCAATGAACAAAAAACAGTTGTCTAGCCTCTAAAGGAGCATGTCCTAGCCCAACAAAGAAGAATGCACCAACTGCAAATGTTTATTGAAGAAGAAAAGTGTAAAATCTTACATATAGATAGCAGGTTAAGTCAAGATCCAAAACAAGTCAACATGCCTGTTAAGCCTATTGGAGACAAGGTTGATAATGTCAAGGAGAATCTCAAAACACCTAAGATGGGGTATGATATTGTGGAGGACATTAAAAGGGCTAAGGCAAATATTTCATTATTTGAAATGTGTAATGTACCTCAACAGAAATAAAAATTGTTAAAAGCGCTTGAAATACTAGAGGAGGAGCTTCCCACTAACAACCAAGCTGTAGAAGAAATTCTTGAAGCAAGTGTGGGAGGTAAGGCTAGGTTTAAAACCCCACCATTCCTTTTGAATTTGAGATTTTAAACCATAATGTGCATAATTTTTTAGTAGACTCAAGGTCAGCAGTCAATGTTATGCCACTTTCAGTCTGCAAGAAGATCAATGGACAACCTAAACCAACTACCTGGAAGGTTACTTAGCTAGATATGACCAATGTGAAAGTAGTCAGGGAAATGGAGGATGTTTTGATTCACTTATTTGCCAATGAAAAGATATGTCAGTACATTGATATTGTAGTATCAGACATCCCTGATGTTTATGGACTTGTTTTTAGTCGAGACTGGTCAGCAAAGATAAACAGATACTTCACATCAGATTGGTCACATTTGTGGTTGCCTCATAAGGGAATCCCAAATCAGATTAAAATATTAAGAGAGCCCTACATGAAGCACAATGTTACTCAATTGGAAGAAGAAAATGAACCAGTGAATTCTGTGTTGGGAAATTATCTAATTGGACTAGAACCGGGAAACTACCAAGCAGAAGAAGCTAGCAGTACACCAGACACCCAACCCGATCTCCTTCAATTTTCACGGGCTGATGAGATTGATTGTAAAATAGTAGATGTAGTTTTTTATTCAAGTACAGTAGGATTAGATAATGAGTAGTGCTTTTCAGTCAAGACTATCCCCTCAACCTACAAAGGGTCATATTTACAGGGGTGGACAGAGAACTGACCAATTAGTGTTTTTATTTCTTGATTATCTTGTACATAAATCAACTGTTTTGGTTGTTTATTTTGATTTATTTTATTTATGTTTGTTTTTTAGATTTTGATTGATTTCAATAAAAGAAGCAAACTTTTGGTTGCATGGAGAGCATCAAAATTCTGGATTAACTAAAATCCTTGATTATAAGACTGTATACTATTGATTTATATGAAAGAATTTCTTCTAGTTTGGTAGTTTTCCTAAATGGCTATGAACACATTGAAGTCCTACTTAATCCTTTTAAAATAACTCAAGATCAAAAAGTTTGGAATACTATTTCGAGGCTCCATCCATCTCACATTAAAAAATGTCCTAGGGAGTGACAGCAAAAGACCCATGGAAAGGAAGTAGGGTAAACGGTATATTATATATAAATGACCCCATGCCAAGAATTGAAAGCCAAAAGGCAATTAAGAGTCGAAAAACTCCTAAGAAAGCAATATGTATCAAAACAAAGTACTGAACCAAATGCTTACCAGATTCCCAAAGTTCTTCTCTGTCCGTGAGCTGAAAATTAGATAAATCTCTCACACAAAAGGACACTGTAGATAGAGGAGCCTGAATAAGAATTCAAAAAGAAAGGCGTGCAGGAGGACTCAAAAGAAAGGACAAAAAAGTCTAAAAGCACAAAAGTGCAAAATGGCATGGGGATGAGGAACAAATGAATATTTATGTTTACCATATGTTACAATCGTGTGGTGTCCAAGCTGGAAGCTACCCAAAGACAGAGGTAAAAAAATGAAACTCATATTCCTGGCCTCAAAAGAATTATCTTGACATTGAAATCTTGGTTTCCATTTTCCTAAATTGGACTATCATTAATGATTAAAAGTACATATATTTTCCATTTGGGAAATCCAGACATCTAGAAGAATTCAACATGTTGGTTTTATTGTCAAACAGTCTGCTACTTAGGGAATAAATTGTCCAGAGATCTGGGTTCACCAGGTAGTCTCCAATTGTTGTAGCTGCAACTACTTTCCCAAATTTTTTAAAATTTTGGACCCTCCTTTTAATTTTTATCTTTCCTGGGAGTGTTTGGATTCCCCGAACCCTGTCTTTCCTCTGTTACAAATTTGGATTTTCCTGAGTTTGAATTGATTTCAATTGTTTACCACTTTCGGAGGTTGAAGGATTGTTTTTTGTCTACCAATGATTTTGACTGTGAAGCTTGAAGTTTTGACTTATGGATGATTTACTTTATCGATGTCGGAGGTCATTTGAATAGTGAATTAGGGCAGTAGTTCTTTACGCAGCCACCGTTGCGAAAGGTAAATTATGAACATCCTGATGGACAGTCATGTTTTTACCGATGGTTGTTATCTCCTTTGTTTATTTTTTCAAAACTTTGACTATCAGTGTTTTCTATTTTATCACTATCAGAGCATTAGTCCTTTGCATTGCCGCCGTTTCAGATGGAAGATTGCAAGCACCCCAACGGAATCCCATATATTTGTCGATTCTGTGGGTATTTTGTTTTTAAAATGATTTCCTCTCTTTTCACTATCAGAACTATGTTTGACATTTGATCGGAGGACTAGTCCTTTGCTTCGTCGATCCATGATCTTTAGTTGTTCCAATCGCTGATGGTTTCATGATTTGTGAGGTCCGTAGTCAGTTTGGCATCCACCATTGTGGCGGTCGATCGCACTATCTTTCTGACATTTTAGTTCATTCATATGCTGATGCCTTATTATTTAGTGGCTCTGATATCCAATGCATGACTACAGCAGCGCTTAGTGTTTTATCTCACCGACATTGTGGAGATGTTTAGTTCTAAGGTCGCCAATTCATGGTCCTCCAAGTTTCTAATTGTCGATGATTACAGTTGGTCACAAAGACAAAAGTTTGTCTATCACCCACCGTTGCAGCTCCTCATTGAACTAATAGTCCGATACTATAGTGGTTTCGATTGCTGATTGAGTTTTTCCTGCCATCTTTTCTCATTGGGAGGTCTATATATATAGGATGGGGTCTTATTTTATTGTTTATCCTTATAAAAATTCGTGCTTTCTTTGTCCCTGTCGAGTCAAAATATACCTCTGTGCTTAGTTGTTTGGATTTCATTCGTTTGGGGTGTTGAAAGTGTTGGACCTTCCCGTCAACTGCAGTTTTCTTTCCAGGTAGGACATCCATGGTTTCTCCTTCCTTTTGATTGTATTAGTCATTTTGGGAACTAGGGTGTTATCCTGGTTAGGTTTACCTGTCGTGGTGTAGTTAGTTGTCTAGATTGAATGGTTTATCCTTACGGCGTGAGGTATCAGTCATATTGATATTTTTGCAGTGGGGGGTTTTCTTTTCTTGAGCTTGTTTTGAACCATTATGGAAGCTTGATCCCGGTCCAAAGGTTTAGGAAGTTGGTGCAGAAAAGAATTACAATGTTTGTACCATTTCTTTTGTGGGGTTGCTTATGGCAATCTGGGGAGGTATTTTTCAGTTCTCTTTCTGTCGTGGGCATTTACCCTATTTTTCTGGGATGATGGAGGTTTTGATTTTCGGTCAGACTGGGATTTCTGCATAGGGCCTCACTTTCAAGGACTAGCCTCACTAATAGGGTGTTTTGTTTTAGTGAGGAGTTAGAATGCATTTCGGTTTAGATGATGTATGTTCTATTTGGGTCATGATTTAGTTGCAAATAGACTTAGA
The DNA here is from genome assembly GCA_001517045.1 of Pseudotsuga menziesii. Taxonomy (NCBI): domain Eukaryota; kingdom Viridiplantae; phylum Streptophyta; class Pinopsida; order Pinales; family Pinaceae; genus Pseudotsuga; species Pseudotsuga menziesii. The sequence goes on along the minus strand of LPNX010729902.1, from coordinate 203,759 downwards.
AATTTTCAGACCTAGTTTACAGAAGTTCTATTTTCCTGTCATTCTCTATTATGCATTAATTTTCTAATAGTTTATCTGTTGAGAATGCATATGTAAGAAGTAAATGTTTTTATACTATTTTTCTTCATTCTTAGAACACTAACTAAAAGCTCCAATAGCATAAGAACATGTTTGGTCTATGACATGGAAACTTATTCAAAGGAGATATGTCTAAAAGACAAAAGAAGAAGGCTCTTGTTGCTGAGGGAGAACCAGATGTGGAAATCATTACTAAGGTGGAATACATCTACGAAGATACCAGAGCTACCATCGAGGTAGAGCCAGATTACAAATGGGGTGAGATAAACTGGATGATTTCAAATCAGGATGTGCCTGATGCAGGATTTGAAAAGCTGACCATATATGCCAATATCGAGAAATCAACTCTTATGAAGGTAGCCACAAGACCTGAGATGGTCCCATGCTCAAAGGTGATTAGTTGGATTCTTCCTAAGGTATATGTGACCATGATGATATTAGAAAATACTGCTAAACAAGCCTATGCTGCATACAATCCTACTTATGTCTCACTGGCATATCACCTACCTCCTGCTCAAGTATACTTAACTGAAAGTTGGTTAAAAGAGATAAATTTGGACCTGGTTGAAACAGTGAAGAGAATGATGATACTTGGGATGAAATTTCGTACCAGGCCATCAGGAGAATATGATATAGCCACTCTTCGAACTCCTTATAGGTTTATAACACTGATGATTAATAGAGTGTTTGGGAGAGCTCATGGTAAAAGTTTCAAGTTGGGATGGATACCCATTATTTTTTATGTGGCCACTCAGGGGACCATATTCAATTGGGAAAACATAGTGTCCAACAGCCTCTTTGCCTGCATATCTTAATCTTTGGAAGGGGTGTCCTAGTGTTATACCAAAACCTATCACCATCATGTGATAATATATTTGACATACCTACTTTCCCTGAATCCCAGCTTCTGGAGTGGAAACTCATATCAGTTGTCAATCTTTTTCATACAAATTCCTAGCACCGAGCTTGACTCTTTATCCATATGTGGCACCGCTTATGGCCCTTAGTCCAAAGCGGTTATTACTAGAATCGCTCTGTCATTGAAGGAGAAATGCGGTACCCTGGGTAAAAAGGGAAAAAGAGAAGCTTCTGAGGCTTCTAGATGATAAACCTTGAGATATCCCTCATCCCTACTATTGTGGGTCTGTTGAGCTCGAGATCCCCAATCCTAGGATATTGGAGGCCACCTCACCCACCAATCTCTCAACCTACCCTATCCATTTAGCCTTATAAATACAAGCTTATGGCCATGGTTGAGGGGGAGAACTCTTAAGGTATTGTTATGTTGTTGGATTGATCACTTGGTCCATACCATTGGAGAGCATAGAGAGAGCTAGGGTCAAAGCTTATGGGGATGAGAATGCCTGGTTTCATGGAGATGCATGTCAACACTAAGGCTTGGTTGTAAACTTCTTCATATTTCTTTAATGCAAGTTGAATTTTGTCCCACATATATTGTTGATGTTTGATTTCATATGTACGTTGTTGGATTCCTTAGTCACTAACACAGATTAGTAGATTATATTCTGGTTGCTTTGATCTGTTTCGTGTAGAGCTGATTGCAGGTACACGGTGTGACTATCAAAGAATTGCATTCCAGGTATCTACGGCATCTAGGGAGAGTCTTCAACCTCTGTCCTCTATTTTTTCTGGATCTGAACCATTCAGAACAGTGGAACACCTTACTGTCTATACGAGGTGAAATATTCCAACTAATAAATCTGGCGAATCTGCTGGGGAATAGTTGTGTATCAATCATTCTGATCTTCCTCAGTCTGCAACTCTTGTCCAAATCCAGGCTCTTTCTTCAACTGTCTTCAGTCAGATCTACTCTCTGACTTACTTCGTTTGGGTTTGAAACCTCCAAATATGTTCAAATCTAAGTCATTTCGATATTTTATGCTCTGTTTCCATACTCAATTCAACATTATTTTCCTTGATCTAGCCTTTTTGTGACTGGATCCTTCGTTCTTCTTGTGTTTTGGTCATCTACAGGGAACCATGCCTATGCTGTGTATGAGAAGCGGTGGCACCACTTGAACAAAGTGGACAGTATGCGATGCCACCACCTATAACCTATTGACAAGAAGCAGTGCTTTATGGGAAACACTTTGTCAACACCTGAGAAGTGCGGTGCCATGTAGGCATCATTCTAATGCCTTTTTTTCCTCATTTTTCTTTGCAAAAATTTGAATTTTGTTGCTTTCAGTTCTGCTTATCAGACTTGTGTTACTGAATCTGATGCTTGTGGTTTGAGATTTTATGGTTTAAGATTGATTTGAGTGGAATTTCAAAAGTTTGATTAAGTCTTTTGATTGTTCATCCGCTTCTATGCTTGTTGGTTGTGTTTACAAAAGGATTTCTTGTTTTCTGAAAAGCCTAGGGTGTTGTTAAAATCTCTTTTCATTTTTGCTACATATACTAAAAGAAGAACACTAGATTAGCTTCTAGGTTTCATTTCTTATTTGCATAGTAAAATTATTTTTCCTTCCTTTAAAAAATAAAAATTTTTGACTGAGACTAGGCTATCATCATTGAGCATTGGATATTGGTTTTCTAATTGGATTTACAAGCTTTCAGGACCTTTATGATCTTTCATCTCTCATGCATTTAGAGCTATCTCGATCAAAATAAAAAAATGATAGTTTTAAGTTAGATTTACTTATGTTTGAGAAATTTGAAAAAATAGAGTGCATTTGCATATAGGTGTGCTTCTTGTTTTTCTTTTAGGAAAAGAGATTCTTCCCCTTCTCATTTGCTTTCAGAAAGGAAAAATCAGTTTGGTAAAGTGATTGCTTGTCTTTGATTTGATGTTCATGACTGTTGTGTGGAAGTATTTTTTGTTTTTTAAACAAAAGGAAAACACTCTCTTTCCCTCCCATAAGTAGGCATAGTAAACGGTCAAGTGAACATTTTGCACTAGCATACTGCATGGTTTTACTTTTCTGTCAAAACATCATGCTATCACCTAACCGTACAAGTTAAAATTAACGGTAGTTGTAGGTTAAAATTTATGTAGTAACTTGATTGATAGGTTAGGGATGTGTTCGGGCATCCTTAAGTGTAGGAGCTGTCATTATTTGTCAGCATTACATTCTGGGACTCGTGCGGTTCTTCCACGTACCATCGGTATATCGAACAGGCTTTCATATACCCTTGAGGTATATAGAAAGGTACTTCACGTACTCGATTGTATATCAGAAGGCCCCTTGTGTATGGTTATGCATTAGACAGCACTACTACCGATTCGATCTCCCACGTACCTTGAGTATATCGGGAGACCCCACTAGGGTACCTTATCTATCTGAGAAAATCCATTTGGTCGTCTTGTTTGGAGCCATACACCGAAAACAACATTTGGGGAGATTACTACGCATGTATCCTCGAGGTATATCACGAGTGGCGCCTTCTTGACAATCCTAGTGAGAGACCTGACTTTTGAACTCCTCCTATCATTGTAAGTGTGCTTGTTTTGACCTATAGCTTATTTAGGGAATTTCTTTTTGGTGTGTTTTCTAGATTTTCAGACCCTAGGTTAGTTAGGAACTGTATAAACTGGCTAAATTAAGACAGTCCAGAAGAGTATGGGGCTTGACACCTGATTTTATTCCTGGTTCAGGAGAAAATCCTATGGAATCTATCGACCAAGGAGCTGCTACCACCTCCCAAGTGGGAGATAATGTGGTTGTGGAAAGTGGAGTACCATATTCTTCACACTTGCCTCCCTTGGTCCAACATCCTTCTCAGGGAGATTCCTTGTTCCATTCTCCCATGGGAGGATGTGTTGATGATACTGCTCGCCCGGATTTTGGTTCCAATGCTCCATTTTGGGACACCCCTGTAGGTCAGGACATTTCCTTATTTGGCACCCATGTAGACTCTTCTGAGGTTGAAGAAGAACATAGACAATACCATGCTACCATTCTCCATGCAAAGGAGATTGATAAGCAAATTGATGACATTTTAGGCTCAACACTACCAAGGTCCACATCTGTTCCTAGGGGATATTGTTCACTTCCCGAATCTATGAGACCCATTGAACTGATCATAGATCGTCGATTGACACCCCGCAACCTAGCTCAAGATACCACCCCTACCACCTCTCATGTTATGTCTATACCTAATCTTGCCAGGTCTTCTATACCTGAGATTCAATCTTCAATTCATGTTTCGTCTACACCTTCTAGTGCTGCGGGGGAAACCCTTGGCACGACCTATGTTATCCAATGTCATAATTGTTCCTAGTCAAGGGAAAACCTCTAACATAGAACCATCTACATTTTACATCCCTCCCACCCATTCTAATGTGGTTAATCCCCCATCTAGTTCAGGTCAACCCTCCGAGGCTCAATGTGTAACCATTCAATCATCTGGAAGTTATGGTTATCCAATACTTGTAGGTAATATTAATCATCCACCCAATCCTATAGGACTTCCATACCCTAGTAAAAATTTTACACCGTGGGGGAAACCCAATTGGTCTTACATGCCAGCTATGGGGTGCATACCTATATATATTGCGGGAGGTGTCGGGGGACCCCCTTATGGCAGTCCTCCCCCTGGAGGGCCTAATGGTCCCGGAAGATCTAGAAACTTTCCTCCTTATGGTCCTGGTGGTCATGGGGGACCTGGTGCCTTTCCTCCTTATAGCCCTGGAGGATCTGGTGGCCCTCCTCCTAGTGGTTCCAGTGGCTTTGGTGGTTTACCTCCTCTTGGTGGCCCTAGAGGGTCTGGTGGTCCACCTCCTAGTGGTCCTGGTGGTCCTAGTGGTCCCGGTGGTCCTGGTGGTCCTGATGGCCCTTGTGGTCCTCCTCCTGGAGGACCTGGTGGTCCTAGCGGTCCTGATCCCAGAAATCAACCCCCTGCAGGTAGTTCTTCTAGTAGTTATTCGTCACAACAACCTGTTTATCAATCCACTTATGGTCCTACTGGTAATTATATGCAATATCAATATTACCAGTATGTTCATCCCAACCGTCAGTTACCTTTCCTAGCAAGTTTGAACTTACTTGATCTGTCCAAGTTGATTAATGACCCCATTCAATATAATCCCTCATGGCCACCCATTCCGATAAAGTTACCATCGGACATCCTAAAATTCGATGGGAAACAAGGAGACGATCCGAAGAACTGTGTGATAAAATTCCTTTGTGGTGTTCTTCAAATTCCCTCATGGACGACTCTATTCTATTATGACTCTTTCAGCAAACTTTGACCGGTATGAATGTGAAATGGTACATTGAACTCCCACAACATTCATTTGTGGATTTTGGCTCGTTGGCAACTGTTTTTCTTACACACTTTCAGCTCCCTATTCGTTATGAAATGGGTACTGATATTTTAACCTCTCTGTGACAGAACACCTCCACCCACATATCTGATCATATTCATGAGTGGGGAAGGTGGAGAAGGCTTATTAAGGCCCCTATTTCAGATTAGTTACTAGCTGATTGGTTCACCAAATCCTTGTTGCCTCCTATTGCCCAAGATGTGGCCATGGGAGGTGTCATTACTGAAGAGCAAGCTATTAGTCGGGCTCAGTACCTAGACTTGGTTTATTCCTAGTCTGGCACTCTTTATGACCTGATCCCTCAAGCTCCTCACCCCATCACTGATCCTTCCAAGCCACCAGCAGAAGTACTTGTTGATGGGATTGTTGGTTCAATCCAATCCCCATCAATGGTGAAACTTGCCAAGCAAACCCAAATTGCCCCATCTACTCCTTTGACTCCTAAGGTTTCCATCGAGGTCAATTCTATTCAAAGTACTCAAACCTCGGGTAATAAAAAGAAAGGTAGAAATTGAAATAAAAACCTGGAAACCAGCCAGAGACTCCACGACCAACCAATGGTGATAATGACAAAGGGAAAAGAAAAGAAAAATATCCCTGTCTGCTATGTGGTGGTGACCATTTTTCAAAGGAGTTTCCTCATCGGGACAAAATCTCCCAATTTTTGAAGTCCAATCCTACACCTACAGTACTTATGGATCCTTTTCCCTCTCAACAACAGCTCATAGACCACATGTCTAATCAGGGTAATTCTAGTTCGTTAGAGGAAATTTGTATGATGTCCTCAGATACCATCCATCTGCAAACTCGAAGTCAGAATTATGATAAACCTGTGGATAAAAATGAATATCATCCATCTTCAGGGAAAGCTCCTTCTATTAGTTCTCCTGAGTACTCCTCTACAGTCCCCTTGTCTATCGAAAAGCCTACTCTCGACATGATTTTGCACCCACCTAAGATTACTCTTCAGAAGGCAGTATTTAATCCCAATGCTCGAGCTGCTCAATTTTATAATGTGGTTGAAGATCTCGCTCAGGCACCTTGTGCAATGTCTACCCTAGAAGTGATCCAAAGTTTCCCTACACAGTTCAAAAACCTATTGAATGCATTAGGAGCTTTAGACCCGGATAACACCAACTTGATTCATTTTAATGTTGAGAACTATAAATCTAGGTTACCACATAAACTTGCTTTTCAAGTCATTACGAAAGTGGTTGGAAAGAAAGTTTTTCAAACGATCCTAGATGAAGGAGCTTTGTTACGGAGAGAAATTCCTATGGCTTGGGGTACCACAACAGACATCTAGACTCCAGAAATCAATCTTTCCCAATATGCAATAGAAATAAAAACATTTAACACTAAAGGATCGAACCTCGTACCTTATTCCGGACAGTTGAAGTAGATCCCGTTGAGCTTTCCAATCTTCAACTTGAATTGTTATAGCACGTCCTCAACAACAAGTAAACAATACAAGCATACTATATTTCATGGTGTTAGATCTATTCTAGCATATATACTCAATAATGTATAAGCATTTGACATATTCCAATGGATACAATATTCATTCAAATACACATTACTGGACAGGAAAAGATATTTCTATTAATATGAATCAGAGATTACAAGTGACAACCTCCGACGGCACGTCTGTGAACCAGAGAAATTGAATCCCCCACTTGGGCCTCCACCACCTCAATCCTCCATCACTTCGATAGCAAGCTTACTAGCAAAAGGAAAGCTTGGGAAGAACACAACAGTGCTCCAAGGGACAAAGGGATGCAGACTCAAGCATAAGTTCTGGAAACAATGGACTATAGTTTCGTTACTCTCAATTCTCTTTTATGCTTTCAATGTCTCAATGGGTTCCTTATATAGATTTTCAAATCGATACTGAAAGGTCAAATCCGTGTGATCTCAAGGCATATGGAAGGCCAACAGTCATATGAGTCGGATCCAAGTCAAGGAACGCTCCAAAGGATTTTGGATTATGTACACATCCCGATGTACACGACTATAGAGGGAATATCCACGTATGTATGCGGTTATCAGGGAAAAGGCCGCGTATATAATTTTTCTAGTGTTTTTAGGGATGGTCAATGATACATCAAAAGACAAAAAGTGGTCCATAGGGGCTAATGAGTCTGCAGCAGGACAGGGGAAGGCCATACAATGTGTGATTCACCTAGTGTGGTGAAATATGCTATAACAGATGCCCCCTAATGTATGAGATTAGAGGGGTTATATGATGGCCGAAATACATTATAAGTCCATCCTAGAAGTGAAGTGATGAAGGTACCCAAATGGAAGACCAGCCACCCAATCAGCATAATACCATAATACAACTCTGCATATAACTGCAAATACATATAGAAGTCTCGGATACATAAGAGTACAATGGCCATGAATAGGCATGAAACATGATAACACATATGTGGTCATCGCCACGTACAATATACATAGATCAGAATCTCCATGATGAAGATATACAAAGTACCATGATCTCCACAAAGGCTGAAGATATATAATAGATCAAGATCTCCATAGTGGCTGGAAATGTCTAACATATACTGGAACAAGTCACGAGAGCTGAAATCTCATGAACACTGGCACGATCAAGGAGGTAGCATATAGTGGATGCCACCAATCTGGAAGGTCTTCTACACAAACCGCTACGAGTACATGTCCTACTATGCGAATAGAGGTGTTGAGGTCGAACATAGTAGTCCATCATCTGATTACCGGTCATTGATGTATATCGTTAACAGACACGAGATCACCCACCAATAATGAAAATGGAAATCAAGGTACTACAGTGCAAACTAACAAGTGTGAATAAATGTGTTGAGGTCGAACACTTGAGAGAATCCATCGATCAGGGGACATTGATGTATTCCCAAAACTGTCGATGGTGAGAGAACCTGCCACTAATGACTGCAAGTCTCAAGGCACTCAAAATGACTCTAGAATCCAATCCCAGAATAAATTATCT